>CM046672.1:63915617-64021204 GCA_025594165.1 Tamias sibiricus | reverse complement strand
AAAAACCAGTGCCAACGTTAAAGACCTACACATTTCTACCTATCTGATTCAACGATTGCATAGATTTGGCCTCCCTATTGATCCCGGTGATACTTTTGAAGGATCTTGCACCGAGCTCTACCTGAAAAACGGTTTCCAAACTGAGTTTGACTCTAGGTTCGTATGTTGTTCTTGGGGCTTGGACAAGATGTTGATGCGGTCTTTTGTCACCTACATGGGTTCTGTTTGGTAGTTCATTCTTTGACCTTGGAATGGCTTAGATCTCTACCACATGATGACTTCAAAACTAAGCCTAGTGGCAATCTCTCCCCATGAGCCTGGACGAGAACAAAGTGTGTCAAAGCACCTCAATTATCCTTGACAGTTGTCCCTCAGGTCAAGTGCACAGAGCTTAGACACCAAGGCTCAGTGCAGGACTTATTGTGGTAAGCAAATTCGGTTCTCTGGTCTGCTCTGGGCCCCAATATCAGGGATTCAGGCTGAGATTCACCACGATTCTGTTCTCCCTCAGGGCCCTGGGAAAAAGGACAGGGTATAGTTACAGGGCATCCCAGGCCTCTTGCAACTCATAGTAGAAGGCTCAAATCTACCTAACATCTGCACTACTATTATTACTGGCCTCAATGGAGCAACAACATTGAAGGCTTTCACAAGAAGGACCAAGAACTACATTAGTGCCCCATGGTGCTCATGTCGAGGACTGCTTTCCCCCGCCCTTCCAGTGTGAATAAAAAGGCCATTCGCCACAGGTGACCAAATAAGCGTTGACTGGCTGGTATGTTGCCCTCTGGTGACCCCGCTCTTCAGGGATACCTTTATTTTTTTGAACAATATTGGATTGTAAATTTCAATAATTCTTGATTTTCAATGTGGGATCACAACATCTTGCATGTTGGCCACAATTCTTTCAAATTGAGAATTTTTATCTCAAAATACTTCAGGGACCCTTTCATTTCTAATTCAGTTACCGCTTCTGGGGCCGGGAATGCACTTTAGTTCATTAGAACCTGGTTCTTGGTGGAACTTCATTCTCTTTAATCATGTCCATTTCAGGTGGGGCTTATTTCTCTTGATGCTCTGTTGTACCCTGAGTATCTGAGGATAAATCCTTGGATGAAGAAAGGAAGACAAATCAGGAAACCTTCTGACCCTAGGTCTTTTCAAGCTGCTAGTCTCTTATCTATGTGATCGTGACCTGGCCATTCATCCTGTTCCAGAAGGGATGCCAGCAAGTATTGATTTCACATTTCATGAAACTCAAGTGAGGCAAACAATTCTCTCACGTGGGCTTCGTTGGCGCGTGTCACACTGAGGAGGCCGAAGACTGTAGGCATCTATGATGGGTTGCATGCACTTTCACCTTCTTCTTCTTATCACCCATTGAGGTGTGACATTTCCCAGGGAAGTGATCAATTTTGCTTCCACTCCAAAACAAATCTCAAGTTCACTATGCATGCTTATACTTTTATGCAACATTTCAAGTCTTATACACGAATAATTTACCACATCCTTTTAAACAGGTGTTTCATTAGCAGCTGAATTTTATTTTCCATGTATATTTTGACATGTCATTCACAGACTTTTTTCTTGGTTTTGTCTCCTGTCAATTAATTCTTTTATTTAAAAATCAACTTGCCCAGTCCTTAGTGACTTCACAGTGAGCACATTTGAAAAATAAAACTGATAGATATGATATGCAGATTAAAAAAGAAAACAAAAAAAAACAGTTGCCAACTTTAAAGACCTACACAATTCAAATATCTATTCTCATCAATTGCATTGATTTGCATCCCTTATGATCCTTGGTGATACATTTGAAACGATCTTGGACACAAGATTACCAGAAAACGGGTTTTGGTTTCCAAATGCAGTTTTGACTCTGGGTCACGTTCCTTATTCTGGGGCTTGGACAACAGATGCTTATGCGGTCCTTGTAGCCACCATACAATGGTTCTGTTTATCTGTTCTACTTTGCCCTAAATGGGCTGAGAGCATACCTGATGATGTCTTCAAACTAAGCCTTGTTGCATCTTTCCCCCAATGGCCTGGAGAGAAACCAAAGTGTGGCAAAGCACCTTTCATTTCCCTTTGACAGTGTCCCTCAGGTCAAGTGCACAGAGCTTTGCACCAGGCTCAAGTGCCAGGTCTTAGTTGTGAAGCAAAACTCGGTGTCTCCTGGTCTGCTCTGGGCCCCAAAGTCCAGGAGTCAGGCTGAGATCACCCACGACTCAGTTCTCCCTCGTGGGCCTTGGGAAAAGACAGGAGGTCTACAGGGCTTCCCAAGGCCCTCTGGCAACTCATTTTAGAAAGGACAGACATCTACACAACAAACTGTACTACGCTTGATTACTTCGGTCTCAATGAAAGCACTGCATTGAAGGCCTTTTCCCAACGTAGGCCCAAAGAACAAACATTAGTGCCACATAAGGTGCTCATTCTAGGCTGCTTCCCAGCCATTCCTGTGTGATAAATAATGCCATTCGCAAACAGAGACCCCAAATTGTGAGGGAAAACGTACTTTCCTACGTTTTCCAAGTCCTAGCTTAAACCATTGTGGAATTGGACTAAGAGGTGTTTTCAGCCATATTCGCCTAATCACGTAAACATCCAGGAAGCGCTACACAAAACACGCGTGATGGGAGAATGACCAAACACGGGGAGTCATGAGGGGATCCTGAGAGAACCATTTTGTAGGAGTTTCATTGAAATACACACAAGAACGTTGTGCCCAGAAGCGAAGAAACATGCAATTATTTCCAGGTCACAGGAACGCTTTTTCTGGGAGTTTGACTCTATGGCGCTCATATGCAAATCTGCTTCGAGTGATTTGAACCAGGGCTGAAGAAGTGTGTTCTCCCATGAAAGTAATTGCTTTCCTGAGGTTTCAAGTTCCTAGCATAAACCATTGTTGATTTGTCTTAACAGGCGTTTTCAAGCAAATTCGCCTAATCAGGGTAAATATCCAAAGGGCTATAAACAGAATCCCCGTGATGTGGAATGACCAAACTTGGGGAGCCATGAGGGGCTCTTGAGAGAATCATTTTACCAGAGATAAACTAAAATACGCTAGGAAACCTCGTGCATAGGAGCTACGACACATGCCATTATGTCCAGGTCTCTAGAACGCTTTTTCGATGAGTTTGAATCTAATGAGCTACAAAGCGATTCTGCTTTGAGATAATCGAACCAGGGCAGAAGCCCAGTGTGCTCTTGTGAGAAAACGTACTTTCCTACGTTTTCCAAGTCCTAGCTTAAACCATTGTGGAATTGGACTAAGAGGTGTTTTCAGCCATATTCGCCTAATCACGTAAACATCCAGGAAGCGCTACACAAAACACGCGTGATGGGAGAATGACCAAACACGGGGAGTCATGAGGGGATCCTGAGAGAACCATTTTGTAGGAGTTTCATTGAAATACACACAAGAACGTTGTGCCCAGAAGCGAAGAAACATGCAATTATTTCCAGGTCACAGGAACGCTTTTTCTGGGAGTTTGACTCTATGGCGCTTATATGCAAATCTGCTTCGAGTGATTTGAACCAGGGCTGAAGAAGTGTGTTCTCCCATGAAAGTAACTGCTTTCCTGAGGTTTCCAGTTCTTAGCATAAACCATTGTTGATTTGTCTTAACAGGCGTTTTCAAGCAATTTCGCCTAATCAGGTAAATATCCAAAGGGCTCTAAACAGAATCCCTGTGATGGTGGAATGACCAAACTTGGGGAGCATGAGGAGCTCTTGAGAGAAACATTTTACCAGAGTTAAATTAAAATACACGCTAGGAAAACCTCGTGCCCAGGAGCTATGACACATGCATTATGCTTCAGTTCGCTACAACGCTTTTTCGATGAGTTTACTCTAATGAGCTACCAAGCGATTCTGCTTTCAGATAATCTTGTTCCAGGGCAGAAGCCCAGTGTGCTCCTGTGAAAGAAAGTACTTTCCTAAGTTTTCCAAGTCCTAGCATAAACCATTGTGGAATTGGACTAACAGGTGTTTTCAGCCAAATTCGCCTACTCATGGTAAACATTCAAGAAGCGCTACACAAAACACCCGTGATGGTAGAATGACCAAACACGGGGAGTCATGAGGGGATCTTGAGAGAATCATTTTGTAGGAGTTTCATTGAAATACACACAAGAACCTTGTGCCCAGAAGCGAAGAAACATGCAATTATTTCCAGGTCACGAGAACGCTTTTTCTGGGAGTTTGACTCTATGGCGCTCATATGCAAATCTGCTTCGAGTGATTTGAACCAGGGCTGAAGAAGTGTGTTCTCCCATGAAAGTAATTGCTTTCCTGAGGTTTCAAGTTCCTAGCATAAACCATTGTTGATTTGTCTTAACAGGCGTTTTCAAGCAAATTCGCCTAATCAGGGTAAATATCCAAAGGGCTATAAACAGAATCCCCGTGATGGTGGAATGACCAAACTTGGGGAGCCATGAGGGGCTCTTGAGAGAATCATTTTACCAGAGATAAACTAAAATACGCTAGGAAACCTCGTGCATAGGAGCTACGACACATGCCATTATGTCCAGGTCTCTAGAACGCTTTTTCGATGAGTTTGAATCTAATGAGCTACAAAGCGATTCTGCTTTGAGATAATCGAACCAGGGCAGAAGCCCAGTGTGCTCTTGTGAGAAAACGTACTTTCCTACGTTTTCCAAGTCCTAGCTTAAACCATTGTGGAATTGGACTAAGAGGTGTTTTCAGCCATATTCGCCTAATCACGTAAACATCCAGGAAGCGCTACACAAAACACGCGTGATGGGAGAATGACCAAACACGGGGAGTCATGAGGGGATCCTGAGAGAACCATTTTGTAGGAGTTTCATTGAAATACACACAAGAACGTTGTGCCCAGAAGCGAAGAAACATGCAATTATTTCCAGGTCACAGGAACGCTTTTTCTGGGAGTTTGACTCTATGGCGCTCATATGCAAATCTGCTTCGAGTGATTTGAACCAGGGCTGAAGAAGTGTGTTCTCCCATGAAAGTAATTGCTTTCCTGAGGTTTCAAGTTCCTAGCATAAACCATTGTTGATTTGTCTTAACAGGCGTTTTCAAGCAAATTCGCCTAATCAGGGTAAATATCCAAAGGGCTATAAACAGAATCCCCGTGATGGTGGAATGACCAAACTTGGGGAGCCATGAGGGGCTCTTGAGAGAATCATTTTACCAGAGATAAACTTGAAAAATACGCTAGGAAACCTCGTGCATAGGAGCTACGACACATGCCATTATGTCCAGGTCTCTAGAAACGCTTTTTCGATGAGTTTGAATCTAATGAGCTACAAAGCGATTCTGCTTTGAGATAATCGAACCAGGGCAGAAGCCCAGTGTGCTCTTGTGAGAAAACGTACTTTCCTACGTTTTCCAAGTCCTAGCTTAAACCATTGTGGAATTGGACTAAGAGGTGTTTTCAGCCATATTCGCCTAATCACGTAAACATCCAGGAAGCGCTACACAAAACACGCGTGATGGGAGAATGACCAAACACGGGGAGTCATGAGGGGATCCTGAGAGAACCATTTTGTAGGAGTTTCATTGAAATACACACAAGAACGTTGTGCCCAGAAGCGAAGAAACATGCAATTATTTCCAGGTCACAGGAACGCTTTTTCTGGGAGTTTGACTCTATGGCGCTCATATGCAAATCTGCTTCGAGTGATTTGAACCAGGGCTGAAGAAGTGTGTTCTCCCATGAAAGTAATTGCTTTCCTGAGGTTTCAAGTTCCTAGCATAAACCATTGTTGATTTGTCTTAACAGGCGTTTTCAAGCAAATTCGCCTAATCAGGGTAAATATCCAAAGGGCTATAAACAGAATCCCCGTGATGGTGGAATGACCAAACTTGGGGAGCCATGAGGGGCTCTTGAGAGAATCATTTTACCAGAGATAAACTAAAATACGCTAGGAAACCTCGTGCATAGGAGCTACGACACATGCCATTATGTCCAGGTCTCTAGAACGCTTTTTCGATGAGTTTGAATCTAATGAGCTACAAAGCGATTCTGCTTTGAGATAATCGAACCAGGGCAGAAGCCCAGTGTGCTCTTGTGAGAAAACGTACTTTCCTACGTTTTCCAAGTCCTAGCTTAAACCATTGTGGAATTGGACTAAGAGGTGTTTTCAGCCATATTCGCCTAATCACGTAAACATCCAGGAAGCGCTACACAAAACACGCGTGATGGGAGAATGACCAAACACGGGGAGTCATGAGGGGATCCTGAGAGAACCATTTTGTAGGAGTTTCATTGAAATACACACAAGAACGTTGTGCCCAGAAGCGAAGAAACATGCAATTATTTCCAGGTCACAGGAACGCTTTTTCTGGGAGTTTGACTCTATGGCGCTCATATGCAAATCTGCTTCGAGTGATTTGAACCAGGGGCTGAAGAAGTGTGTTCTCCCATGAAAGTAATTGCTTTCCTGAGGTTTCAAGTTCCTAGCATAAACCATTGTTGATTTGTCTTAACAGGCGTTTTCAAGCAAATTCGCCTAATCAGGGTAAATATCCAAAGGGCTATAAACAGAATCCCCGTGATGGTGGAATGACCAAACTTGGGGAGCCATGAGGGGCTCTTGAGAGAATCATTTTACCAGAGATAAACTAAAATACGCTAGGAAACCTCGTGCATAGGAGCTACGACACATGCCATTATGTCCAGGTCTCTAGAACGCTTTTTCGATGAGTTTGAATCTAATGAGCTACAAAGCGATTCTGCTTTGAGATAATCGAACCAGGGCAGAAGCCCAGTGTGCTCTTGTGAGAAAACGTACTTTCCTACGTTTTCCAAGTCCTAGCTTAAACCATTGTGGAATTGGACTAAGAGGTGTTTTCAGCCATATTCGCCTAATCACGTAAACATCCAGGAAGCGCTACACAAAACACGCGTGATGGGAGAATGACCAAACACGGGGAGTCATGAGGGGATCCTGAGAGAACCATTTTGTAGGAGTTTCATTGAAATACACACAAGAACGTTGTGCCCAGAAGCGAAGAAACATGCAATTATTTCCAGGTCACAGGAACGCTTTTTCTGGGAGTTTGACTCTATGGCGCTCATATGCAAATCTGCTTCGAGTGATTTGAACCAGGGCTGAAGAAGTGTGTTCTCCCATGAAAGTAATTGCTTTCCTGAGGTTTCAAGTTCCTAGCATAAACCATTGTTGATTTGTCTTAACAGGCGTTTTCAAGCAAATTCGCCTAATCAGGGTAAATATCCAAAGGGCTATAAACAGAATCCCCGTGATGGTGGAATGACCAAACTTGGGGAGCCATGAGGGGCTCTTGAGAGAATCATTTTACCAGAGATAAACTAAAATACGCTAGGAAACCTCGTGCATAGGAGCTACGACACATGCCATTATGTCCAGGTCTCTAGAAACGCTTTTTCGATGAGTTTGAATCTAATGAGCTACAAAGCGATTCTGCTTTGAGATAATCGAACCAGGGCAGAAGCCCAGTGTGCCCTTGTGAGAAAACGTACTTTCCTACGTTTTCCAAGTCCTAGCTTAAACCATTGTGGAATTGGACTAAGAGGTGTTTTCAGCCATATTCGCCTAATCACGTAAACATCCAGGAAGCGCTACACAAAACACGCGTGATGGGAGAATGACCAAACACGGGGAGTCATGAGGGGATCCTGAGAGAACCATTTTGTAGGAGTTTCATTGAAATACACACAAGAACGTTGTGCCCAGAAGCGAAGAAACATGCAATTATTTCCAGGTCACAGGAACGCTTTTTCTGGGAGTTTGACTCTATGGCGCTCATATGCAAATCTGCTTCGAGTGATTTGAACCAGGGCTGAAGAAGTGTGTTCTCCCATGAAAGTAATTGCTTTCCTGAGGTTTCAAGTTCCTAGCATAAACCATTGTTGATTTGTCTTAACAGGCGTTTTCAAGCAAATTCGCCTAATCAGGGTAAATATCCAAAGGGCTATAAACAGAATCCCCGTGATGGTGGAATGACCAAACTTGGGGAGCCATGAGGGGCTCTTGAGAGAATCATTTTACCAGAGATAAACTAAAATACGCTAGGAAACCTCGTGCATAGGAGCTACGACACATGCCATTATGTCCAGGTCTCTAGAACGCTTTTTCGATGAGTTTGAATCTAATGAGCTACAAAGCGATTCTGCTTTGAGATAATCGAACCAGGGCAGAAGCCCAGTGTGCTCTTGTGAGAAAACGTACTTTCCTACGTTTTCCAAGTCCTAGCTTAAACCATTGTGGAATTGGACTAAGAGGTGTTTTCAGCCATATTCGCCTAATCACGTAAACATCCAGGAAGCGCTACACAAAACACGCGTGATGGGAGAATGACCAAACACGGGGAGTCATGAGGGGATCCTGAGAGAACCATTTTGTAGGAGTTTCATTGAAATACACACAAGAACGTTGTGCCCAGAAGCGAAGAAACATGCAATTATTTCCAGGTCACAGGAACGCTTTTTCTGGGAGTTTGACTCTATGGCGCTCATATGCAAATCTGCTTCGAGTGATTTGAACCAGGGCTGAAGAAGTGTGTTCTCCCATGAAAGTAATTGCTTTCCTGAGGTTTCAAGTTCCTAGCATAAACCATTGTTGATTTGTCTTAACAGGCGTTTTCAAGCAAATTCGCCTAATCAGGGTAAATATCCAAAGGGCTATAAACAGAATCCCCGTGATGGTGGAATGACCAAACTTGGGGAGCCATGAGGGGCTCTTGAGAGAATCATTTTACCAGAGATAAACTAAAATACGCTAGGAAACCTCGTGCATAGGAGCTACGACACATGCCATTATGTCCAGGTCTCTAGAACGCTTTTTCGATGAGTTTGAATCTAATGAGCTACAAAGCGATTCTGCTTTGAGATAATCGAACCAGGGCAGAAGCCCAGTGTGCTCTTGTGAGAAAACGTACTTTCCTACGTTTTCCAAGTCCTAGCTTAAACCATTGTGGAATTGGACTAAGAGGTGTTTTCAGCCATATTCGCCTAATCACGTAAACATCCAGGAAGCGCTACACAAAACACGCGTGATGGGAGAATGACCAAACACGGGGAGTCATGAGGGGATCCTGAGAGAACCATTTTGTAGGAGTTTCATTGAAATACACACAAGAACGTTGTGCCCAGAAGCGAAGAAACATGCAATTATTTCCAGGTCACAAAACGCTTTTTCTGGGAGTTTGAATCTATGGCGCTTATATGCAATTCTGTATCGAGTTACTTGAACCAGGGCTGAAGAAGTGTGTTGTCCCATGAAAATAACTGCTTTCATGAGGCTTCCAGGACTTAGCATAAACGAGTGTTGATTTGGACAAACAGGCGTTTTCAATCAATTTCGCCTAATCAGGTAAATATCCAAAGGGCTCTAAACAGAATCACCTGTGATGGTGGGATGACCAAACTTGGGGAGCAGTGATGAGCTCATGAGAGAAACATTTTACCAGAGTTTCATTGAAACACACAGAGAAACCTCGTGCCCAGGAGCTATGACACATGCAGTTAGCTTCAGTTCGCTACAACGCTTTTTCTGTGAGTTTACTCTATTGAGCTACCAAGCGATTCTGCTTTCAGATACTTGATCCAGGGCAGAAGCTGAGTGTGCTCCTGTGAAAGAAAGTACTTTCCTAAGTTTTCCAAGTCCTAGCATAAACCATTGTGGAGTTGGACTAACAGGTGTTTTCAGCCAAATTCGCCTACTCATGGCAAACATTCAAGAAGCTCTACACAAAACACCCGTGATGGTAGAATGACCAAACTTGGGGAGTCATGAGGGGATCTTGAGAGAATCATTTGTACCAGAGTTTCATTGACATACACACAAGAACCTTGTGCCCAGAAGCGAAGAAACATGCAATTATTTCCAGGTCACGGAACGCTTTTTCTGGGAGTTTGACTCTATGGCGCTCATTTGCAAATCTGCTTCGAGTGATTTGAACCAGGGGTGAAGAAGTGTGTTCTCCCATGAAAGTAATTGCTTTCCTGAGGTTTCAAGTTCCTAGCATAAACCATTGTTGATTTGTCTTAACAGGCGTTTTCAAGCAAATTCGCCTAATCAGGGTAAATATCCAAAGGGCTATAAACAGAATCCCCGTGATGGTGGAATGACCAAACTTGGGGAGCCATGAGGGGCTCTTGAGAGAATCATTTTACCAGAGATAAACTAAAATACGCTAGGAAACCTCGTGCATAGGAGCTACGACACATGCCATTATGTCCAGGTCTCTAGAACGCTTTTTCGATGAGTTTGAATCTAATGAGCTACAAAGCGATTCTGCTTTGAGATAATCGAACCAGGGCAGAAGCCCAGTGTGCTCTTGTGAGAAAACGTACTTTCCTACGTTTTCCAAGTCCTAGCTTAAACCATTGTGGAATTGGACTAAGAGGTGTTTTCAGCCATATTCGCCTAATCACGTAAACATCCAGGAAGCGCTACACAAAACACGCGTGATGGGAGAATGACCAAACACGGGGAGTCATGAGGGGATCCTGAGAGAACCATTTTGTAGGAGTTTCATTGAAATACACACAAGAACGTTGTGCCCAGAAGCGAAGAAACATGCAATTATTTCCAGGTCACTAAAACGCTTTTTCTGGGAGTTTGAATCTATGGCGCTTATATGCAATTCTGTATCGAATTACTTGAACCAGGGCTGAAGAAGTGTGTTGTCCCATGAAAATAACTGCTTTCATGAGGCTTCCAGGACTTAGCATAAACGAGTGTTGATTTGGACAAACAGGCGTTTTCAATCAATTTCGCCTAATCAGGTAAATATCCAAAGGGCTCTAAACAGAACACCTGTGATGGTGGGATGACCAAACTTGGGGAGCAGTGATGAGCTCATGAGAGAAACATTTTACCAGAGTTTCATTGAAACACACAGAGAAACCTCGTGCCCAGGAGCTATGACACATGCAGTTAGCTTCAGTTCGCTACAACGCTTTTTCTGCGAGTTTACTCTATTGAGCTACCAAGCGATTCTGCTTTCAGATACTTGATCCAGGGCAGAAGCTGAGTGTGCTCCTGTGAAAGAAAGTACTTTCCTAAGTTTTCCAAGTCCTAGCATAAACCATTGTGGAGTTGGACTAACAGGTGTTTTCAGCCAAATTCGCCTACTCATGGCAAACATTCAAGAAGCTCTACACAAAACACCCGTGATGGTAGAATGACCAAACTTGGGGAGTCATGAGGGGATCTTGAGAGAATCATTTCACCAGAGTTTCATTGACATACACACAAGAACCTTGTGCCCAGAAGCGAAGAAACATGCAATTATTTCCAGGTCACGAGAACGCTTTTTCTGGGAGTTTGACTCTATGGCGCTCATTTGCAAATCTGCTTCGAGTGATTTGAACCAGGGCTGAAGAAGTGTGTTCTCCCATGAAAGTAATTGCTTTCCTGAGGTTTCAAGTTCCTAGCATAAACCATTGTTGATTTGTCTTAACAGGCGTTTTCAAGCAAATTCGCCTAATCAGGGTAAATATCCAAAGGGCAAACAGAATCCCCGTGATGGTGGAATGACCAAACTTGGGGAGCCATGAGGGGCTCTTGAGAGAATCATTTTACCAGAGATAAACTAAAATACGCTAGGAAACCTCGTGCATAGGAGCTACGACACATGCCATTATGTCCAGGTCTCTAGAACGCTTTTTCGATGAGTTTGAATCTAATGAGCTACAAAGCGATTCTGCTTTGAGATAATCGAACCAGGGCAGAAGCCCAGTGTGCTCTTGTGAGAAAACGTACTTTCCTACGTTTTCCAAGTCCTAGCTTAAACCATTGTGGAATTGGACTAAGAGGTGTTTTCAGCCATATTCGCCTAATCACGTAAACATCCAGGAAGCGCTACACAAAACACGCGTGATGGGAGAATGACCAAACACGGGGAGTCATGAGGGGATCCTGAGAGAACCATTTTGTAGGAGTTTCATTGAAATACACACAAGAACGTTGTGCCCAGAAGCGAAGAAACATGCAATTATTTCCAGGTCACAGGAACGCTTTTTCTGGGAGTTTGACTCTATGGCGCTCATATGCAAATCTGCTTCGAGTGATTTGAACCAGGGCTGAAGAAGTGTGTTCTCCCATGAAAGTAATTGCTTTCCTGAGGTTTCAAGTTCCTAGCATAAACCATTGTTGATTTGTCTTAACAGGCGTTTTCAAGCAAATTCGCCTAATCAGGGTAAATATCCAAAGGGCTATAAACAGAATCCCCGTGATGGTGGAATGACCAAACTTGGGGAGCCATGAGGGGCTCTTGAGAGAATCATTTTACCAGAGATAAACTAAAATACGCTAGGAAACCTCGTGCATAGGAGCTACGACACATGCCATTATGTCCAGGTCTCTAGAACGCTTTTTCGATGAGTTTGAATCTAATGAGCTACAAAGCGATTCTGCTTTGAGATAATCGAACCAGGGCAGAAGCCCAGTGTGCTCTTGTGAGAAAACGTACTTTCCTACGTTTTCCAAGTCCTAGCTTAAACCATTGTGGAATTGGACTAAGAGGTGTTTTCAGCCATATTCGCCTAATCACGTAAACATCCAGGAAGCGCTACACAAAACACGCGTGATGGGAGAATGACCAAACACGGGGAGTCATGAGGGGATCCTGAGAGAACCATTTTGTAGGAGTTTCATTGAAATACACACAAGAACGTTGTGCCCAGAAGCGAAGAAACATGCAATTATTTCCAGGTCACTAAAACGCTTTTTCTGGGAGTTTGAATCTATGGCGCTTATATGCAATTCTGTATCGAATTACTTGAACCAGGGCTGAAGAAGTGTGTTGTCCCATGAAAATAACTGCTTTCATGAGGCTTTCAGGACTTAGCATAAACGAGTGTTGATTTGGACAAACAGGCGTTTTCAATCAAATTTCGCCTAATCAGGGTAAATATCCAAAGGGCTCTAAACAGAACACCTGTGATGGTGGGATGACCAAACTTGGGGAGCAGTGATGAGCTCATGAGAGAAACATTTTACCAGAGTTTCATTGAAAACACACAGAGAAACCTCGTGCCCAGGAGCTATGACACATGCAGTTATGCTTCAGTTCGCTACAACGCTTTTTCTGAGTTTACTCTATTGAGCTACCAAGCGATTCTGCTTTCAGATACTTGATCCAGGGCAGAAGCTGAGTGTGCTCCTGTGAAAGAAAGTACTTTCCTAAGTTTTCCAAGTCCTAGCATAAACCATTGTGGAGTTGGACTAACAGGTGTTTTCAGCCAAATTCGCCTACTCATGGCAAACATTCAAGAAGCTCTACACAAAACACCCGTGATGGTAGAATGACCAAACTTGGGGAGTCATGAGGGGATCTTGAGAGAACCATTTTACCAGAGTTTCATTGACATACACACAAGAACCTTGTGCCCAGAAGCGAAGAAACATGCAATTATTTCCAGGTCACAGGAACGCTTTTTCTGGGAGTTTGACTCTATGGCGCTCATTTGCAAATCTGCTTCGAGTGATTTGAACCAGGGCTGAAGAAGTGTGTTCTCCCATGAAAGTAATTGCTTTCCTGAGGTTTCAAGTTCCTAGCATAAACCATTGTTGATTTGTCTTAACAGGCGTTTTCAAGCAAATTCGCCTAATCAGGGTAAATATCCAAAGGGCTATAAACAGAATCCCCGTGATGGTGGAATGACCAAACTTGGGGAGCCATGAGGGGCTCTTGAGAGAATCATTTTACCAGAGATAAACTAAAATACGCTAGGAAACCTCGTGCATAGGAGCTACGACACATGCCATTATGTCCAGGTCTCTAGAACGCTTTTTCGATGAGTTTGAATCTAATGAGCTACAAAGCGATTCTGCTTTGAGATAATCGAACCAGGGCAGAAGCCCAGTGTGCTCTTGTGAGAAAACGTACTTTCCTACGTTTTCCAAGTCCTAGCTTAAACCATTGTGGAATTGGACTAAGAGGTGTTTTCAGCCATATTCGCCTAATCACGTAAACATCCAGGAAGCGCTACACAAAACACGCGTGATGGGAGAATGACCAAACACGGGGAGTCATGAGGGGATCCTGAGAGAACCATTTTGTAGGAGTTTCATTGAAATACACACAAGAACGTTGTGCCCAGAAGCGAAGAAACATGCAATTATTTCCAGGTCACAGGAACGCTTTTTCTGGGAGTTTGACTCTATGGCGCTCATATGCAAATCTGCTTCGAGTTATTTGAACCAGGGCTGAAGAAGTGTGTTTCTCCCATGAAAATAATTGCTTTCTGAGGTTTCAAGGACTAGCATAAACCAGTGTTGATTTGTCAAACAGGCGTTTTCAAGCAAATTCGCCTAATCAGGTAAATATCCAAAGGGCTATAAACAGAACACCGTGATGGTGGAATGACCAAACTTGGGGAGCCATGATGGGCTCATGAGAGAATCATTTTACCAGAGTTTAAATTAAAATACGCTAGGAAACCTCGTGCCATAGGAGCTATGACACATGCCATTATTCAGGTCTCTAGAACGCTTTTTCTATGAGTTTGAATCTAATGAGCTACAAGCGATTCTGCTTTCAGATACTTGACCAGGGCAGAAGCCCTGAGTGTGCTCTTGTGAGAAGAACGTACTTTCCTACGTTTTCCAAGTCCTAGCATAAACCATTGTGGAATTGGACTAACAGGTGTTTTCAGCCAAATTCGCCTAATCACGGTAAACTTCCAAGAAGCTCTACACAAAACACCCGTGATGGTAGAATGACCAAACTTGGGGAGTCATGAGGGGATCCTGAGAGGATCATTTTACCAGAGTTTCATTGACATACACAGAGAAACCTCGTGCCCAGATGCGAAGAAACATGCAATTATTTCCAGGTCACTAGAACGCTTTTTCTGGGAGTTTGAATCTATGGCGCTTATATGCAATTCTGCTTCGAATTACTTGAACAGGGCTGAAGTGTGTTGTCCCATGAAAATAACTGGTTTCCTGTGCTTTCAAGGTCCTAGCATAAACCAGTGTTCATTTGGATTATCAGGCGTTTTCAGGCAATTTCGCCTAATCAAGGTAAATATCCAGAGGGCTGTAAAGAGAACACCCGTGATGGTGGGATGACCAAACATGGGGAGCCATGAGGGGCTCATGAGAGAATCATTTTAACAGAGTTTCATTGAAATACACTAAGAAACCTCGTGCCCAGGAGCTACGACACATGCAGTTATTTTCAGGTCTCTAGAACGCTTTTTCTGTGAGTTTGAATCTATTGAGCTAGCAAGCGAATCTGCTTTCAGATACTTGAACCAGGGCAGAAGGCGAGTGTGCTCTTGGGAAAGA
Organism: Tamias sibiricus; assembly: GCA_025594165.1. Taxonomy (NCBI): domain Eukaryota; kingdom Metazoa; phylum Chordata; class Mammalia; order Rodentia; family Sciuridae; genus Tamias; species Tamias sibiricus. The sequence goes on along the minus strand of CM046672.1, from coordinate 64,005,932 downwards.
AAGTGCATTCCTACGTTTTCCAAGTTCTATCATAAACCATTGTGGAGTTGGACTAACAGGTGTTTTCAGCCAAATTCGCCTAATCATGGTAAACTTCCAAGAAGCTCTACACAAAACACCCGTGATGGTAGAATGACCAAACTTGGGGAGCCATGAGGTATCCTGAGAGGATCATTTTACCAGAGTTTCATTGAAATACACACAAGAACCTTGTGCCCAGAAGGGAGGAAACATGCAATTATTTCCAGGTCACGAGAACGCTTTCTCTGGGAGTTTGACTCTATGGCGCTCATATGCAATTCTGCTTCGAATTACTTGAACCAGGGCTGAAGAAGTGTGTTCTCCCATGAAAGTAACTGCTTTCCTGAGGATTCAAGGTTCTAGCATAATCCAGTGTTGATTTGGATTAACAGGCATTTTCAGGCACATTTGCCTATTCAGAGTAAATATCCAAAGGGCTATAAACAGAATGCCCGTGATGGTGGAATGACCAAACTTGGGGAGCCATGAGGGGCTCATGAGAGAATCATTTTACCAGAGTTTCATTGAAATACACTAAGAAACCTCGTGCCCAGGAGCTACGACACATGCAGTTATTTCCAGATTGTTAGAACGCTTTTATTGTGAGTTTGAATCTAATGAGCTACCAAGCGATTCTGCCTTCAGATACTTGATCCAGGGCAGAAGCCGAGAGTGCTCTTGTGAAAGAAAGTGCATTCCTAACGTTTTCCAAGTTCTATCATAAACCATTGTGGAATTGGACTAACAGGTGTTTTCAGCCAAATTCGCCTAATCACGGTAAACATCCAAGAAGCTCCACACAAATCACCCGTGATGGTAGAATGACCAAACTTGGGGAGCCGTGAGGGTATCCTGAGAGGATCATTTTACCAGCGTTTCATTGAAATACACACAAGAACCTTGTGCCCAGAAGCGAAGAAACATGCAATTATTTCCAGGTCACGAGAACGCTTTCTCTGGGAGTTTGACTCTATGGCGCTCATATGCAATTCTGCTTCGAGTTACTTGAACCAGGGCTGAAGAAGTGTGTTCTCCCATGAAAGTAACTGCTTTCCTGAGGTTTTAAGGATCTAGCATATACCGGTGTTGATTTGTATTAACAGGCGTTTTCAGGCAAATTTGCCTATTCTGGGTAAATATCCAAAAAGCTATAAACAGAATGCCCGTGATGGTAGAATGACCAAACTTGGGAGCCATGAGGGCTCATGAGAGAATCATTTTACCAGAGTTTCATTGAAATACACTAAGAAACCTCGTGCCCAGGAGCTTTCGACACATGCAATTATTTCCAGGTCGCTAGAACGCTTTTATTGTGAGTTTGAATCTAATGTGCTACCAAGCGATTCTGCCTTCAGATACTTGAACCAGGGCAGAAGCCAAGTTTGCTCTTCTGAAAGAAAGTACTTTCCGACGTTTTCCAAGTTCTAGCATAAACCATTGTGGAGTTGGACTAACAGGTGTTTTAAGCCAAATTTGCCTAATCACTAATCATCCAGGAAGCGCTACACAAAACACCCGTGATGGTGGGATGACCAAACTTTGGGAGTCATGAGGGGATTTTGAGAGAATCATTTAACCAGAGTTTGAATGAAATACACACAAGAACGTTGTGCCCAGAAGTGAAGAAACATGCAATTATTTCCAGGTCACTAGAACGCTTTTACTGGGAGTTTGAATCTATGGAGCTCATGTGCAATTCTACTTCGAGTGACTTGAAAGAGGGCTAAAATAGTGTGTTCTCCCATGAAAGTAACTGCTTTCCTGAGGTTTCAAAGTATTAGCTTAAACCAGTGTTGATTTAGATTAACAGGCATTTTAGACAATTTCGTCTAATAAAGGTAAATGTCAAAATGGCTCTAAACAGAACACCCGTGATGAGGGGATGACAAACTTGGGGAGTTATGAGGGGCTCATGAGAGAATCATTTTACCAGAGTTTCATTGAAATACACAGAGAAACCTCGTGCCCCGGAGCGCGGACACATGCAGTTATTTCCAGGTCGCTTGAACGCTTTTTTTTTTTGAGTTGGAATCTATTGAGCTACCAAGCGATTCTGCTTTCAGATACTTGTGCCAGGCAGAAGCGGAGTGTGCTTTTGTGAAAGAACGTACTTTCCTGCATTTTCCAAGTCCTAGCATCAACCATTGTAGAGTTTGACTAACAGGTGTTTTCAGCCCAATTCGCCAAATTCCTCAACAATTGCATAGATTTGGCCTCCCTCATTACAATTTAATGGATCAATTTAATGGATTACAATTTAATGGATCTTGGGTACATCTATACCAGAAAACAGATTTCCAAATGGAGTTTTGTCTTTGGGTCAGGTATATTGTTCTTGGGGCTTGGACAAAGATGCTGATGCGGTCTTGTGCCAAATATAATGGTTCTGTTTTGACTGTTCTACTTTGATCCTGATTGGCTTAGAGCACTACAACATGATGACTTCAAAATAAGTCTTGTTGCATCTTTCTCCAAATAGCCTGGAGAAGAAAAAAGTGTGTCAAATCACCTTCATTATCCCTTTGACAGTGTCCCTCAGGTCAAGTGCACAGAGCTTAGCACCAAGGCTCAGTGCCAGGACTTATTGTGGAAGCACCTTCCGTCTCTCCTGTTCTGCTCTGGGCCCCAAAGTCCAGGTTTCATGCTGAGGAATCACCACTACTCAGTTTCTCCCTCAGGGCCCTGGGAAAAGACAGGGAGGTCTACAGGTCACCCAAGGCCTCTTTCAACTCATTTTAGAAAGGCCAGATCTACACAAGAACCAGTCCTACATTTATACTAGGCCTCAATGGAGCACAACATTTAAGGCTTTCCCCAAGAAAACCAAAGAACTACCTTAGTGCCCCAAGGCGCTCATTCTACGGGTATTCCCCCAACATCCTGTGTGAAAATAACACCATTCTCAAACAAAGGCCCAAAAATGCATGACCGGCTGGAATGTTGCCCTCTGGGTGAACCCACTCCCCAAGATACCTTTATTTTTTTGAAATATAGATTGTAAATTTCAAACACTTCTCCATGTTCAAGTGGAATCACAACATCTTGCATGTTGGCCACAATTGCCTCAAATTCGAGAACTTTTTACCTCAAACTACATCAAAGGACCCCTTTTATTTCTAATTCAGAAACTACTCTGGGGCCAAAATGCACTCTAATTTCATTAGCACCTGGTCTTGGTGGAACTTCATTCTCTAAAAATCATGTCCATTCAGGTGGGCCTTATTTCCTCTTGAAGGCTCTGTTGTACCCTGAGTATCTGAGAATAAATCCCTTGGATGAAGAAGATAACTCAAAAAACTTATGACCCTAGAGCAGGTTTTTCCAAGCAGCTAGTCACCCGTCTATATGATCAGTGACCTGGCCATGCATCAATTCCAGAAAGGATGCCAGCAAGTATTGATTTCACATTTCATGAACTCAAGGGAGGCAACAAATTCTCACAAGTCACCTGAGGAGGCCGAAGACTGTAAGCATCTACTGACGGTTCCATGCATATTCACCTTCTTTTCCTTATCACCCATGAAAGCGTGACATTTCCCAGTGAAGTGACATATGCTTCCACTCCACAATTAATCTAAAGGCACTATGCATGCTTATACTTTTATGCACATTTCAGTCTTATACACAATAAGTGACCACATACTTTACACAGGTGTATCATTAGCCAGCAGATTTATTTCCTTAATTATTTTGATTGTGCTTCACAGACATTTTTTCTTGGTTCTTTCTCTTTGTCAACTGATTGTTTTAATTAAAATCAACTTGCCCAGTCCTGAGTGACTTCACAGGAGCACATTGAAAATAAAACTGATAGATAGATATGCAGAATAAAAAAATGAAAAACAAAAAAAACAGTGCCAACTTTAAAGACCAACACATTTCTACCTATCTGTTCTCAACAATTGCATAGATTTGGCCTTCCTAATGAACCCGGTGATACATTTGAAAGGATCTTGCCACCAGCACTACCAGGAAACCGGTTTCCAAATGGAGTTTTGACTCTGGTACACGTATGTTGTTGTTCTTGGGGCTTGGACACAGATGATGATGCGGTCTTGTGCCACCTACAATGGTTCTGTTTGGTCTGTTCTACTTTGACCCTGAATGGCTTATAGCACTACCACATGATGACTTCAATCTAAGCCTTGTTGCATCTTTCCCCAATGAGCCTGGACAAGAAGAAAGTGTGTCAAAGCACCTTCATTATCCCTTTGAAAGTGTCCCTCAGGTCAAGTGCACAGAGCTTAGCACCAAGGCTCAGTGCCAGGACTTATTGTGGAAGCAAATTCGGTCTCTCCTGGTCTGCTCTGGGCCCCAAAATCCAGGAATCAGGCTGAGGAATCACCACTACTCAGTTCTCCCTCAGGGCCCTGGGAAAAGACAGGGAGGTCTACAGGGCATCCCAGGCCTCTTGCAGCTCATTTCAGATAGGCCAGATCTACACAACAACCAGTACTACTTATATACTAGGCCTCAATGGAGCACAACATTGAAGGCTTTTCTCAAGAAGGCCCAAGAACTACATTGGTGGCCCAAGGCGCTCATTCTAGGCCGTTTTCCTTGCCCTTCCTGTGTGAAAAAAACCGCCATTCGCAAACAGAGACCCCCAAAAAGTGCCTGGCTGGTATGTTGCCCTCTGAGTGACCCCGCTCTCCAGGATACCTTTATTTTTTTGAAATATGGATTGTAAATTTCAAATACTTCTTCATTTTCAGGTGGGATCACAACATCTTGCATGTTGGCCACAATTGCCTCCAACTTGAGAACTTTTTATCTCAAACTACATCAAAGGACGCCTTTCATTTCTAATTCAGAAACCACTCTGGGGCCGGAATGCACTCTAAGTTCATTAGCACCTTGTCTTGGTGGAACATCATTCTCTACTAATCATGTCCATTCAGTTGGCCTTATTTCCTCTTGAAGGCTCTGTTGTACCCTGAGTATCTGAGGATAAATCCCTTGGATGAAGAAGACAACTCAGGAAACTTCTGACCCTAGAGCAGGTCTTTTCCGAGCAGCTAGTCACCCATCTATGTGATCAGTGACCTGGCCATGCATCAAGTCCAGAAGGGATGCCAGCAAATATTGATTTCACATTTCATGAACTCAAGTGAGGCAACAAATTCTCACGAGTCACTTGAGGAGGCCGAAGACTGTAAGCGTCTACTGACGGTTGCATGCATTTTCACCTTCTTCTCCTTATCACCCATGCAGGCGTGACATTTCCTAGTGAAGTGACATATGCTTCCACTCCAAAACTAATCTCAAGTCAGTATTCATGCTTATACTTTTATGCACATTTCAGTCTTATACACGATAAGTGATTACATCCATGACACAGGTGTATCATTAGCCAGCAGATTTATTTCCGTAATTATTTTGATTGTCCTCCACAGACCTTTTTTCTTGGTTCTTTCTCCTTGTCAATTGATTGTTTTAATTAAAATCAACTTGTCCAGTCCTGAGTGACTTCACAGGAGCTCATTGAAAATAAAACTTATAGATAGATATGCAGAAAAAAATGAAAAAGAAAAAAACAGTGCCAAATTTGAAGACCTACACATTTCGACCTATCTGTTCTCAACAATTGCATAGATTTGGCCTCCCTAATGATCCCGGTGATACATTTGAAAGGATCTTGCCACCAGCTCTACCTGAAAACCGGTTTCCAAATGGAGTTTTGACTCTGGGTTCGTATGTTTTTCTTGGGGCTTGGACACAGATGCTGATGCGGTCTTGTGCCACCTACAATGGTTCTGTTTGGTCTGTTCTACTTTGACCCTGAATGGCTTAGAGCACTACCACATGATGACTTCAAACTAAGCCTTGTTGCATCTCTCCCCAATGAGCCTGGACAAGAACAAAGTGTGTCAAAGCACCTTCATTATCCCTTTGTCAGTGTCCCTCAGGTCAAGTGCACAGAGCTTAGCACCAATTCTTAGTGCCAGGACTTATTGTGGAAGCAAATTCGGTCTTTCCTGGTCTGCTCTGGTTCCCAAAGTCCAGGATTCAGGCTGAGGAATCACCACTATTCAGTTCTCCCTCAGGGTTCTGGGGAAAAGACAGGGAGGTCTACAGGGCATCCCAGGCCTCTTGCAACTCATTTTAGAAAGGCCAGATCTACACAACAACCAGTACTACTTTTATACTAGGTCTCAATGGAGCACAACATTGAAGGCTTTTTCCAAGAAGGCCCAAGAACTACATTAGTGCCCCAAGGCGCTCATTGTAGGCCCCTTCCCCAGCCCTTCATGGGTGAAAAAAACACCATTCGCAAACAAATGCCCAAAAAATGTGACATGCTGGTATGTTGCCTTCTGAGTGACCCCGCTCTCCAAGTTACTTTTATTTTATTGAAATATGGATTGTAAATTTCAAATTCCTCTTGATTTTCAAGTGGGATCACAACATCTTGCATGTTGGCCACAATAGCCTCCAACTTGAGAACTTTTTATCTCAAACTACATCAAAGGACCCCTTTCTTTTCTAATTCAGAAACCACTCTGGGTCCGGAATGCACTCTAATTTTATTAGCACCTGGTCTTGGTTGAACTTAATTCTCTACAAGTCATGTCCATTTAGGTGGGGCTTATTTTCTCTTGAGGGCTCTGTTGTAGTCTGAGTATCTTCGGATAAATCCCTTGGATGAAGAAGAAAACTCAGGAAACTTCTGACCCTAAAGCAGGTCTTTTCCAAGCAGCTAGTCAACCATCCATGTGATCAGTGACCTGGCCATGCATCAAGTCCAGAAGGGATGCCAGCAAGTATTGATTTTACATTTCATGAACTCAAGGGAGGCAACAAATTCTCACGAGTCACCTGAGGAGGCTGATAAACCAGCCTAATTCCTTCTTAAGACTGGGAGCCATCCTGTCAAAACGTTTTGAAAAGCCCACTTCAGTTTTCTATGAAATGCTAGGATTCTTATTTGGCTTGAGCTTATTGTCTGGCATTCATTTCCAGGCCTTGAGCTCGCTCACGCCTGGCTTTCTTTGACCAGATAACAACTCTCTCTCTCTCAAACTAATGGTTCATCATAAACTTTTGATGTGGGGTTTGACTTTTACTCCCCTTTATTCTTGGAATGCAATGCCATGTAGATATTAGTTTGCTACTTGCTTTGAATTACACATGTCTGACCTTGTTAGTTGTACGTTCCCAAGATTTTCTGTAACTCTTTGAATTATAAAAACCTTGTCTTTTTGGAGAGCGGGGCTGACCCCAATGCCAGTGTTTGGGAGGAGCAGCACAGGCCAGCTCTCTTTATATGTATACAATATATGCTTGCTTTAATCTAAAATTGGAGTTGGTGGTCTTTTCTTTGCGTCTTGGATCAACATTTTTGGAGGCCGCAGCGAGATTCAGACCACTACAAATTCTGAAGCCAGACCTTTGCTCTGGGACTCCGGGGCGGAGTGCTACCCTAGGGGGTGCGCACCTTGAGATGTTCCAAGGCCCCAGGGTGTGCCTTCAGTCCTTTGGACTACTGGAGTGAACTGCCGCATCAAAAATTAGCAAGCATCCAGTGGAAAAAAAAAAAACAAAAAACCTCCACAGGTACGTGGCGCCCTAGTAACATCTGGTATCTGGTTTTGAGATCTCTTCTGGGACAGCGAGGTGCCTAGTGAGGCACATACACTCCTGTCCAGGATAGTAGCGAAAGGTCACACTGCTTTCTGGTTCTGGTTGGGAATTCCCACGGGGGACAGAGAGGTGCCTGACGAGGCACATACGCACTCCTGTCCGGAGCATTAGCAAGACGTTGCACTGCTCCCTGGTTGGTTTGGCACCTTGTTCTTGTTCTTTTGTGTATTGTCCTGTGTTCTGTTTTTTTGTTTTGTTTTGTTTTGTTGTTTTTGTTTTCTGCTTTCTCATTGTGTCTTCTCTGTTGTAAATGTAAAAAATTGAACAACATGGGTAATAAGACAAGTAAGCCTGATACTCCTTTGAACTGTGTTTTAAGGAATTTTGACAAACTTTATCCCCATATTGTTAAGCAGGATTATGATTATCCCATCACCAAGAAACGCCTCCGAACATTCTGTGAGGTAGAATGGCCCACCTTCGGAGTCGGCTGGCCCCCTGAGGGCACCTTTGATCCCCAAGTGGCATGGGCTATATGTAACATCACTCTTGGTAATCCTGGCCACCCAGATCAAATAGGATATATTCTACCCTGGGCGGAAGCAACAACTAATTCCCCCACCTGGATGAAGGTTTGGATGGTCCGGAACGGACAGGGAGGGCAAGCCCTGGTTACGGCTGGGAGAACTCCCCAGGGTCCCTCAAAAACAAACCATAAATCCACTAAGAGCCCTGTCCTACAGGACTCTCCGGAGGATTCCCTCCTTCCCCCAGATGCTTCGGCTCCTCTTTATCCTCCTGCCGCGGGTGCAGTTGCAGCTGCTCCACTAACTACTCCACCATCTCCCTCTCCCTCCCCTCAACCGCTTCCTCAATTGCCCCACTCATCTACTCCTCCAACTCTAGTCTTCCCAAAGGAGCCAGCCCCTGTTCTTTCTCCTCCCCATACCCGACAGGGACACCCTTATGGAAGGCCTGACTCAATTGCTTCCCCTGGCTGACCTGCCGGCTCCATTTCTATTAATATCCCTGAAGTGGAACCGACTCCGGCCCCTGTTCTTCCTCTCCGCTAGATTCCAGAAGGTCGCTACGTGTATGTTCCATTTTCCACAACAGACCTTTATAACTGGAAAAACCAGAATCCCCCTTTTAGCACGGATCCTAGTTCCTTGATTTCTCTGGTTGATTCCGTTTTCTTTAATCACCTCCCCACCTGGGATGACTGTCAACAGATTCTCCATACACTCTTCACCACGGAGGAAAGGGAGCGAATCCTGGCAGAAGCGGCTAAAGCGCTGCCTGGGATAAGTGCTCTTACAAGCGATGAAAAAACAGAAGTGATTGAACAAGCTTTACCTAGGAGAAGACCAAGCTGGGACTATGGGACAACTGAAGGTAGGAGAGCACTCGGTGAGTACCACCAGACTCTGTTAGAGGGCCTTAAGAGGGCAGCTCGAAAACCCACAAATCTTTCTAAGGTAGCAGATGTGAAACAGGGGCCAGATGAGTCGCCTTCAGCGTTTCTCGAGCGCCTCCTGGAGGCATACCGTCTATATACTCCTATAGACCCTGAGGACCCGACAAGCCTCAAGGCGATTAATCTGGCTTTTGTGACTCAGTCAGCCCCAGACATCCATAAAAAGATTCAAAAGATAGATGGTTTTGCAGAAAAAACCAGGTCAGAATTATTGGAAATAGCCCAAAAATGTGTTTGAAAATAGATAGCCGAGATGATCCACTGATAAGGAAAGTAAACAGGGCCACAGTGGCCGCATTACAGGCTTCTGAAACCTCGAATCCTAGACAAAGGCAGACCACATACAACAGAGACCAAAAGCGGTCTTCCCTGCTACAAAACCAGTGTGCTTATTGCAAAGAAATTGGACATTGGAAAAATGAATGCCCCCAACGTAATCTGAAAAGCTTGCCCCGATCACAGGCCAGAGCTCCTCAGCCAAAACCAGTTTTAACTTTAGAAGAATAGGGGGGCCATGGCTCTTTCAAACTAGGTTCCCGAGAGCCCATGGTAACTTTCTCCATTGGGGGCCAACCTGTAAATTTCCTAGTGGATACAGGAGCTTCACATTCAGTGTTACAGAAGCCCATAGGACCCCTCACTAATGAAACCATGGAAGTGCAAGGGGCAACAGGAGAAATTAAAAAGTATAAATGGACTACAGACTGGACTGTTAACATAGGACGAGGAACTGTAACTCACTCCTTCATTGATATCCCTGAATGCCCTTTCCCGTTGCTGGGACGGGACCTTTTAAGCAAACTTCAGGCAACTATCTCATTTTCTGGAGATATGCCTACATTAGAATTGGGAAATCCTGCAAAGGCCCTAACTATAACCTGCCCATTAAGTGAGGAATATCTGCTTTTTCAAAATCCTATCCAAACTTCAGAAGGAAAATGGGAGAAATTATTAATTCAAGAAATTCCTACAGTTTGGGCTGAGGATAACCCTCCAGGGCTAGCTGAGCATGTGCCACCAGTTGTAATACAACTAACATCTGGGGCTATGCCCATCCAGGTTAAACAATACCCTATCAATTTTGAAGCCAAAGAAGGAATTAAAACCCACATCAGGCGTCTCCTAGAAGTGGGGATACTAATTAGATGTCAATCGGCTTGGAACACCCCCTTGTTGCCTGTCCAAAAGCCTGGGACTCAAGATTACAGACCAGTACAGGACTTAAGGGAAGTGAACAAACGGGTAGAAACTATACACCCAACTGTCCCTAACCCCTACACTTTGCTCAGTTTGTTGCCACCAGAACATACAGTTTATACTGTATTGGATCTGAAAGACACATTTTTCTCCATCCCATTGTCAAAACTGAGTCAGCCTATCTTCGCTTGAGAAATGGACGGATTTGGAGATGGGGATATCGGGACAACTGACCTGGACTCGACTACCTCAGGGATTTAAAAATTCCCCCACTATCTTTGATGAAACTCTCAATCAAGATCTGAGACTGTTTTGCAGTAAGTACCCTGAGGTAACCTTGCTCCAATATGTGGATGATCTCCTGTTAGCAGCAAAAGACAAAGAGGACTGTTTAAGGGCCACTCAGGGTTTGCTAGGAACCTTGGCTCAATTGGGGGGTACCGAGTCTCCAAGAAAAAGGCAAAAATCTGTTCCTCTCGGGTTACTTATTTGGGATATGAGCTGAGGGAAGGGAAAAGACTGTTATCCCAATCCCGCATAGAAGCCATAATGAAGATCCCAACCCCAACCACTAAAAAGCAGGTTAGGGAATTTCTAGGGGCAGTTGGATACTGCCGCCTTTGGATACCTGGATTTGCTGAAATTGCCAAGCCGTTATATACTGCAACTGCAGGAGGCAAGTCACCTTTAACTTGGACTGAGGAAAATGAATTGGCCTTCAAAAATTTAAAGGAGGCTCTGGTTCAGGCCCCTGCCTTAACCCTCCCTGATATATCTAAGCCCTTTCATCTTTATGTTCATGAGAAAAAGGGTATTGCTAAAGGAGTTCTTACCCAAAATTTAGGGCCATGGAAAAGACCAATTGCCTACATTTCAAAAAGGCTGGATCCTGTAGCATCAGGATGGCCCCCTTGTTTACGAGCCATAGCGGCTACTGCAATACTCGTAAAGGAAGCAGACAAACTTTCTCTGGGGCAGACTCTCACTGTGACTGCCCCTCACACAGTGGAAACCCTATTGAGGGATGCCACCAGTCGATGGATGTCAAATGCCCGTCTCACTCAGTACCAAGCTCTCCTCCTAGACAAGGACAGATTGACCTTCAGTAAATCCCTGGCAATCAATCCTGCAACCCTGCTGCCTGATGATAACCCAGAGGAGCCAATTCATGACTGCTCAGAGATGCTGGATGTCATCCAAGGTACCCGACCAGACCTGACTGACATTCCTCTCACCAACAGAGACGCAGACCTTTACACCGATGGTAGCAGTTATGTCCGGGATGGAATAAGGTATGCGGGAGCAGCAGTTGTTACGGGCCAAAAAGAAATTATCTGGGCACAGGCTTTGCCCAGAGGCTCATCAGCCCAAAAAGCAGAAATCATTGCAGTAACACAGGCATTGAGATGGGCAGAAGGAAAACAGGTAAACATTTACACGGACAGCCATTATGCTTTTGCTACAGTACATGTGCATGGACAGATATACAAAGGGGATTTTTAACTTCAGATGGAAAGACTATCAAAAATAAACAAGAAATCCTTCAATTACTGGAGGCTATCTGGTTGCCAGATAAACTGGCTATTATCTACTGGCCTGGACACCGTAAAGACAATAGCCCCCAGACCCAAGGTAATAACTTGGCCGATCAAACAGCCAGGGAAATAGCCCTTGGGGAGTCAAAATGTCAAACTATTCTTGAACTCTCAAATTGCCCCAAACTCCCAGTTAAAATTGAGGAAGAAACTCCTTCATACACTACTGAAGAGATAAACTTATACTCCTCTATGGGAGCCCAACAAAACTGTCATGGCTGGTGGACTCTCCCAGATGGGAAAATTTGCATGCCTAAGCTTTTAGGAAGAAAGTGGTTAACTGATCTTCATCAGGCGATGCATTTATCCCCCAAGAACACTTCAGAACTAATTTCACCCCACGTTTGGTTCCCGGGACACCGAGGGATACTCCAGAACATTTCAAATCGCTGCATGACATGTGCACAGGTAAATGCTAAAAAGAACCATCTTCCACAGGGAAACAGAAGTCAAGGTACTGTACCTGGTGAATTTTGGGAATTGGACTTTACTGAAATTAAACCAGGACTATATGGATATAAATACTTGTTAGTCTTTGTTGAAACTGTCTCAGGCTGGGTAGAAGCCTTTCCTACTTGAACAGAAACAGCACAAATAGTAGTTAAAAAACTAATAACTGAGATTGTTCCTAGATTTGGCCTTCCTCTAACTTTGGGGTCTGACAATGGCCCGGCCTTCACGGCCAAATTATCTTAATTAATTTCAAGAGCCCTGAATATAAACTGGAAATTACATTGTATGTACCATCCTCAAAGTTCAGGGAAGGTAGAAAGGATGAATAGAACATTAAAGGAAACTTTGACTAAATTAATACTTGAGACTGGTGGTAACTGGGTTGATCTCCTGCCTTTTGCTCTCTTAAGGGCCCGTTGCACTCCTTACCGGGAAAAATTTACCCCTTATGAAATAATTTATGGGCGGCCACCGCCTTTGGTTCCCAGAGTACACCAAGATCTGGTGGGAGACATTCCAATCTCAGAAACACTCAAAGGGCTACAACTAATCATAGATAAGATCTTTCCCCAGGTCCAGGCTGCTCAGCCCATTGGACACAGACTGCCCAATCATTCATTCCAACCAGGCGATGCTGTGCTGATACGACATTTGAGAACTAATAGCCTTGAGCCCAGGTGGAAGGCCCCTTACATTGTGATTCTCCGCACTCCTACTGCCGTCAAAGTTGCTGGTATTCCTGCCTGGATCCATCACTCACAGCTAAAGAAGGCACCTACAAAAACCACGGAGGAAGAACCCACTGGAAGAGAATCCAGCAGCCAGAGGTGGAAAGTGACTGAGCGTGGGCCTTTTAAAGTTAAAATTACTAAGGTTTAATATTTTGTCACTAGATTCTTATTGCTTTCCCTGTTATTATAAGCATTATGCTAATAATTTTTGCCTGTTGGAGTATACATGTATCCTTGGGTTTTAGCTATGCTGGCCTCAACAAACCTTGTACCCCATCTGTAGCCCAAGAAGGACCTGCTATTCCAGGATCTCCACTAATACTAAATTGTACTTACTCTTGTCAAGATCCAGTAATTGGCCCTATCAAATGGTATATAAAGATAACCAAGAAATTTTTAGTCAGATATTCAGGGAGGGACCATGGAGAAATCTTACAGACCAATCTCGAGGGGATAATATAAATTTTGGAATCTATAAATACTCTGCTCACCCTCAAGATTCAGGACAGTATTCCTGTACTAAGCTAAAAAATGGGGCCCCAATCGATACTGTTTATTCAAAAGCTACTTTAAAGTTGGATATTTCTGTGAGTCCCCTAAATTCTGTAACTACTCAAAATTTTTGGTTACAATTGGCTGTTGACACTATGGACAAAAGTTCCTTCTGTGTACAAGAAGGAAACTCCATCCATCAATCGCTAGCTAATAATCTTATGGGTCTATCTGTAAAATATACTGACTATGTTAAAGTCACTGGTGATAGAGCAACGCAGCAAGACTGGCCAGTATACCATGCAGAGCCAGCTTTGCCAGCTTCACTGGTTATTCAAAAGCATTGTTTATGCATAGATTGCATCCTTCCCCGATCCCCCCCCCCAATTGTTCTATTGAGCAAAATATCTCCCTACCCAATGGCAAACGACTGCCAAGAGGATGGGTTTTTCTCTATAATAAAGCAACTTTCCAGGCTTTGCCTACAAACTTTTCTGGGATCTCTTCTATTGGACGGATCTTTCCTTTACTGCCATCTCTGAGAGCTCCCCACCGAATGGCCCGAAGTCTGCCCTCCAACTGCGATGACAATTTAATCCTCCTAGACCCACTAGACACTGCAATTGCAGCAGCCTTTCTTTTGCCACTTCCAGGTCTAGTTATAGGAATACAAAGAGAAATCACAAAATTAGCCTGTAGTTTTAGCAAAACAGCTAACCTTACTGCACAAGTTTTGGCAGAAATTAATCAAGAGATGAAAGAACTTCGAACCTAAATGTTACAAAATAGAGCGGCTATTGATTTTCTTTTATTGAAACATCACTTGGGTTGCCAACAATTCCCAGGCATGTGCTGTTTTAATGTTACAGATTATTCTAACGTTATCCAACAACAGGTAGATGAGATAAGACAGGAGATTAACAAAATTAAAATGAGTAATTATTGGTCAGGCTTGGGAGATTGGTTTTCATGGTTAACTTCTCTCTTAGGTCCTATAAATTGTATCCTTCTCTTACTAGTTATTGTCCCATGTGTTATTAACTATATGCTCCGGTTTATTGGGCTGCAATTTAATTCTATTATGTACCATCGATAAAATTAGCCTATACGATTACTCCTTTCAAAGATTTGAAAAATAAAAAAAAGGGGGGGGGAATGATAAACCAGCCTAATTCCATCTTAAGACTGAGAGCCATCCTGTCAAAAAGTTATGAAAAGCCTACTTCAGTTTTCTATGAAATGCTAGGATTCTTATTTGGCTTGAGCTTATTGTCTGGCATTCATTCCCAGGCCTTGGGCTCGCTCAGGCCTGGCTTTCCTTGACCAGATAACAACTCTTTCTCTCTCAAACTAATGGTGCCTCAAAAACTTTTGATGTGGGGTTTGACTTTTACACCCCTTTTTTTCTTGGAATGCAATGCCATGTAGATATTAGTTTGCTACTTGCTTTGAATTACACATGTCTGACATTGTTAGCTGTAAGTTCCCAAGATTTTCTGTAACTCTTTGAACTATAAAAACCTTGTCTTCCCGGAGAGTGGGGCGGACGCCAAGTCCAGTGTTTGGGAGGGGCAGCCCGAACCAGCTCTCTTTATATGTATACAATATAAGCTTGCTTTAATCTAAAATTGGAGTTGGTGGTCTTTTCTTTGCGTCTTGGATCAACAGAGGCCGAAGACTGTAAGCGTCTACTGACTGTTGCATGCATTTTCACCTTCTGCTCCTTATCACCCATGAAAGCATGACATATCCAGTTAAGTGACATATGCTTCCACTCCAAAACTAATCTCAAGGCACTATGCATGCTTATACTTTTATGCACATTTCAGTCTCACACAACTTAAGTGACCACATATTTTACACAAGTGTATCATTATCCAGCAAATTTATTTCCTTAATTATTTTGATTGTCCTTCACAGACATTTTTCGTTGGTTCTCTCTCCTTGTCAATTGATTGTTTCAATTAAAATCAATTTGCCCAGTCCTCAGTGACTTCACAGGAGCACATTGAAAATAAAACTGATAGATACATATGCAGAATAATAAAATGAAAAACAAAAAAAAACAGTGCCAACTTTAAAGACCTACATATTTCTACCTATCTGTTCTCAACAATTGCAAAAATTTGGCCTCCATAATGATCCAGGTGATATATTTGAAAAAGATCTTTCCACCAGCTCTACCAGAAAACAGGTTTCCAAATAGAGTTTTGACTCTGGGTCACATATGTTGTTCTTGGTACTTAGACACAGATGCTGATGCGGTCTTGTGCAACCTACAATGGTTCTGTTTGGTCTGTTCTACTTTGATCTTGAATGGCTTAGAGCACTACCACATGATGACGTCAAACTAAGCCTTGATGTATCTTTTCCCAATGAGCCTGGACAAGAACAATGTGTGTCAAAGCACCTTCATTATCCCTTTGACTGTGTCCCTCAGGTCAAGTGCACAGAGCTTAGCACCAAGGTTCAGTGCCAGGACTTATTGTGGAAGCAAATTCGGTCTCTCCTGGTCTGCTCTGGGCCCCAAAGTCCAGGATTCAGGCTGAGAAATCACCACTACTCAGTTCTCCCTCAGGGCCCTGGGAAAAGACAGGGAGGTCTACAGGGCATCCCAGGCCTCTTGCAACTCATTTTAGAAAGGCTAGATGTACACAACAACCAGTACTACTTTTATACTAGGTCTCAATGGAGCACAACATTGAAGGCTTTTCTAAAGAAGGCCCAAGAACACATTAGTGGCCCAAGGCGCTCATTCTAGGCCGTATTCCCCGCCCTTCCTGTGTGAAAAAAACGCCATTCGCAAACAGAGACCCCAAAAAGAGTGACTGGCTGGTATGTTGCCCTCTGAGTGACCCCACTCTCCAGGATACCTTTATTTTTTTGAAATATGGATTGTAAATTTCAAATACTTCTTGATTTTCAAGTGGGATCACAACATCTTGCATGTTGGCCACAATTGCCTCCAACTTGAGAACTTTTTATCTCAAACTACATCAAAGGACCCCTTTCATTTCTAATTCAGAAAACACTCTGGGGCCGGAATGCACTCTAAGTTCATTAGCACCTGGTCTTGGTGGAACTTCATTCTCTACAAATCATGTCCATTCAGGTGGGGCTTATTTCCTCTTGAAGGCTCTGTTGTACCCTGAGTATCTGAGGATAAATCCCTTGGATGAAGAAGACAACTCAGGAAACTTCTGACCCTAGAGCAGGTCTTTTCCAAGCAGCTAGTCACCCATCTATGTGATCAGTGACCTAGCCAAGCATCAAGTCCAGAAGGAATGCCAGCAAGTACTGATTTCACATTTCATGAACTCAAGGGAGGCAACAAATTCTCACGAGTCACTTGAGGAGGCTGAAAACTGTAAGTGTATACTGACTGTTGCATGCATTTTCACCTTCTTCTCCCTATCAACCATGAAAGCATTACATATCCCAGTGAAGTGACATATGCTTCCACTTCCAAACTAATCTCAATGTACTATGCATGCTTATACTTTTATGCACATTTCAGTCTTATACACCATAAGTGACCACATATTTTACACAAGTGTATTATTAGCCAGCAGTTTTATTTCTTTAATTATTTTGATTATTCTTCACAGACCTTTTTTCTTGCTTCTGTCTTTTTGTTAATTGATTGTTTTAATTAAAATCAACTTGCCCAGTCCTGAGTGACATCACAGGAGCACATTGAAAGTAATACTGATAGATAGATATGCAGAATAAAAAAATGAATAACAAAAATACTGTGCCACCTTTAAAGACCTACACATTTCTACCTATCTGTTCTCAACAATTGCATAGATTTGGCCTCCATAATGATCCCGGTGATACATTTGAAAAAATCTTGCCACCAGCTCTACCAGAAAACAGGTTTCCAATTGAAGTTTTGACTCTGGGTCACGTATTTTCTTCTTGGCTCTTGGACACAGATGCTGATGCGGTCTTGGGCCACCTACAATGGTTCTGTTTCGTCTGTTCTACTGTGACCTTGAATGGCTTAGAGCACTACCACATGATGACATCAAACTAAGCCTTGTTGCATCTTTTCCCAATGAGCGTGGAGAAGAACAAAGTGTGTCAAAGCACCTTCATTATCACTTTGACAGTGTCTGTCAGGTCAAGTGCACAGAGCTTAGCACCAAGGCTCAGTGCCAGAACTTATTAGGTCTCTCCTGGTCTGCTCTGGGCCCCAAAGTCTAGGATTCAGGCTGAGCAATCACCACTACTCAGTTCTCCCTCAGGGCCCTGGGACAAAACAGGGAGGTCTACAGGGCATCCCAGGCCTTTTGCAACTCATTTTAGAAAAATCAGATCTACACAACAACCAGTACTACTTTTATACGAGGCCTCAATGGAGCACAACATTGAAGGCTTTTCCCAAGAAGGCCCCAAAACTACATTAGAGCCCCAAAGAGCTCATTGTAGGCCACTTCCTCTGCCCTTCCTGTGTGAAAAAAAACGCGATTCACAAACAAAGGCCCAAAAAACATTAATGGCTGATGTGTTGCCCTCTGTGTGACCCCGCTCTCCAAGATATCTTTATTTTTTTGAAATATGGATTGTAAATTTCAAATACTTCTTCATATTCAAGTGGGATCACAACATCTTGCATGTTGGCCACAATTGCCTCCAAGTTGAGAACTTTTTACCTCAAACTACTTCTAAGAACCCCTTTCATTTCTAATTCAGAAACTACTCTGGGGCCAAAATGCACTCTAATTTCATTAGCACCTGGTCTTGGTGGAACTTCATTCTCTACAAATCATGTCCATTCAGGTGGGCCTTATTTCCTCTTGAAGGCTCTGTTGTACCCTGAGTATCTGAGAATAAATCCCTTGAATGAAGAAGATAACTCAAAAAACTTATGACCCTAGAGCAGGTCTTTTCCAAGCAGCTAGTCACCTATCTATGTGATCAGTGACCTGGCCATGAATCAAGTCCAGAAGGGATGCCAGCAAGTATTGATTTCACATTTCATGAACTCAAGGGAGGCAACAAATTCTCACGAGTCACTTGAGGAGGCCGAAGACTGTAAGCGTCTACTGACGTTTGCATGCATTTTCACCTTCTTCTTTTTATCACCCATGCAGGCGTGACATTTCCCAGTGAAGTGACATATGCTTCCACTCCAAAACTAATCTCAAGTCACTATGCATGCTTATACTTTCATGCACATTTCAATCTTATACACGATAAGTGACCACATCCATTACACAGGTGTATCATTAGCCAGCAGATTTATTTTTTTAATTATTTTGATTGTCCTTCACAGACCTTTTTTCTTGGTTCTTTCTCCTTGTCAATTGATTGTTTTAATTAAAATCAACTTGTCCAGTCTTGAGTGACTTCACAGGAGCTCATTGAAAATAAAACTTATAGATAGATATGCAGAAAAAAAAATGAAAAAGAAAAAAACAGTGCCAACTTTAAAGACCTACACATTTCTACCTATCTGTTCTCAACAATTGCATAGATTTGGCCTCCCTAATGATCCCGGTGATACATTTGAAAGGATCTTGCCACCACCTCTACCAGAAAACCGGTTTCTAAATGGAGTTTTGACTCTGGATCACATATGTTGTTCTTGGGGCTTGGACACAGATGCTGATGCTGTCTTTCGCCTACTACAATGGTTCTGTTTGGTCTGTTCTACTTTGACCCTGAATGGCTTAGAGCGCTACCACATGATGACTTTAAACTAAGCCTTGTTGCATCTTTCCCCAATGAGCCTGGACAAGAACAACGTGTGTCAAAGCACCTTCATTATCTTTTTGATAGTGTCCCTCAGGTCAAGTGCACAGAGCTTAGCACCAAGGCTCAGTGCCAGGACTTATTGTGGAAGCAAATTTGGTCTCTCCTGGTCCGCTCTGGGCCCCAAAGTCCAGGATTTAGGCTGAGGAATCACCACGACTTAGTTCTCCATCAGGGCCCTGGGAAAAGACAGGGAGTTCTAAAGGGCATCCCAGGCCTTTTGCAACTCATTTTAGAAAGGCCAGATCTACACAACAACCAGTACTACTTTTATACTAGGCCTCAATGGAGCACAGCATTGAAGGCTTTTCCCAAGTAGGCTTATGGACTACATTAGTGCCCCAAGGCGCTTATTCTAGGCCACTTCCCCCGCAATTGTTGAGTGAAAATAACGCCATTGGAAAACAGAGACCCAAAAAAGCGAGACTGGCTGGTATTTTGCCCTCTGAGTGACCCCGCTCTCCAGGATACCTTTTTTTTTTTGAAATACGGATTGTAAATTTCAAATACTTCTTCATTTTCAAGTGGGATCACAACATCTTGCATGTTGGCCACAATTGCCTCCAACGTGAGAACTTTTTATCTCAAACTATATCAAAGGACCCCTTTCATTTCTAATTCAGAAACCACTCTTGGGCCGGAATGCACTCTAAGTTCATTAGCACCTGGTCTTGGTGGAACTTCATTCTCTACTAATCATATTCATTCAGGTGGGGCTTATTTCCTCTTGAAGGCTCTGTAGCACCCTGAGTATCTGAGGATAAATCCCTTGGATGAAGAAGACAACTCACGAAACTTCTGACCCTAGAGCAGGTCTTTTCCGAGCAGCTAGTCACCCATCTATGTGATCAGTGACCTGGCCATGCATCAAGTCCAGAAGGGATGCCACCAAGTATTGATTTCACATTTCATAAACTCAAGGGAGGCAGCAAATTCTCTCGAGTCACCTGAGGAGGCCGAAAACTGTAAGCATCTACTGACGGTTGCATGCATTTTCACCTTCTTCTCTATCACACATGAAGGCATGACATTTCCCAGTGAAGTGACATATGCTTCCACTCCAAAACTAATCTCAAGTCACTATGCATGCTTATACTTTTATGCACACTTCAGTCTAATACACGATAAGTGACCACTTCCTTTACACAGGTGTATCATTAGCCAGCAGATTTATTTCCTTAATTATTTTGATTGTCCTTCACAGACCTTTGTTCTTGGTTATTTCTTTTTGTCAATTGATTGTTTTAATTAAAATCAACTTGCCCAGTCCTGAGTGACTTCACAGCAGCACATTCAAAATAAAACTGATAGATAGATATGCAGAATAAAAAAATGAAAAAACAAAAAAACAGTGCCAACTTTAAAGACCTACACATTTCTACCTATCTGTTCTCAACAAATGCATAGATTTGGCCTCCCTAATGATCCCGGTGATACATTTGAAAGGACCTTGCCACCAGCTCTAGCAGAAAACTGATTTACAAATGGAGTTTTGACTCTGGGTCAAGTATGTTGTTCTTGGGGCTTGGACACAGATGCTGATGCAGTCTTGTGCCACCTACAATGGTTCTGTTTGGTCTGTTCTACTTTGACCCTGAATGGCTTAGAGCACTACCACATGATGACTTCAAACTAAGCCTTGTTGCATCTTTCCCCAATGAGCCTGGACAAGAACAAAGTGCGTCAAAGCACCTTTATTATTCTTTTGACAGTTTCCCTCATGTCAAGTGCACAAAGCTTAGCAACAAAGCTCAGTGCCAGGACTTATTGTGGAAGCAAATTTCGTCTCTCCTGGTCTGCTCTGGCCCCAAAGTCCAGGATTCAGGCTGAGGAATCACCACTACTCAGTTCTCCCTCAGGGCCCTGGGAAAAATAAGGAGGGTCTACAGGGCATCCCAGGCCTCTTGCAACTCATTTTAGAAAGGCCAGATCTACAGAACAACCAGTACTACTTTCATGCTAGGCCTCAATGTAGCACAGCATTGAAGGCTTTTCCCAAGTAGGCCCAAGAACTAAATTAGTGCCCCAAGGCGCTCATTCTAGGCCGCTTCTCCCACCTCTCCTGTGTGAAAAAAAACGCCATTCACAGAGACCCAAAAAATGAGACTGGCTAGTATGTTGCCCTCTGAGTGACCCCGCTCACCATGATACCTTTATTTTTTTTAAATATGGATTGTAAATTTAAAATACTTCTTTATTTTCAAGTGGGATCACAACATCTTGCATGTTGGCCACAATAGCCTCCAACTTGAGAACTTTTTATCTCTAACTACATCAAAGGACCCCTTTCATTTCTAATTTCGAAACCACTCTGGGGACGGAATGCACTCTAAGTTCATTAGCACCTGGTCTTGGTGGAACTTCATTCTCTACTTATCATGTCCATTCAGGTGGGGCTTATTTCCTCTTGAAGGCTCTGTTGTACACTGTCCTGAGCACATTAAGTAGACAGAGGCAGATATGTCTTTGCAATGCCAAGGTTTATTCACAACCAAATTCAAAGCTAGATTCACACAGTCCTAACTTAGCCTCTATCTCCCCGAGTCCCAGGGGGCTCACTTAGGGATGTCTTCTTAGCCGCTCTCTGGATCAGATGAAGTCTGGTCCGGGACTCAGCAAGCGGCCGGCACCATCAGCAGGTCACTCCGACAGGAAGCGTGACGGGGTCTGGTCGTCTTGAAGGCGCTTTGCTTGAGTGAGCTGGGGACTTGGTTTATATACTATTTCTATCTAGGCCCTTTTGTCACTCATAGTGACATATCAGGGTCATGCACTCTGTTATCAGGGTTTACACACGCGGGGGCTCTTTCAGGCGTTGCCATGGATACTCACTGTGCATGTCACAGTGTATGACAAGGCAGGACATATTCATGACACTTATAGCATTAAGCACTATTTCCATACAAACACTAAGTTAATATCAGATTCATTAAATTATTATTATTCTTTGGTACTCAGTACATTCCACCCCCCGATTCCAAAAAGGTCTGGGGTATCCAGGTCTTTGAGGGAATCGTTAGTTAGGGGTACAAAGTGTAATATTCATTGGTATTACATACAGGAGGGTGTAACATTACATATCCTTTCATTGTACAATCCGCATAGTGTCCAAAAGGTTTAAGTGAACAACAGAAGTTGAGCTTCTTCCACATAGCGGTTAAAAGCGAGATACACATCTGATATAAAGATATAAAAGATACAAGATAAAAAGGTAATTGTTGATGTCAGAGAGGTTTATAGAAAGAAACAAAATACATAATTAATTTGGAGTTATGATTTGACATTGATCAGGGTTATTGTATTGAATGGTAAGAATACCTTTCTTTGCCAGAAATTTATAAAGAGGGTCGTTATGCCTATACATACGTAGGCAGGTAAAATAATGGTGTGCCCATACAGGGTAAGCCTGTAAAAGGATATGTTTCAGCATGGAAACACATATGGTGTTCCATAATGTTCTAGGGGAAAAAAGTGGTTGTTTGGTTAGACAAAGAGGGCTATCCGTAATGGTTTTGTTCCATGGGCCTATATGCATAGCATAATTTGTTGCTATAATATGTCTTAATGATTTGGCTCCAAATTGTTCAGGTAAGCCTGAGCAGGGATGCCCTACATTGTGTACTATTAGGTGTAATACATTAGTTAACTCTGAGAGGAATTATTCAATGGTATTGGGTTTACAATGAGATTGGTTCAACCAGTTATGAAATAAGAAGTGATTTAATGTTTCTGCTGGATCAATAAGCAAAGCCATTGCAGGGCTGAAGATTGTTGAGCATAAAGCGCAGACATCAGGATTAGTAATGCGTAGCATATGTTTGAGTATGTGCAGGTCACAGCTTAGAAATTGTCTAAGGAATGAATTTTGTTTTTTCCATATGCAGTTGAAGGGTTTAGGGAGTCCAATAGACTTTATAGAGGTACATATTTGAATGTGATTCCAAAGTTCTTTGTAAATTTTTCTTTTGAGTGCTCTTCTTCTTTTGGAGTTGAGTCTTCGCATGTAGCCGGTCTAGACTAAAATATGAGGGCGTATGGCATGAGGTTTTTTGTATGAAGCTCGTTTATGGCAGGTGAAATAAATGCAGCTGAGGTTGATGCTTTTCCTGAGAATAACAAGTAAACATATGTCAAAAAGCGGTTTAGGTTCCCAGCGTGAACTGGGGGGTATCCGCCATGGTGCTATGCTCAAAACAGGCAATGTGCTGGGTTCATCAAGGCGAAGTTTTTCCAAAATCATTTTCTGTATGTAAAGTTTGTATTGTACATGGAATGGTTGTATGCATGTGGAGCCAGGCGTGTGGCTAATAACATGGAAAACATATAGGATCATCTCAAAAGGATAGTTGTGGAGTGGAACACATATATCATGGCCAAGACTGAGATCCGGGGAATTTATATGATCTTGTGTAATATATTGGTGAAAGAAGTAATGATTGAGAATTGTCTCTGATGGATGTTGTAAGGAATAAAGAGGAAGTGTGGGATCAGTGCATAATATACAAGTAGCATTTCTCATTTGTAAAATTTTGAAAAGAATCATTTGTTGTTCCATTGTTAATGAGTAGTGTAGGAAGGATCTGAAAAATGTATCTTTAAAGCATCCAGGGACAAAAATTAGTGCATTCGAGTCTATGGGTGCGCAGAAGCTTGTGCATCTGTTAAAACAAAAGCAGGTGATTTTTCAGTTGTTTTTCGTGATATGTGGGTCAGTATTTTAAATAAAGTGATTATAATAAGCATATATATAGCATATTGTTTGATCTCATGGAACCAATGCCAGGGGTTCCATCTGATAATGCAAGAAATATCTGCTGTAATCATTTTCCTAAGCACATCAATAGCGTTGTAATCTTTGTTTATTGAATCAATGACATGGTTATAGGCGAGGGTGTCTGTTTGAAGTATGTGCCTTATGTTGTCCAGTGTGGTAACTGAAGCATCAAAATGTTTCATGTCCTCCTGTACATGACTATGTATGTTTGTAAGTACCTTCCTATTTTGTTGGATGATTTCATTTAGGTGTTGGGTAGCTTCTCTGGACTTTCTTAATAGTTCTTCATCTGTTGATTGTGGTAGCCAGAAACTGTTAAGTCCAAATGTATGATTTGAGACATACTGAAGTGAAGTTAAGATCGCTTGTTCAGTCTGGTTGGCATGGTTTAGGATTTCTAGTTTCAAAATATTACTGTGCATATAGCATCCAGCATCTAGTTGCAAAAAGTCCTTGTATGAGGTGTTTAGGTGCCTATATATCCCATGTGTTCCGTTATGGCAATGTCCAATTCTGTAAGTACCTAGGTCTACTAATCTGGTGGGTGCAGATACAAGTCTTACTTCTGATGTTTGTAACTGCTTATGATATAATTCTGTTGTGAACACTGTGTTTGGACTTAGAGGGTAAGTATCTTCAATGTTAATATAGCTATTCAATTCCTTAATCCAGAGGTATGAGCCTAAAGGTAGAATCCAGTCCTTTCCCGATCTTTTAGGGAAAGCAATAGTCTTGTATGCAGCATAGCTGTAGGCGGTAGAGACTCTCAATAGGTTTATTTCACAAAGTCCACCTGTGCAGTATGAAAATTTAGTAGGGTCCAAAATAGATATTTGTCCAGCATGTTCTGTAGTTCTCCCTACTAGAAAGAGTTCTCTTACTTCCGTAAATGCTTGGTCCAGCATTCTTTCGATGTGTTGGCATTCCTGGTCTCTTCTTAAATTTAAGATCATTGATTCAAGAACTGCAAGTTTGCGGTCTGTGTCTTTCACAGTTTCTTCTATTTCTTTCTGCATTATCTCTTGCTCAATCATTATCTTGTGTATCATGGTGCTTGCAGTGTGCAATGAATTAGATATAGCTTGTATTGCTTTATTCTGATGTTGATTCATGTTGTATAACACATCAATTTTAGCTCTTAGCTCTTCTGTCATTGCTGCCACGATTAGGGCACCGATTGCGGTCCCTGCGATGAAAGCTCCTACCGCTGCCAATTGGAGAGGCCTTCGTAGTGAAGTTGAGGCTCCATAAGTGAGTTCCAGGTTAGGTAGAAATTGGTGTTGTCCACAAATCTTCATATCTGGTGGATATATGTTTTTAAAGTTCCATCTGAGTTGTATCTTCTCCACCTGTGGTTTATATAACACCTTATATGGGTAAATAGTTGCTGGAACAAAGCCTGGAGCTTCTGTTGTGACCGTTTCTTCCCATGGTGGGAAAATCACTGGGGTTTTATAGTGTAGAGTAATGAGTCTGTGAGTTTCGTTGAATCCGCCTCTATCTATGATACATGGTGTCATTGATGAGGGTTTAATGTAGCAGTCTTCATGTGATATAGGAAACTCGTATACCTTGAGCCATTCTTCTGTGTTCATCATAAATGAAGTGTAGTTTCTAACTACTTCATGTGCTACTAAGTCCATAACTGTCCATTTCTGGTTCTGGAATCCTAACATGTAAAAACATGTATGGGTTTTTCCCAAAATACTTCTCTGGAAATTGTATGTCCATACCTGCTGTCATCCAGAAGTTGATTGATTTGTTGTCAGCTTCCTTTAGGTGATAATGGACTTCAGAGTCTTCTGGTGTCCAGGTGCATTGTTCTGACACAAAAGTTGTGAAGGTTATATTGGGTTCCATATATCCTAGTTGTGTGACAGCTGGTTTTAGTGGGAGTTCTTTATCATGTTCGATGAGATGGGTCGTATTGAGTGTTGAGTGGTTGTAAATATCCAGAGGTACATCCCATAACTGGCTTCCAAAAAATTGTTTTGATGCATAGCAGACATAGAAGAGTGGTTTCGTTACTTGTTGGTTCTTGCATTTCATTCCTCCTGGTGGTATCCAATGTACCAATGTAGAATTATTTGGATTCAACTTTTGCTTGGGCATTTTCATTATGAGCATCAAGTGTTTGAAAAGTCCATCCTTTAGTCTGTTTCTATGTTGACTCCATTCTGTGCCATTCCCAGTGTATACTACACTGACATTTATTTTTTCCTTTTTGTGTAAGTCCAGGTGGATGATGTAGAATCCGTATGTGTTCATAAATGTAGCTATTGGAATTTGGGATGCATTGGAATGTGTTTGTCCTGTAAAATTCAATGCTATCCCCATTGTGGCATTGATAGAGATGTTATATGGCAATCTTTGATTCCTCATTGGATGGTGGATGGTTATAGCTGTGAAATTTGCATCCTCATGTTTGTCAAACATTTCCCAGGGTGAATTAAAATTGTAGTCTGTAGGGTGTATTCGCATTACTGTGTATGGTAGTGCAGTGTTGACATTAATAATGTCACCTTTTCTGACTTGCTTGTTTATCCATCCTGTTTGGTTAGTTGTGAAGTTACCTGCCCATAGGTAGTTTTCTATGTTGAATACTTTCAACCATTCTGGATTATTTTCCTTCATTTGTGGGAGTGAAGTGTCTGTAGCACTTTCTTTCCAACATACGATGGCAGGCCATGCTGCTGTTGCGTTTGCATTCCATTTGAAATGATCAAAAGGTTTGTGGAATAGATCTTTGTGATGTACCAACAACAGTTGGCAAACTGCTCCCATAAAGGTTTGGGGGCATCCTCTCCTAGGCACGTGGTATTTTCTTAAAGATGGATATGGTTGTGGTAGTGGATCTGTGATAACTACTGGGTATCTATATCTTTTTACTCCCAAGGTTGTTACTTTGGACCACCAGGGTATGGGTGGGTACGAAACATTTTTTATGTGGAGATCAGTCCTGTGGGCATTTAGCATTTCAAATGCTCCATATATGGGTAAATTTGGGAAGTTATTAACACATAAAATAGTTGTATTTCCATATCCAAGGTTACGTTCTTTCAGAATTTGATTCAGGGTTTTGTTCACATCATTGTTGATTACCCAGGAGCAATCAACACCAAAGGGTTCCTCTAATGGTTTTGCTATACTTAGAGTTCTCCCTAGTTTATCAAATTTTGGTTTTAGGAGGCTGGTGTCATCATTTGTCATCCATACATGCTCTTGTTGTTGGTCCTATAGTAGGAGTATCTGTGGTTGGTTCAGGTGCTTCACCAGTGTCTTTCTCGTCATCATAATTAAACTCATGAGTGTCATAGTCATAAGAAGCATAACCTTTTCCTCCTCCAATGGCAGATGTGTCCCAGAAAAGTAATTGGCTGGCCAGGAAATTGAACTTTTCTATGTGTGAGCAATAGAACAATGGTTCTGCGTCTTTTTCTAGGACAAAAGTCATATTGTGGTTCGTATTGCCTAGGGTCATTGATGTTACTGAGTATCTAACAGTTGGTTCGCGGTAGTGATATAAATATACTGGTGAATTTGCCCATATGGTGGTGATGAGTTCTGATCCTTGGCATCTGAGTGGGTTTTGCTCCGTGTTGGGCACTACTTCATGTTCATTGTCTACTATGTCTTTATATATGTGTGACCAAAAACTCTTTGCATTCCAGTAGTCTGTACAATTCTGTGAAGCATATTTGTTTGTACAGTAAGCATATTTAGTCCAAAATAATTCTGCTGTTTGAGAGATGTTTTGAAAGAATGGTGTTTGTAACCAGTATCCAGCAACTTTTCCTTCAGGGTTCAAGTATGTGTAAATGTGTCTATGCTCAATAGCATTAAAGTGGTGTTCTGCCCAGACGATGGGTTTAAATGTGGGAATGGTTGTAGTGGCAATAGTTGTAGTATCTGTTTTGTTTGCTGGCTTTGGTATGGATGTTACTACATGAAATAACATCCACACTGTAAGTTTTAACCAAAATCTTGAGTAGTTTGTGGACATCTTCAATTTTAAGTTGTTGTAGAACAGCAATTATGTCTAAAAAGTGTGGCCAGAGATTTAGGTCCACATGGAGTCCAGTAGACATACTGTGTAATTTGTAAGCCTATTACACAAGGCTGATGTGTTTTGAGGAGTCACGTTTGTTGGACAATGCCTTGGTGAACACACCTGGTAGTGTAGTATTAACTTGAGTATGAGTAATATTCTGATGGTCAAGGTGATTGCTTTGATTGCCTTGTAGAGTGCCTTAATTGTGTCAGTCATGTCCTAATATATGTGCAATGTTCTTGTCTTTGGTGATCATCAGCTCACCTTTGCCAGATGTTGTCCAGGAGGTATTGTTTCCTGCCGGTGCAATTATCTCTCCTTTTCTGATAGAATTGTCCTTGGGATCTCTGATCAGTACTTTATGAGGTGTGGGTGGTTTGTTAGTAGGTTCAGAGTCTGTAATGCAAAATACATCATCAGTTAATGGGAATACTTCTTCAAATGGTGATTTGCGATGCAGTCTGGGTCTTGAGTTTAGTTCGAATACAACTCTGCGTAATGCCTTTTGGATAGGTAAATCCTTTAGATGCCATAATGAAATTTTTAATAAACCATTCCATCTTTCAATATTCCCTGCCGCTGTAGGGTTATATGTAGTGTGAAAATCCCAATGAATGCCTAAGTCTTTGACCACTTTTTGTATTATTTTTCCTGTAAAATGAGTACCTTGGTCTGATTCTATGACTTTAGGCATTCCATAACTACTACACCATTCCCATACAGTTTCTATAGTATGATGTTGGGTTGCATTGTTAGTATGCAGTGCCAGTCCTAGGCCAGAATGCACATTGACCATTGTACATACCCATTTATCACCAAAATCTTTCAAAGGACCTATATAGTCTATCTGTATTCTTTCATTAAAATGTCTAGTTATGGGGGTGTCCTGTTGTCTATGAGTGTTGAATCTAAGTGAAAGTTTTTGACATTCTGTGCATCTGGTTATGGCCTGTTTGCATTTTAGCCAGGTTACTTTTAGGTTCCTTTTCCTAAACCAATCATATAATCCATGAGTGCCAATATGGCCTAATATTTTATGTACATTTAATAATTCGTCCAATGTTATTGGTGAGTCTAGAGGTTCCTTCTGTATATGCCATTTCCGCTGTAACGTTAGCTTGGTTGGGCCTGTTTCCTTACATGTCCATTTTCCTTTTAGCCTTATCATGTTTACACTGGCTAGATTATCGGCCATTTGATTTCCTTTGGCCTCCTTACTTTCTCTATTAGTATGGGCATCTACATGTTTGATATATATTTTTATGTCCTGTTTTGCGATCCATTCCCAACATTCTTTGGACCAAACATCCTTTCCATTAATTTTCCAATCAGTAATTTTCCATTTACCAGACCATATGGCTATACCATTGCAAACTGCCCAAGAATCTGAATAAATATATATGGTTTTTCTTTTTTCTTGTATTGATTTTTCAATTGCTAATTTGACTGCCATAAGCTCTGCGTGTTGAGCTGTTTTATCCACCCCCTGATCAGTTAGGATTGTCTTGTCCGAGGGTCTGTAGGCTGCACATTTCCAGTGCAGCTTCCCTGCTTTTATGACTCCAGATCCATCCGTAAACCAAGCATTGGTTTGTTCTTTGAATTCAGGTCCCCATACTCCTATGGGTTTTGTTGTTTCATCAAGTGGCTCTACCGGTGTTGGTACCAGGGGCTGATTTGTCACATCCTCCATGAATTTGGAGTTATGTGATTCCAGCTTTTCATAAGCACCCCTTCAATGTACCATTTCCATTTTAGAACTCTTTGTTCCATTGGTAGGCCGTTGATTTCGTCTGGAGTCATTTTAAGCCATTCCATTATAGGAATAGGCATGCGGACTATTAGACATTGGTTCTTCCTGATCAAAGAGATGACCTTTAATGCCTCAAAATAAATTCCAAATGAGTTTTTCAAATTTAGAATATTTTATCTCAGAGTAAGGAAGCGTTTGCAATAGAAGCCAACAGGTATGGTTTTACCTTCCCTTTTAACAAAAATTCCCCCAATTTCCATATCCATTTATGTACAGTACATCAACTATTAAGGTGTCTGAACGCACAGGTACAAACAATTGTCTATACAATTCTATATATTCAATCAATTTTCTAAAAGCTTCTTTCTGTGGTTGTGCCCATTCAAAGTCAGCGGCTTTCCTAGTAACCTTATAGATCGGCGCAAGCAGGTTTTTGCATGTATGGAAGGTGTTGTCTCCAATATCCAAAAAGTCCTATTAACTGTTGTGCTTATTTTTTGTTGGAGGGGGGCCTTGAGTCCTTTGATCTTTGAGATTGTCCCTTCTGGAATTTGTGGTCCGGTGGCATTCCAGAATACTCCTAAATATTTGATAGTGTCTTTGGGACCTTGTATTTTGTCTTCATTTATAGTCCATCCTTTATTTCTTAGTGTTGACACCATTAAGTCTAGTGTTCTTTTGGACTAAAGATATTTCTTGTCCTGCTATAATGATGTCATCTATATATGAAATGCACTAACACCTCCTTTGGAATTTCTTTCCATGGAATGGATTTGAGATATTGCCATATGGGCTATGATAGGGCTGTTTCTATATCTTTGTGGTAAGTCTTTTGAACCTGTATTGTTTACTATTCCAGGTAAAAGTGGTAATTTCCCTAGATTCTTCAGCCAGCAGAATGGCAAAAAACATGTCTGATAAGTCTATTGCTGCAAAAACCTTGGGTTCTGCATTTCTGATCTCTGAAAAGATGGTCTCTAATTTCTGGTAGGTGTCCAGGCATTTGTGGTGAAAGTTCATTGATTTTCCTGTAATCTACTGTAAATCTGTAGGCCCCATTAGGTTTTAACACTGGCCAAACTGGACTATTGTAATTGAATTGAGGCTGTCCTCTCCAATTATGTTTTCTTGTAGCAGTTTTTCAATGATTTTTAGTTACATCAGTGTGGCCTCCCTTTAAGGGGTACGGTTTAGGGAATGAAGGGGGAATTCTGGGCAAAACTACAGGTTCCATCTTTACTGCTGTTAGAGCACAGAAATGCATTTCTAATGGGTCACTTTTATTTTTTCTATAAGGGTAGCCAATTTTGGAAAATTATGGGGATTCAATCCATCCCTAAAATGTTACATGGGTTTCTGCTAATAATACTTTTCCTTCTAATGGGGGTCTATTGTAGTTAAGTATTTGCATTTTAGTTTGTTCTGCCCAAAAGTATCCCTATTATTCCTTCAATTTTTATCCAATTCTTAGCATTGGGGTCTTTGGCTATACTGTTACAGATGGTAACTTGACTTCCTGTATCTATTAAAAAATTTTCCACTCTTTTCTGCATTTTTTATTCTTATAGCTAATTAGGACATAAGGTCTATTATCATGATCACCCCATATTATGCGTACATGCGTACATTGCGCATTTGATTTGCCGTGTGGTCTGAATCTGGTTCTTGTTCCCCTGAAGTTGGCTCCTAACGGGGTCTCTGGATATAGGGTCTGATTGGGGGCCTTGTGGCCCCCCGATATACGTTTTTTTTGGCCCTCATGATTGCATTTTTGCCATGAGTAATTCTGTTGAATTTCTGGTTATGGGTAGAGAATGGTGGTTTATATTTTTGTGGAATCCTGTTTAGGTCCAGGATTCCTATTAGGGAATGTTCTGTTTTTAACCTGAGTCAAAAAGTGGGTGCTACTCTTGTTATTGGCTTAGGTTTTTGTGCCATGAAAGTTAACACCTTACCCCCTTGCATTTCCCTTGCTTGTCTGAAATATTCTATTGCCTCATTAACAGTTTTGATGTTTGCTAAGGCAGACATGATGGTCATTTTCATGTGCGGTGGTGCCCCTGAAATAATTATTTTTTTCATAGCAGGGGTAAGCTGTGCAGCCTTGGCGAGTTTTAGCATCTGTATACATCATGGCTGTCACTCCAAGTTTTCCTTAAGATGTTAATTTGCCTGTTCCAGTTGTCCCATCTAGCGGAGAACTCAAATTGAGTTCCAATTCCAGCCGTTGGAAAAGCATTTATTCCAGGCCTTTGGCTAACCCAATTCATTAAAGAAGTTTCATGATCATTATTTACTTTCTATTATAGCCTCAAGGGCCTGGTAGACATGTGGATATTTCTATAATACTTTTCAATGAGTTCATCACACGGGCATTGAGCATAATTGGTTGTTTTGCTCCTTTATTCCCATAATTTTAAAAGATATTCTATGTCCTTACTTTCCTTTTGTGCAAATTCCTGTTTGTATTGTTGAATTTCTGCCCCAAGTTTTAAATCCCTCTGCTCTACAGTTATTTCGGGCATCTTCCTCAAAGTCTGTCGGCGACTCTGTTTCGATTGCCCCCGACTGGGGTCGTCATCGATAAGCGCGTCAATGTGGCCGGGAAACTGCCTGTTTACTACTCCTCGCTTTAACCTCCTCGTCAATAATATTTTGTAAGAAATGGATTGTTGCTGTTTCGCTGCAGCGCATTTCTGACTAGTCTTTTGCCCTTCATTCTATCTTGATCTAGGTCATCTATGGTCTTAATGAGCAATGCTGGTATCTCCGTCCTGGGGGCCCTAGCCAGGATGGGGTTGCAATACTTTCAGCATTGGTCAATGGAATATCCACTGTAGTTCCTTTCTGGAATTTGGGCAGAATTTTCTTGTACTAATTCTTTCAATAAGTCCTCCAGTCTGACTGAGGTTTTAGTTCCTTACTTGGCTGTTTCTTGAATAAGTTCAATATTCTTAATTTTTATTCTATCAGACCCATTTTTAGGGCAGGAGCCTTAAGCAAGTGCTCTTGTGCTATATACAGCCAAGCCTTAGCTTCCTTCTTTTTAAAGTAAAATTTTGGAGCAAACTCCACCTTAATTCCCTTCAACTACAATTTGGTTGAGAATAACCTCTACCTTATTGTAAGGCTCGTTTTGCTAGCCAATTTTTCATCGAACTGAACTGCTAAAGGGTCAGGAGTCTGGGTCGTGGTCATCCGCCAACTTGGACTGGGCTCGCACCGTGGGAAGAAACTCCCTTGCCGGTCCTTACTACCTCCGAAGAAGCACGTGCCTTCGGCTAAAACCCAAATGTCCTTGCCAGGTCTGTACCACCTTTCCAGCGGGTGCCCTTTTGGGGTTTCAGCACTCTTCGGGACCCTTCATCCTTAAGATTAACAATCCTGCCGACTACGGCCAACTGGTCTCCGAGGCACATTAAGTAGACAGAGGGCAGATATGATCTTTGCAATGCCAAGGTTTATTCCACAACCAAATTCAAAGCTAGATTCACACAGTCCTTAACTTCGCCTCTATCTCCCCGAGTCCCAGGGGGCTCACCAAGGGACGGTCTTCTTAGCCGCTCCCCTGCGGATCAAGGGAGATGAAGTCTGGGTCCGGGAACTCAGTCAAGCAGCCGGCACCATCAGCTAGGTCACTCCGTACGGGAAGCGTGACAGGGTCTGGTACGTCCTTGAAGGCGCT
The DNA here is from genome assembly GCA_025594165.1 of Tamias sibiricus. Classification (NCBI taxonomy): domain Eukaryota; kingdom Metazoa; phylum Chordata; class Mammalia; order Rodentia; family Sciuridae; genus Tamias; species Tamias sibiricus. The sequence goes on along the minus strand of CM046672.1, from coordinate 63,972,359 downwards.
TATCGCTTTGAGTGAGCTGGGGACTAGGTTTATATTCAACCTATTTCTATCTAGGCCCTTACGGTCACTCCATAGAGTGACATATCAGGGGTCATGGCCACTCTGTGTGATACGGGGTTACACACACGGGGGCTCTTTTCAGGCGTTGCACATGGATACTCACTGCTGGCATGTCACAGTTGTATGACAATGTCAGGACATATTCATGACACTTATAGCAATTAAGCACTAATTCCTACACGAACTACTAACTTAATATAAGATTCATTAAATTATTATTACTCTTTGGTACTCAGTACATGCCACCCCCACCCCGATTCCAAAAAGGGTCTGGGGTATCCAGTTCCTTTGAGGGAATCGTTAGTTAGGGGTACAAAGTGTATATTCATTGGTAATACATACAGGAGGGTGTAACATTACATATCCTTTCATTGTCCAATCCGCATAGTGTCCAAAAGGTTTAAGTGAACAAACAGAATGTGGAGCTTCCTTCCACATAGCGGTTAAAAGCGAGATACACACTGATATAAAGATATAAAAGATACAAGATAAAAAGGTAATTGTTGATGTCAGAGAGGTTTATATATAGAAAGAAACAAAATACATAATTTAAGTTGGAGTTTATGATTTGACATAGATCAGGGTTATTGATATTGAATGGTAAGAATACCTTTTCCCTTTCTTTGCCAGAAATTTATAAAGAGGGTCGTTATGCCTATACATACTAGCAGGTAAAATAATGGTGTGGCCCGATACAAGGTAAAGCCTGAAAATAGGATATTTTTCAGCAGGAAACACATATGGGTGTTCCTAATGTTCTATGGTTAAAAAGTGGGTTGTTTGGTTAGAACAAAGAGGGCTATCCGAATGGATTTGTTTCCAGGCCTATATGCTATCATAATTAGTCTGCTATAATATGATCTTAATGATTATGGCTCCCAAATGTTCAGGTAAGCCCTGAGCAGGGATGCCCTACATTGTGTACTATTAGATGTAATGACAGTTAGTTAACTTGAAGGAATTATTCAATGGTATAGGGTTTTAACAATGAGAATTTGGTTCAACCAGTTATGAAATAAGAAAGTGATTTAATGTTTCTGACTGATCCAATAAGCACAGCCATTGAGCGAGGGGCTGGAGATTGTTGAGACAGAAAAGCGCAGACATCAGGATTAGTAATGCGTAGCATAAGTTTGAGTATTGTGCAGGGTCACGAGCTTAGAAAATGTCTAAAGGAAAGAAATTTTGTTTTTTTCATATGCATTGAAGGGTTTAGGGAGTCAAAAACTTTATAGAGGTACAGATTTGAATGTGATTCCAAAGTTCTTTGTAAATTTTTCTTTCTTGAGTGCTCTTCTTTCTTTGAGAGTTGAGTCATTCGCATGTAGCCGTCTAGACTAATATATGAGGGCGTATGGTCATGAGTTTTTGTATGAAGCTCGTTTATGGCAGGTGAAATAAATGCACTGAGTTGAGTTGCTTTTTCCTGAGAATAACAAGTAAACATAATGTCAAAAAGCGGTTTTAGGTCCCAGCGTGAACTGGGGGTATCCGCCATGGTGCTATGCTCAAAACATGCAATGTGCTGGTTCATCAGGGCGAAGTTTTTCCAAAATCAGTTTCTTAAGTACAGTTGATAGTGTTACATGGAATGGTTGTAAGCATGTGGGAACCAAGGCGTGGTGGCTACTACCATGGGAAAACATATAGGAACATCTCAAAAGGATAGTTGTGGAGTGGAACAACACTATATCATCGGCCAACGATCTGAGATCCGGGGAATTTTTAGTATGATCTTGTGTAATAAATTGGTGAAAGAAGTAATGATTGCGAAATTGACTCTGATGGATGTTGTAAGGAATAAAGAGGAAAGTGTGGAATCAGTGCAATAATATACAGTAGCATAACTCATTTGTAAAATTTTGAAAAGAATCATTTGTTGTTCCAATTGTTAATGATAGTGGTAGGAAGGAATCTGAAACAAATGTATCTTGTAAAAGCATCCAGGGACAAAAATTAGTGCATTTTCGAGACTATGGGTAGCGCAGAAGCTTGTGCATCTGTAAAACAAAAGCAGGTGATTTTTCAGATTGTTTTTTCGTGATATGTGGGTCCAGTAATTTTAAATAAAGTGATTATAATAAGCATATATATAGCATATTGGTTTTGATCTGCATGGAACCATATGCCAGATCCATCTGAAAAGCAAGAAATATCTGCTGTAATCATTTTCCTAAGCACATCATAGCGTTGTAATCTTGTTTAATTGAAATCAATGACATGGTTATAGGCGAGGGTGTCTGTTTGAAGTATGAGCCGTAAGGTTGTCCATGTGGTAATCCAGTAAGCATCAAAAATGTTTCATGTCCTCCAGTACATGACTATGTATGTTTTAAGTACCTGTCCTATGTTGTTTTGGATTGAATTTCATTTAGTGTTGGTAGCTTCTCCTGGACATTCTTAATATTCTGTCATCTGTTGATTGTAGGTAGCCAGAAACAGTTAGTCCAAATGTATGATTTGAGACATACTGAAGTGGAAGTTAAGATCGCTTGTTCATCTGGTTGGCAGATTAGGCTTTCTTAGTTTCAAAATATTACTGTGCATAGAGCATCCAGCATCTAGTTTCAAAAAATCCCCCTTGTATGGAAGGTGTTTAGGTGCCCTATATATCCCATGTGTTTCGCGTATCGGCAATGTCCAATTCGGTAATACCGAGGTCCTTACTAATCTGGTGGTGCAGATACAATCCTACTTCTGAAGTTTGTACTGCTGTTATGATATAATTCCTGTTGTGAACACACTGTGTTTGGGACATAGAGGGTAGTTAATCTTCATTGTTAATATAGCTATTCATTCCTTAATCCAGAGGTATGAGTCCTAAAGGTAGAATCCAGTCCTTTCCCGATCTTTTAGTTAAAGCAATATGTCGTTGTATGCAGCATAGCTGTAAGGCGGAAGAGACTCCAATAGGTTGTATTTTCACATAGTCCAACCTGGTGCAGTATGAAAATATAGTTAGGGTCCAAATAAGCTATTTGTACCAGCTTTCTGTATTTCCTACTAAGAAAGAGTTCTCTACTTCCGTAATGCTTGTCCAGCATTCTTTCTGATGTGTTGGCATTCACTGTCTCTTCTTAAATTTAAGATCATTGTTCAAGAACTAGCAAGTATGCGGGTCTGTTCTTGTCACAGTTTTCTTCTAAATCTTTCTTCTTTCTGCATAATCTCTTGCTCAAATCATTATCACTTGTTGTATCATGGTGCTTGCAAGTGCAATGAATTAGATATAGCTTTTGTATTGCTTTATTTCTGATGTTGATTCATGTTGTATAACACATCAATTTTTTAGCTCTTAGCTCTCTGTCCATGTGCAGGCGACATTAGGGCACCGATTGCGGTCCCCTCGCGATGAAAGCTCCTACCGCTGCCAATTGGAGAGAGCCTCTTCGTATGAGAGTTGACGGCTCCATCAAGTGAGATCCAGGTTAGGTAAGAAATTGGTGTTGTCCACAAATCTACATACTGGTGGATATATGTATTTTAAAGTTCCATCTTGAGTTGTATCTTCCCACCTGTGGTTTATAATAAACACCTTATATGGGTAAATATTGCTGGAACAAAAGCCTGTGAAGCGTCTGTTGTGGACGTTTCTCCCATGGTGGGAAAATCACTGGGTATTTTTAAGTGTAGAGTAATGATCTGTGGAGTTTCGTTGAATCTGCCTCTAACTATATACAAGTGGTGGTCATTGATGAGTTTAATGTAGCCCAGGCCTCATGTGATATCAGGGAAACACGTATACCTTGAGGCCAATTTCATCTGTGTTCATCATAAATGAAGTGTAGTTTCTAACAACTTCATGTGCTACGAAGTCCATAACTGTCCATTTCTGGTTCTGGAATCCTAACAAGAAAAACATGTATGGGTTTTTCCCAAATACATCTCTGGGAAATTGTATGTCCATACCCTCTGTCCATCCAGAAGTTGGATTGATTTGTTGTCCAGCTTCCTTTTAGTGATAATGGGGACCTTCTGAGTCTTCTGGTGTCAGGTGCATTGTTCTGACACAAAAGGTTGTGAAGGTTATATTTGGGTCCATAATATCCTAGTTGTGTGACAGCTGGTTTTAGTGGAGTTCTTTATCATGTTCGATGAGATGGGTCGTAATTGAGTGTTTGAAGTGATTTTGTAAATCTCCAGAGTACATCCCATTAACTGGCTTCCAAAAAATTGTTTTGATGCATAGAAGACATAGAAGAGTGGTTATCGTTACTTGTTGGTTCTTTTGCATTTCATTCCTCCTGTGGTATCCAATGTACCAAGGTAGAATTTAGTTTTGGATTCAACTTGCTTGGGCATTTTCATTAAGGAGCATCAAGTGTTTGAAAAGTCCCATACCTTTAGGTCTGTTTCTATGTTGACTCCATTCTGTGCCCATTCCCAGTGTATATCTAACACTGACATTTATTTTTTCCTTTTTGTGTAAGTCCAGGTGGAGATGTAGAATCCGTATTGTTCATAAATGTAGCTATTGGAATTTTGGGATCATTGGAATGATTTTTTGTCCTGTAAAATTCAATGCTATCCACCCATTTTGGCATTGATAGAGATGTTATAAGGCAATCTTTGATTCCTCATTGGATGGTGATGGTATAGCAGTGAAATTTGCATCCTCATGTTTGTCAAACAATTCCCAGGGTGAATTAAAATTGTAGTCTGTAGGTGTATTCGCGTACAGATGTATGGTAGTGCAGTGTAGACAATAATAATGTCACCTATCTGACTGCTGTTTATCCAACCTGTTTGGTAGTTGTGAAGTTACCTGCCCATAGATAGTTTTCTAGATGATAATACTTTCAACCATTCTGGATTATTTTCTTCATTTGTTGAGGAGTGGAAGTGTCTGTAGCACTTTCTTTCCAACTACGAATGCAGCCATGCTGCTGTTGCGTTTGCATTCCATTTGAAATGATCCCATAATGTTTGATGGAAAGATCTTTGTGATGTACCCACAACATTTTGGCAAAACAGCTCCCATAAAGGTTTGGGGGCATTCCTCTCCTAGCATCGTGGTATTTTTCTTTAAATGAAGATATGGTTGTGGTAGTGGTCAGTGATAACTACTGGTATCTTATCTTTTTACTACCCAAGGTTGTTACTTATGACCACCAGGTATGGGTGGGGTACAAAACATTTTTTTAATGTGGAGATCAGTCCAGTGGGCATTAAGCATTTCAAATGCTCCATATATGGGGTAAATTTGGGGAGTTTATTAACACATAAAATAGTATGTATTTCCATATCCAAGTTTACGTTCTTTCAGAATTGATTCAGGGTTTAGTTCACACTCATGTTGATTACCCATGAGCAATCAACACCAAAGGGTTCCTCTAAGGTTTTGCTATACATTAGAGTTCTCCCTAGTTTATCAATTTGGTTTTAGGAGGCTGGTGTCATCATTTGTCATCCAATACATGCTCTTGTAGTTGTCCTATATTGGAGTATCTGTGGTTGGTTCAGGTGCTTCACCAGTGCTTTCTCGTCCATCATATTAAAACTACATGAGTGTCATAGTCATAAGAAGCATAACCTTTTCCTCCTCCAATGGCAGATGTGTCCCAGAAAAGTAATTGGGCTGGCCAGGAAATTGAAACTTTTTCCTATTTGTGAGCAATAGAACAATGGTTCTCGCGTCTTTTTCTTGACAAAAGTCATATTGTGGTTCCGTATTGCCTAGGGTCATTTGATGTTCTGATATCTAACAGTTGGTTCGCGGGGTAGTGATATAAATATACTGTGAATTTGCCCATATGGTGGTGATGATTCTGATCCTTGGCATCTGAGTTGGGTTTTTGCTCCGTGTTGGCCACTACTTCATGTCATTGTCTACTATGTCTTTATAATAATGTGTGACCAAAAACTCTTTGCAATCCAGTAGGTCTGAACACTTCTGTGAAGCTTATTTGTTGTACAGGTAAGCATATTTTAGTCCAAAAATAATTCTGCTGTTTGAGAGATGTTTTGAAAGAATGGTGTTAGTAACCAGTAAGCCACATACTTTCTTTCCTTCAGGTTTCAAGTATGTTTAAATGTGTCTATGCTCAATAGCATTAAAGTGGTGTTCTCCCAGAACGATGGGTTTAAAAAGTGGGAAATGTTGTAGTGGCAATAGTTGTTGCAGTATCTGTTTTGTTGCTGGCTTGTATGGATGTATACATGAAATAACATCCACACTGTAAGTTTTAAAAACCAAAATCTTGAGTAGTTTGATGACTTCTTCAATTTTAAGTTTTGTAGACAGCAAGTATGTTCTAAAAAGTTGTGGCCAAGAGATTAGGCCACATGGAGTCCAGTAGACAAACTGGTGTTAATTTGTAAGCCATTAACACAAGGCTGATGTGTTTGAGGAGTCACGTTTGTTGGACAATAGCCTTGGTGAAACACACCTGGTAGTGTAGTATTAACTTGAGTATGAGTAATATCAGATGGTCAAGGTGATTGCTTTGATTGCCTTGTAGAGTGCCGATAATTATGTCAGTCATGTCCTAATAAATGTGCACTGTACTTGTCTTTGGTTATCATCAGTCTCACCTTATGCCAATGTTGTCCAGAGGATTGTTTCCTTCCGGTGCAATTATCTCATCCCTTACTCTGATAGAATTGTCCTTGGGATCTCTGATCATTACTTTATAGAGGTGTGGGTGATGTTAGTAAGATCAGGAGCGTTAAGCAAAATAACATCATCAGTTAATGGAATAACTCTTCAAATGGTGATGTTGCGATGCAGCTGGTCTTGAGTTTAGTTCGAATACAACTCTGCGTAATGCCTTTTTGGATAAGGTAAATCCTTTAGAGTCCATAAGAAATTTTTTAATAAACCATTCCATCTTTCAATATCCCTGCGCTGTAGGGTTTATATGTAGGTGTGAAAGATCCCAATGAATGCCTAAGTCTTTTGACCACACTGCTTTTGGTATTATTTTTCCTGTATAAATGAATACCATTGGTCTATTCTATGACTTTAGGCATTTCCATACCTACTACACCATTCCATACAGTTCATAGTAATGAAGTTGGGTTCATGTTAGTATGCAGTGCCAGTCTAGGCCAGAATGACACAATGACCATTGTACATACCCATAAATCACTTAAATCTTTCAAAGAACGCTATAATAGTCTAGCTGTATTCTTTCATTAAAATGTCTAGTTATGGGGGGTTCCTGTTTGTCTCTAGTGTTGAATCAAAGTGAAAGTTTTAGACATTCTGTTGCATGCTGTGTTCTGGCCTGTTTGCATTTTAGCCAGGTTACTTTTAGGGTCCTTTACCCTAAACCAATCATAGTAATCCATGAGTGCCATATGGCCTAATATTTTATCGTGACATTTATAATGTCGTCCCAATGTTATGTGATTCTAGAGGTTCCTTCCTGAATATGCCATTTCCGCTGTAAATAGCTTGGTTGGGCCTGTTCCTTACACAGTCCCATATTCCTTTTAGCCTTATCATGTTTTACACTGGCTTAATTATCGCACATTTATTTCCCTTTGGCCTCCTTACTTTCACTTAAGTATGGGCTCTACATGTTGATATATAGCCTTTTAAGTCCTGATTTGCGATCCATTCCCAACATCTTTGACCAAACACCTTTCCAGTAATTTCCAATCAGTAATTTTCCATTTACCAGACCATAAGGATATACCATTGCAAACTGCCCAAAATGTGAATAAATATAATATGGTTTTTTCTTTTCGTTGTATTGATTTTTCAATTGAGCTAATTTGACTGCCCTAAGCTCTGCGTGTTAGCTGTTTTATCCACACCCCCTGATCAGTTTAGGATTGTCTTGTCCGAGGTCTGTAGGCTGCACATTCCAGTGCAGCTTCCCTTCTTTTATGACTCCAGATCCATCCGTAAAACCAAGCATTGGTTTTGTCTTTGAATTCATGTCCCCATACTCCTATGGGTTTGATGTTTCATTCAAGTGGCTCTAACCGTGTTGTACCAGGGCTGATTTGTCACATCCTCATGAATTTGGAGTTATGTGATTCCCCAGCTTTTTACATAAGCACCCCTTCATTGTACCATTTTCCATTTTAGAACTCTTTTGTTCCATTGAAGGAGGCCCGTGATTTCGTCTGGAGTTCATTTTAAGCCATTCCATTATAGGAATAGGCCATATGCGGACTATCAGTACATTGTGTTCTTCCTGATCAAGAGAGATGACCTTTAAAGCCTCAGAAGAAATTCTCAAATGATTTTTTCCAAATTTAGAATATTTTATCTCAGAGAAGGAAAGCGTTTGCAATAGAACCAACAGGTATGGTTTTACCTTCCCCTTTAACAACAATTCCCCAATTCCATATCCATTTATGTACATTACATCAACTATTAAGGTGGCTAACTCAACAGGTACAAACAATTGGTCTATACAATTCAATATATTCAATCAATATTCTAAAAGCTTCTTTGCTGTGGTTGTGCCCATTCAAAGTCAGCCGGCTTACCTATAACCATATAGATCGCGCAAGCAGGTTTTTGCATGTATGAAGGTGTTGTCTCCAATATCCAAAAAGTCCTATTAACCACCTGGGGTTTTTTTGTGCTATTTTTTGTTGGAGGGGGCTTGAGTCCTTTGATCTTTGAGATTGTCCCCGCTGGAATTTGTGGTCCGGTGGCATTCCAGAATACTCCTAAAAATTTGATAGTGTTTTTGGGACCGTTGTAATATTTCTTCATTTATATCCAACCTTTATTTCTTAGTGTTGACACCAATTAAGACATTGTCTTTTGGACTAGAAGATATTTCCTTGTCCAGATATAATATGTCATCTATAGTATGAAGGCACTAACACCACCCTTTGGAATTTCTTTCCATGGAATGGATTGGGAGATATTTCCATATGGGCTATGATAAGGCTGTTTCTATATCCCTTGTGGTAGTCTTTTGAACCAGTATTGTTTACTATTCCAGTAAAAGTGTGTAATTTCCCGTAGATTCTTCTGCAGCATAATGGCAAAAAACATGTCTGATAGTCAATTGCTGCAAAAACCTTGGGTTCTGCATTTTTTCTGTCTCTGAAAAGATGGGTCTCTATTACTGGTAGGTGTCCAGGCATTTGTGGTGAAAGATCATTGATTATCTGTAATCACTGTAAATCTGTAGCCCCATTAGGTTTAACACTGGCCAAACTGGACTAATTGTAATTGAATGAGGCTGTCCTCTCAATTATGTTTTCTTGTACAGTTTCAAATGATGTTTAGTTACATCAGTGTGGCCTCCCTTTAAGGGGTACGGTTTAGGAATGACGGGGGAAAACTGGGCAAAACACAGGTCCATCTTACTGCTGTTAGAAGCACGACTGCATTTCTATGGGATCACTTTTATTTTTATCTTATGGTAGCCAATTTTTAGGAAAATTATGGGATCCATTCCATCCCAAACTGTTACATGGGGTTTCTGCTAATAATACTTAATCCTTCTAATGGTGGTCGATTGTAGTTAAGTATTTGCATTTTAGTTTGTTCTTGCCAAAGTATCACCTATTATTCCTTCATTTTATATCACAATTCTAGCATTGGGTCTTTTGGCTTACAGTTAACAGATGGAAACTTGACTTCCTTATCTATTAAAAAATTATCCCCTCTTTCTGCATTTTTTATTCTTATAGCTAATTGACATCAAGGTCTATTATCATGATCACCCCATATTATGCGTACAAAAGCGTACATTGCGCATATGGATTAGCCGTAGGTCTGAATCTGGTTCTTGTACCCCTAAGTTGGGCTCCAAACGGGGGTCTCTAGGATATAGGGTCTGATTGGGGGCCTTGTGTCCCCCCGATATACGTTTTTTGGCCTCATGATTGCATTTTGCCATGAGTAATCTCTGTTGATTCGGTTAGGGTAGAGAAGGGGTGGTTTATATTTTTGTGGAATCCTGTTATGTTCTCAGGATTCCTATTAGGGAATGTTCTGTTTTTTAACCAGAGTCAAAAAGGTGGGTGCTACCTCCTTGTTATATGGCTTAGGTTTTTTTTTGTGCCAAAGAAATTAACGACCAGCTTACCCCCATGCATTTCCCTTGCATGTCTGAAATATTCTATTGCCTCATTATCAGTTTTGAGATTTGCTATGGGCAGACATGATGGATCATTATCATGTGCGTGGTGCCCCTGAAATAATTATTTTTTTCATAGCAGGGGTAAGCGTGCAGCCTTGGGAGTTTGTAGTGCATCTGTATACATCATGGCTGTCACTCCAAGTTTTCCCTTAAGAATGTAAATTGCCTGTTTTCCAATTGTCCCATCTACGGAGGAACTCCAAATTGAGTCCAATCCAGCGTTGGAAAGCATATATCCAGGCTTTGGCAACCCAATTCATTACAGAGTTTTCATGATCATTATTTACTTCTATTATAGGCCTCAAGGCCTGGTAGACACTATGTGATTTCTATAATACTTTCAATGAAGTAATCTCACGGGCATTGAGCATAGATGGTGTTGGCTCCAGTATCCCATAATTTTATAAGATCTTCTATGTCCTTACTTTCCTTTTGTTCAAATTCCTGTTGAATTGTTGAATTTCTGCCCAAGTTAAATCCCTCTGCTCTACATTATTTCGGGCACTTCACAAGTCTGTCGGTGTCGACTCTGTTCGATTGCCCCGACTGGGTGTCATCGATAAGCGCGTCATGTGGCCGAAACGCCTGTTTACTACTCCTCGCTTTAACCTCCTCCCAATAATATTTTGTAAGAAAGGATGTTGCTGTTCGCTGCAGCGCATATGTCTGACTATCTGTTTGCCCCTTCATTCTAACTTGATCTAGGTCATCTATGTCTTCATGGAGCAATGCTGGTATCTTCTCCGGCCTGGGGGACCCTAGCCCAGGATGGGTTGCAATACTGTTCAGCATTGGTCAATGGAATATCCACTGTGAGTTCCTTTCTGAATTTGGGGAATTATTTCTGGTACTATTTTTTCACAAGTCCTCCAGTCTGCTGAGGTTTTAGTTCCTTTACTTGGCTGTTTCTTGAAGATGTTCAATTTCCTTAAATTTTTCTATCAAGCCCATTTTAGGGCAGGAGCCTTAAGCAAGTGGCTCTTTGCTATATACAGCCCAGCCTTAGCTCCCTTCTTTTTTAAAGTAAAATTTTGGAGCACTCCACCTTAATCCTTCAACTACAATTTAGTTTGAAATTACCTCTGCCTTTGTTGGAGGCTCGTTTTGCTAGCCAATTTTTCACATCGAACTGAACTGCTAATGGTCTGAGTCTGGGTCGTGGTCATCCCGCAACCTTGGACTGGGCTCGCACCCGTGGCAGAAACTCCCCTTGCCGGTCTTTACTACCCTCGAAGAAGCAGGTGCCTTTCGGGCTAACCCAATGATCCTTGCGGGTACTTTCAACCTTTCCGCGGGTGCCTTTAGGGGTTTTCAACCCTTCGACCCTTCATCCTTAATTAACAATCCTGCCGAATACGCCAACTGTCCCCGAGCAACATAAAGTAACAGAGGCAGATATGTCTTTGCAATGCCAAGTGGTTTATCACAACCAAATTCAAAGCTAGATTCACAACAGTCCTAACTTAGCCTCTATCTCCCCGAGTCCCAGGGGGCTCCACCAGAAACGTCTTCTTAGCCACTCGCTGATCAGATGGAATTCTGGTCCGGGAACTCAGCAAGCGGAAATGGCCGTCAACCATCAGCAGGTCACTCTTACTCCGACGGGAAGCCGTGACGGGGTCGGTCGTCTTGAAGGCACGTCCGCTTGAGTGTGCTGGGGACTCGGTTTAAATACTATTTCAAGCTAGGCCGTACAATCACTCATAGTGACATATCAGGGTCAATGCACTCTGTTATCAGGGTTACAACACGCGGGGGCTCTTTCAGAGGCGTTTGCCATGGATACTCAATGTTCATGTCACAGTGTACGACAAGGCAGGACATATTCATGACACTGATACATTAAACACTATTTCCACACAAACACTAAGTTAATATCAGATTCATTAAATTATTATTATTTTTGGACTCAGTAAATACCCTGAGTTTTTGTGGATAAATCCCTTGGCATGAAGAAGACAACTTCACGTCTAACTTCTGACCCTAGAGCAGGTCTTTTCCGAGGCAGCTAGTCACCCATACTATGTGATCAGTGACCTGGCCAGGCATCAAGTTCCAGAAGCGGGATGCCCCAACGTATTGAAATTTCACACATTTCATAAACTCAAGGGAGGCAGCACATTCTCTCGAGTCACCTGAGGAGGGCCTGAAAACTGTAAGCATCTACTGACGGTTTGCATGCATTTTCACCTTCGTCTCTATCATCGACACATGAAGGCATGACATTTTTCCCCAGTGGTTGAAGTGACATATGCTTCCACTCCAAAACTAATCGTCAAGTCACTTATGCATGCTTATACTTTTATGCACACTTCAAGTTCCTAATACACGATTAAGTGACCACTCACTTCCTTTTACACAGGTGTATCATTAGCCAGCAGATTTATTTCCTTAATTAGTTTTGATTGTCCTTCATAGACCTGATTGTTCTTGGGTTATTTCTTGAGTTTTGTCAATGTGATTCTTTTAATTAAAAATCAACCTTGCCCAGTCCTGAAGTGTCTTCACAAGCAGCACATTCAAAATAAAACGGAAATAGATAAGCCACTCATGACAGAAAAAAAAAATGAAAAACAAAAAAACTAGTGCCAACTTTAAAGACCTACACATTTCTACCTATCTGTTCACAACAAATGCAATAGATTTGGCACCTCCCCTAATGATCCCGTGGGTGATACATTTGAAAGGAACCTTGCCACCAGCTCTAGCATGAAAACTGATTTACAAATGGAGTTTTGACTTGGGTCAAGTATGTTGTTCTTCGGGGCTTGGACACAGATGCTGATGCAGTCTTGTGCCACCTACAATGGTTCTGTTTGGTCTGTTCTACTTTGACCCTGAATGGCTTAGAGCACTACCACATGATGACTTCAAACTAACCTTGTTGCATCATCCTTCCCCAATGAGCCTGACAAGAACAAAGTGCGTTCAAAGCACCTTTATTATTCTTTTGACAGTTTCCCTCATGTCAAGTTGCAACAAAGCTTAGCAACAAAGCTCAGTGCAGGACTTATTGTGGAAGCAAATTTCGCAGTCTCTCCTGGTCTGCTCTGGCCCCAAAGTCCAGGATTCAGGCTGAGGAAATCACCACTAACTTCAGTTCTCCCTCAGGGCCTGGGAAAAATAAGGAGGGTCTACCAGGGCATCCCAGGCCTTCTTGCAACTCATTTTGGAGAAAGGCCAGATCTACAGAACAACCAGTACTACTTTCATGCTAGGCCTCAATGTAGCACAGCATTGAAGGCTTTTCCCAAGTAGGCCCAAGAACTAAATTAGTGCCCAAGGCGCTCATTCTAGGCCGCTTCTCCCACCTCTCCTGTGTGAAAATAACGCCATTCACAGAGACCCAAAATAAATGAGACTGGCTAGTATGTTGCCCTCTGAGTGACCCCCGCTCACCATGATACCTTTATTTTTTTTAAATAATGGATTGTAAATTTAAAATACTTCTTTATTTTCAAGTGGGATCACAACATCTTGCATGTTGGCCACAATAGCCTCCAACTTGAGAACTTTTTTATCTCTGAACTACATCAAAGGACCCCCTTTCATTTCTAATTTCGAAACCACTCTGGGGACGGGAATGCACTCTAAGTTCATTAGCACCTGGTCTTGGTGGAACTTCATTCTCTCTTACTTATCCATGTCCCATTCAGGTGGGGGGCTTATTTCCTCTTGAAGGCTCTGTTGTACACTGTCCTGAGCACATTAAGTAGACAGAGGCAGATATGTCTTTGCAATGCCAAGTTTATTCACAACCAAATTCAAAGCTAGATTCACACAGTCCTAACTTAGCCTCTATCTCCCCGAGTCCCAGGGGGCTCACTTAGGGATGTCTTCTTAGCCGCTCTCTGGATCAGATGAAGTCTGGTCCGGGACTCAGCAAGCGGCCGGCACCATCAGCAGGTCACTCCGACAGGAAGCGTGACGGGGTCTCTGGTCGTCTTGAAGGCGCTTTGCTTGAGTGAGCTGGGGACTTGGTTAATATACTATTTCTATCTAGGCCCTTTTGTCACTCATAGTGACATATCAGGGTCATGCACTCTGTTATCAGGGTTACACACGCGGGGCTCTTTCAGGCGTTGCCATGGATACTCACTGTGCATGTCACAGTGTATGACAAGGCAGGACATATTCATGACACTTATAGCATTAAGCACTATTTCCATACAAACACTAAGTTAATATCAGATTCATTAAATTATTATTATTCTTTGGTACTCAGTACATTCCACCCCCCGATTCCAAAAAGGTCTGGGGTATCCAGGTCTTTGAGGGAATCGTTAGTTAGGGGTACAAAGTGTAATATTCATTGGTATTACATACAGGGAGGGTGTAACATTACATATCCTTTCATTGTACAATCCAGCATAGTGTCCAAAAGGTTTAAGTGAACAACAGAAGTTGAGCTTCTTCCACATAGCGGTTAAAAGCGAGATACACATCTGATATAAAGATATAAAAGATACAAGATAAAAAGGTAATTGTTGATGTCAGAGAGGTTTATAGAAAGAAACAAAATACATAATTAATTTGGAGTTATGATTTTGACATTGATCAGGGTTATTGTATTGAATGGTAAGAATACCTTTCTTTGCCAGAAATTTATAAAGAGGGTCGTTATGCCTATACATACGTAGGCAGGTAAAATAATGGTGTGCCCATACAGGGTAAGCCTGTAAAAGGATATGTTTCAGCATGGAAACACATATGGTGTTCCATAATGTTCTAGGGGAAAAAGTGGTTGTTTGGTTAGACAAAGAGGGCTATCCCGTAATGGTTTTGTTCCATGGGCCTATATGCATAGCATAATTTGTTGCTATAATATGTCTTAAATGATTTGGCTCCAAATTGTTCAGGTAAGCCTGAGCAGGGATGCCCTACATTGTGTACTAATTAGGTGTAATACATTAGTTAACTCTGAGAGGAATTATTCAATGGTATTGGGTTTACAATGAGATTGGTTCAACCAGTTATGAAATAAGAAGTGATTTAATGTTTCTGCTGGATCAATAAGCAAAGCCATTGCAGGGCTGAAGATTGTTGAGCATAAAGCGCAGACATCAGGATTAGTAATGCGTAGCATATGTTTGAGTATGTGCAGGTCACAGCTTAGAAAATTGTCTAAGGAATGAATTTTGTTTTTTTTTTCCATATGCAGTTGAAGGGTTTAGGGAGTCCAATAGACTTTATAGAGGTACATATTTGAATGTGATTCCAAAGTTCTTTGTAAATTTTTCTTTTGAGTGCTCTTCTTCTTTTGGAGTTGAGTCTTCGCATGTAGCCGGTCTAGACTAAAATATGAGGGCGTATGGCATGAGGTTTTTTGTATGAAGCTCGTTTATGGCAGGTGAAATAAATGCAGCTGAGGTTGATGCTTTTCCTGAGAATAACAAGTAAACATATGTCAAAAAGCGGTTTAGGTTCCCAGCGTGAACTGGGGGGTATCCGCCATGGGTGCTATGCTCAAAACAGGCAATGTGCTGGGTTCATCAAGGCGAAGTTTTTCCAAAATCATTTTCTGTATGTAAAGTTTGTATTGTACATGGAATGGTTGTATGCATGTGGAGCCAGGCGTGTGGCTAATAACATGGAAAACATATAGGATCATCTCAAAAGGATAGTTGTGGAGTGGAACACATATATCATGGCCAAGACTGAGATCCGGGAATTTATATGATCTTGTGTAATATATTGGTGAAAGAAGTAATGATTGAGAATTGTCTCTGATGGATGTTGTAAGGAATAAAGAGGAAGTGTGGGATCAGTGCATAATATACAAGTAGCAATTTCTCATTTGTAAAATTTTGAAAAGAATCATTTGTTGTTCCATTGTTAATGAGTAGTGTAGGAAGGATCTGAAAATGTATCTTTAAAGCATCCAGGGACAAAAATTAGTGCATTCGAGTCTATGGGTGCGCAGAAGCTTGTGCATCTGTTAAAACAAAAGCAGGTGATTTTTTCAGTTGTTTTTCGTGATATGTGGGTCAGTATTTTAAATAAAGTGATTATAATAAGCATATATATAGCATATTGTTTTGATCTCATGGAACCAATGCCAGGGGTTCCATCTGATAATGCAAGAAATATCTGCTGTAATCATTTTCCTAAGCACATCAATAGCGTTGTAATCTTTGTTTATTGAATCAATGACATGGTTATAGGCGAGGGTGTCTGTTTGAAGTATGTGCCTTATGTTGTCCAGTGTGGTAACTGAAGCATCAAAATGTTTCATGTCCTCCTGTACATGACTATGTATGTTTGTAAGTACCTTCCTATTTTGTTGGATGATTTCATTTAGGTGTTGGGTAGCTTCTCTGGACTTTCTTAATAGTTCTTCATCTGTTGATTGTGGTAGCCAGAAACTGTTAAGTCCAAATGTATGATTTGAGACATACTGAAGTGAAGTTAAGATCGCTTGTTCAGTCTGGTTGGCATGGTTTAGGATTTCTAGTTTCAAAATATTACTGTGCATATAGCATCCAGCATCTAGTTGCAAAAAGTCCTTGTATGAGGTGTTTAGGTGCCTATATATCCCATGTGTTCCGTTATGGCAATGTCCAATTCTGTAAGTACCTAGGTCTACTAATCTGGTGGGTGCAGATACAAGTCTTACTTCTGATGTTTGTAACTGCTTATGATATAATTCTGTTGTGAACACTGTGTTTGGACTTAGAGGGTAAGTATCTTTCAATGTTAATATAGCTATTCAATTCCTTAATCCAGAGGTATGAGCCTAAAGGTAGAATCCAGTCCTTTCCCGATCTTTTAGGGAAAGCAATAGTCTTGTATGCAGCATAGCTGTAGGCGGTAGAGACTCTCAATAGGTTTATTTCACAAAGTCCACCTGTGCAGTATGAAAATTTAGTAGGGTCCAAAATAGATATTTGTCCAGCATGTTCTGTAGTTCTCCCTACTAGAAAGAGTTCTCTTACTTCCGTAAATGCTTGGTCCAGCATTCTTTCGATGTGTTGGCATTCCTGGTCTCTTCTTAAATTTAAGATCATTGATTCAAGAACTGCAAGTTTGCGGTCTGTGTCTTTCACAGTTTCTTCTATTTCTTTCTGCATTATCTCTTGCTCAATCATTATCTTGTGTATCATGGTGCTTGCAGTGTGCAATGAATTAGATATAGCTTGTATTGCTTTATTCTGATGTTGATTCATGTTGTATAACACATCAATTTTAGCTCTTAGCTCTTCTGTCATTGCTGCCACGATTAGGGCACCGATTGCGGTCCCTGCGATGAAAGCTCCTACCGCTGCCAATTGGAGAGGCCTTCGTAGTGAAGTTGAGGCTCCATAAGTGAGTTCCAGGTTAGGTAGAAATTGGTGTTGTCCACAAATCTTCATATCTGGTGGATATATGTTTTTTAAAGTTCCATCTGAGTTGTATCTTCTCCACCTGTGGTTTATATAACACCTTATATGGGTAAATAGTTGCTGGAACAAAGCCTGGAGCTTCTGTTGTGACCGTTTCTTCCCATGGTGGGAAAATCACTGGGGTTTTATAGTGTAGAGTAATGAGTCTGTGAGTTTCGTTGAATCTGCCTCTATCTATGATACATGGTGTCATTGATGAGGGTTTAATGTAGCAGTCTTCATGTGATATAGGAAACTCGTATACCTTGAGCCATTCTTCTGTGTTCATCATAAATGAAGTGTAGTTTCTAACTACTTCATGTGCTACTAAGTCCATAACTGTCCATTTCTGGTTCTGGAATCCTAACATGTAAAACATGTATGGGTTTTTCCCAAAATACTTCTCTGGAAATTGTATGTCCATACCTGCTGTCATCCAGAAGTTGATTGATTTGTTGTCAGCTTCCTTTAGGTGATAATGGACTTCAGAGTCTTCTGGTGTCCAGGTGCATTGTTCTGACACAAAAGTTGTGAAGGTTATATTGGGTTCCATATATCCTAGTTGTGTGACAGCTGGTTTTAGTGGGAGTTCTTTATCATGTTCGATGAGATGGGTCGTATTGAGTGTTGAGTGGTTGTAAATATCCAGAGGTACATCCCATAACTGGCTTCCAAAAAATTGTTTTGATGCATAGCAGACATAGAAGAGTGGTTTCGTTACTTGTTGGTTCTTGCATTTCATTCCTCCTGGTGGTATCCAATGTACCAATGTAGAATTATTTGGATTCAACTTTTGCTTGGGCATTTTCATTATGAGCATCAAGTGTTTGAAAAGTCCATCCTTTAGTCTGTTTCTATGTTGACTCCATTCTGTGCCATTCCCAGTGTATACTACACTGACATTTATTTTTTCCTTTTTTGTGTAAGTCCAGGTGGATGATGTAGAATCCGTATGTGTTCATAAATGTAGCTATTGGAATTTGGGATGCATTGGAATGTGTTTGTCCTGTAAAATTCAATGCTATCCCCATTGTGGCATTGATAGAGATGTTATATGGCAATCTTTGATTCCTCATTGGATGGTGGATGGTTATAGCTGTGAAATTTGCATCCTCATGTTTGTCAAACATTTCCCAGGGTGAATTAAAATTGTAGTCTGTAGGGTGTATTCGCATTACTGTGTATGGTAGTGCAGTGTTGACATTAATAATGTCACCTTTTCTGACTTGCTTGTTTATCCATCCTGTTTGGTTAGTTGTGAAGTTACCTGCCCATAGGTAGTTTTCTATGTTGAATACTTTCAACCATTCTGGATTATTTTCCTTCATTTGTGGGAGTGAAGTGTCTGTAGCACTTTCTTTCCAACATACGATGGCAGGCCATGCTGCTGTTGCGTTTGCATTCCATTTGAAATGATCAAAAGGTTTGTGGAATAGATCTTTGTGATGTACCAACAACAGTTGGCAAACTGCTCCCATAAAGGTTTGGGGGCATCCTCTCCTAGGCACGTGGTATTTTCTTAAAGATGGATATGGTTGTGGTAGTGGATCTGTGATAACTACTGGGTATCTATATCTTTTTACTCCCAAGGTTGTTACTTTGGACCACCAGGGTATGGGTGGGTACGAAACATTTTTTATGTGGAGATCAGTCCTGTGGGCATTTAGCATTTCAAATGCTCCATATATGGGTAAATTTGGGGAGTTATTAACACATAAAATAGTTGTATTTCCATATCCAAGGTTACGTTCTTTCAGAATTTGATTCAGGGTTTTTGTTCACATCATTGTTGATTACCCAGGAGCAATCAACACCAAAGGGTTCCTCTAATGGTTTTGCTATACTTAGAGTTCTCCCTAGTTTATCAAATTTTGGTTTTAGGAGGCTGGTGTCATCATTTGTCATCCATACATGCTCTTGTTGTTGGTCCTATAGTAGGAGTATCTGTGGTTGGTTCAGGTGCTTCACCAGTGTCTTTCTCGTCATCATAATTAAACTCATGAGTGTCATAGTCATAAGAAGCATAACCTTTTCCTCCTCCAATGGCAGATGTGTCCCAGAAAAGTAATTGGCTGGCCAGGAAATTGAACTTTTCTATGTGTGAGCAATAGAACAATGGTTCTGCGTCTTTTTCTAGGACAAAAGTCATATTGTGGTTCGTATTGCCTAGGGTCATTGATGTTACTGAGTATCTAACAGTTGGTTCGCGGTAGTGATATAAATATACTGGTGAATTTGCCCATATGGTGGTGATGAGTTCTGATCCTTGGCATCTGAGTGGGTTTTGCTCCGTGTTGGGCACTACTTCATGTTCATTGTCTACTATGTCTTTATATATGTGTGACCAAAAACTCTTTGCATTCCAGTAGTCTGTACAATTCTGTGAAGCATATTTGTTTGTACAGTAAGCATATTTAGTCCAAAATAATTCTGCTGTTTGAGAGATGTTTTGAAAGAATGGTGTTTGTAACCAGTATCCAGCAACTTTTCCTTCAGGGTTCAAGTATGTGTAAATGTGTCTATGCTCAATAGCATTAAAGTGGTGTTCTGCCCAGACGATGGGTTTTAAATGTGGGAATGGTTGTAGTGGCAATAGTTTGTAGTATCTGTTTTGTTTGCTGGCTTTGGTATGGATGTTACTACATGAAATAACATCCACACTGTAAGTTTTAACCAAAATCTTGAGTAGTTTGTGGACATCTTCAATTTTAAGTTGTTGTAGAACAGCAATTATGTCTAAAAAGTGTGGCCAGAGATTTAGGTCCACATGGAGTCCAGTAGACATACTGTGTAATTTGTAAGCCTATTACACAAGGCTGATGTGTTTTGAGGAGTCACGTTTGTTGGACAATGCCTTGGTGAACACACCTGGTAGTGTAGTATTAACTTGAGTATGAGTAATATTCTGATGGTCAAGGTGATTGCTTTGATTGCCTTGTAGAGTGCCTTAATTGTGTCAGTCATGTCCTAATATATGTGCAATGTTCTTGTCTTTGGTGATCATCAGCTCACCTTTGCCAGATGTTGTCCAGGAGGTATTGTTTCCTGCCGGTGCAATTATCTCTCCTTTTCTGATAGAATTGTCCTTGGGATCTCTGATCAGTACTTTATGAGGTGTGGGTGGTTTGTTAGTAGGTTCAGAGTCTGTAATGCAAAATACATCATCAGTTAATGGGAATACTTCTTCAAATGGTGATTTGCGATGCAGTCTGGGTCTTGAGTTTAGTTCGAATACAACTCTGCGTAATGCCTTTTGGATAGGTAAATCCTTTAGATGCCATAATGAAATTTTTAATAAACCATTCCATCTTTCAATATTCCCTGCCGCTGTAGGGTTATATGTAGTGTGAAAATCCCAATGAATGCCTAAGTCTTTGACCACTTTTTGTATTATTTTTCCTGTAAAATGAGTACCTTGGTCTGATTCTATGACTTTAGGCATTCCATTAACTACTACACCATTCCCATACAGTTTCTATAGTATGATGTTGGGTTGCATTGTTAGTATGCAGTGCCAGTCCTAGGCCAGAATGCACATTGACCATTGTACATACCCATTTATCACCAAAATCTTTCAAAGGACCTATATAGTCTATCTGTATTCTTTCATTAAAATGTCTAGTTATGGGGGTGTCCTGTTGTCTATGAGTGTTGAATCTAAGTGAAAGTTTTTGACATTCTGTGCATCTGGTTATGGCCTGTTTGCATTTTAGCCAGGTTACTTTTAGGTTCCTTTTCCTAAACCAATCATATAATCCATGAGTGCCAATATGGCCTAATATTTTATGTACATTTAATAATTCGTCCAATGTTATTGGTGAGTCTAGAGGTTCCTTCTGTATATGCCATTTCCGCTGTAACGTTAGCTTGGTTGGGCCTGTTTCCTTACATGTCCATTTTCCTTTTAGCCTTATCATGTTTACACTGGCTAGATTATCGGCCATTTGATTTCCTTTGGCCTCCTTACTTTCTCTATTAGTATGGGCATCTACATGTTTGATATATATTTTTATGTCCTGTTTTGCGATCCATTCCCAACATTCTTTGGACCAAACATCCTTTCCATTAATTTTCCAATCAGTAATTTTCCATTTACCAGACCATATGGCTATACCATTGCAAACTGCCCAAGAATCTGAATAAATATATATGGTTTTTCTTTTTTCTTGTATTGATTTTTCAATTGCTAATTTGACTGCCATAAGCTCTGCGTGTTGAGCTGTTTTATCCACCCCCTGATCAGTTAGGATTGTCTTGTCCGAGGGTCTGTAGGCTGCACATTTCCAGTGCAGCTTCCCTGCTTTTATGACTCCAGATCCATCCGTAAACCAAGCATTGGTTTGTTCTTTGAATTCAGGTCCCCATACTCCTATGGGTTTTGTTGTTTCATCAAGTGGCTCTACCGGTGTTGGTACCAGGGGCTGATTTGTCACATCCTCCATGAATTTGGAGTTATGTGATTCCAGCTTTTTCATAAGCACCCCTTCAATGTACCATTTCCATTTTAGAACTCTTTGTTCCATTGGTAGGCCGTTGATTTCGTCTGGAGTCATTTTAAGCCATTCCATTATAGGAATAGGCATGCGGACTATTAGACATTGGTTCTTCCTGATCAAAGAGATGACCTTTAATGCCTCAAATAAATTCCAAATGAGTTTTTCAAATTTAGAATATTTTATCTCAGAGTAAGGAAAGCGTTTGCAATAGAAGCCAACAGGTATGGTTTTACCTTCCCTTTTAACAAAAATTCCCCAATTTCCATATCCATTTATGTACAGTACATCAACTATTAAGGTGTCTGAACTCACAGGTACAAACAATTGTCTATACAATTCTATATATTCAATCAATTTTCTAAAAGCTTCTTTCTGTGGTTGTGCCCATTCAAAGTCAGCGGCTTTCCTAGTAACCTTATAGATCGGCGCAAGCAGGTTTTGCATGTATGGAAGGTGTTGTCTCCAATATCCAAAAAGTCCTATTAACTGTTGTGCTTATTTTTTGTTGGAGGGGGCCTTGAGTCCTTTGATCTTTGAGATTGTCCCGTCTGGAATTTGTGGTCCGGTGGCATTCCAGAATACTCCTAAAAATTTGATAGTGTTTTTGGGACCTTGTATTTTGTCTTCATTTATAGTCCATCCTTTATTTCTTAGTGTTGACACCATTAAGTCTAGTGTCTTTTGGACTAAAGATATTTCTTGTCCTGCTATAATGATGTCATCTATATATGAATGCACTAACACCTCCTTTGGAATTTCTTTCCATGGAATGGATTGAGATATTGCCATATGGGCTATGATAGGGCTGTTTCTATATCCTTGTGGTAGTCTTTTGAACCTGTATTGTTTACTATTCCAGGTAAAAGTGGTAATTTCCCTAGATTCTTCAGCCAGCAGAATGGCAAAAAACATGTCTGATAAGTCTATTGCTGCAAAAACCTTGGGTTCTGCATTTTCTGATCTCTGAAAAGATGGTCTCTATTTCTGGTAGGTGTCCAGGCATTTGTGGTGAAAGTTCATTGATTTTCCTGTAATCTACTGTAAATCTGTAGGCCCCATTAGGTTTTAACACTGGCCAAACTGGACTATTGTAATTGAATGAGGCTGTCCTCTCAATTATGTTTTCTTGTAGCAGTTTTTCAATGATTTTAGTTACATCAGTGTGGCCTCCCTTTAAGGGGTACGGTTTAGGGAATGAAGGGGGAATTCTGGGCAAAACTACAGGTTCCATCTTTACTGCTGTTAGAGCACAGAAATGCATTTCTAATGGGTCACTTTTATTTTTTCTTAAGGGTAGCCAATTTTGGAAAATTATGGGGATCCAATCCATCCCTAAAATGTTACATGGGGTTTCTGCTAATAATACTTTTCCTTCTAATGGGGGTCTATTGTAGTTAAGTATTTGCATTTTAGTTTGTTCTGCCAAAGTATCCCCTATTATTCCTTCAATTTTTATCCAATTCTTAGCATTGGGGTCTTTGGCTATACTGTTACAGATGGTAACTTGACTTCCTGTATCTATTAAAAAATTTTCCCTCTTTTCTGCATTTTTTATTCTTATAGCTAATTGGACATAAGGTCTATTATCATGATCACCCCATATTATGCGTACATGCGTACATTGCGCATTGGATTTGCCGGTGGTCTGAATCTGGTTCTTGTTCCCCTGAAGTTGGCTCCTAACGGGGGTCTCTGGATATAGGGTCTGATTGGGGGCCTTGTGGCCCCCCGATATACGTTTTTTGGCCTCATGATTGCATTTTGCCATGAGTAATTCTGTTGATTTCTGGTTATGGTAGAGAATGGTGGTTTATATTTTTGTGGAATCCTGTTAGGTCCAGGATTCCTATTAGGGAATGTTCTGTTTTTAACCTGAGTCAAAAAGGTGGGTGCTACTCTTGTTATTGGCTTAGGTTTTTGTGCCATGAAAGTTAACACCTTACCCCCTTGCATTTCCCTTGCTTGTCTGAAATATTCTATTGCCTCATTAACAGTTTTGATGTTTGCTAAGGCAGACATGATGGTCATTTTCATGTGCGGTGGTGCCCCTGAAATAATTATTTTTTTCATAGCAGGGGTAAGCTGTGCAGCCTTGGGAGTTTTAGCATCTGTATACATCATGGCTGTCACTCCAAGTTTCCTTAAGATGTTAATTGCCTGTTCCAAGTTGTCCCATCTAGCGGAGGACTCAAATTGAGTCCAATCCAGCGTTGGAAAAGCATTTATCCAGGCTTTGGCAACCCAATTCATTAAAGAAGTTTCATGATCATTATTTACTTCTATTATAGCCTCAAGGGCCTGGTAGACATGTGGATTTTCTATAATACTTTTTCAATGAGTTCATCTCACGGGCATTGAGCATAATGGTGTTTGCTCCTTTATCCCATAATTTTAAAAGATATTCTATGTCCTTACTTTCCTTTTGTGCAAATTCCTGTTTGTATTGTTGAATTTCTGCCCAAGTTAAATCCCTCTGCTCTACAGTTATTTCGGGCACTTCCTCAAGTCTGTCGGGCGACTCTGTTCGATTGCCCCGACTGGGTGTCATCGATAAGCGCGTCATTGTGGCCGGAAACGCCTGTTTACTACTCCTCGCTTTAACCTCCTCGTCAATAATATTTTGTAAGAAAGGATTGTTGCTGTTTCGCTGCAGCGCATTTCTGACTAGTCTTTTGCCCTTCATTCTATCTTGATCTAGGTCATCTATGGTCTTAATGAGCAATGCTGGTATCTCCGTCCTGGGGGCCCTAGCCAGGATGGGTTGCAATACTTCAGCATTGGTCAATGGAATATCCACTGTAGTTCCTTTCTGGAATTTGGGGAATTTTTCTTGTACTATTTTTTCACAAGTCCTCCAGTCTGACTGAGGTTTTTAGTTCCTTACTTGGCTGTTTCTTGAATAAGTTCAATTTCTTAAATTTTTCTATCAGACCCATTTTTAGGGCAGGAGCCTTAAGCAAGTGCTCTTGCTATATACAGCCAAGCCTT
Source organism: Tamias sibiricus (assembly GCA_025594165.1). NCBI lineage: Eukaryota > Metazoa > Chordata > Mammalia > Rodentia > Sciuridae > Tamias > Tamias sibiricus. The sequence goes on along the minus strand of CM046672.1, from coordinate 63,947,390 downwards.
AGCTTCCTTCTTTTTAAAGTAAAATTTTGGAGCACTCCACCTTAATCCTTCAACTACAATTTGGTTGAGAATAACCTCTGCCTTATTGTAGGCTCGTTTTGCTAGCCAATTTTTCATCGAACTGAACTGCTAATGGTCAGGAGTCTGGGTCGTGGTCATCCGCAACCTTGGACTGGGCTCGCACCGTGGCAGAAACTCCCTTGCCGGTCTTACTACCTCCGAAGAAGCAGGTGCCTTTCGGGCTAACCCAATGTCCTTGCGGGTCTTTCCACCTTTCAGCGGGTGCCTTTTGGGGTTTCAGACCCTTCGACCCTTCATCCTTAAGTTAACAATCCTGCCGAATACGCCAACTGTCCCGAGCACATAAAGTAGACAGAGGCAGATATGTCTTTGCAATGCCAAGGTTTATTCACAACCAAATTCAAAGCTAGATTCACACAGTCCTAACTTAGCCTCTATCTCCCCGAGTCCCAGGGGGCTCACCAAGAAACGTCTTCTTAGCCACTCGCTGGATCAGATGAAGTCTGGTCCGGGAACTCAGCAAGCGGCCGGCACCATCAGCAGGTCACTCCGACGGGAAGCGTGACGGGGTCTGGTCGTCTTGAAGGCACGTCGCTTGAGTGAGCTGGGGACTCGGTTTAAATACTATTTCAAGCTAGGCCCTTACATCACTCATAGTGACATATCAGGGTCATGCACTCTGTTATCAGGGTTACACACGCGGGGGCTCTTTCAGGCGTTGCCATGGATACTCAATGTGCATGTCACAGTGTACGACAAGGCAGGACATATTCATGACACTGATAGCATTAAACACTATTTCCACACAAACACTAAGTTAATATCAGATTCATTAAATTATTATTATTCTTTGGTACTCAGTACATACCCTGAGTATCTGAGGATAAATCCCTTGGATGAAGAAGACAACTCAGGAAACTTCTGACCCTAGAGCAGGACTTTTCCAAGCAGCTAGTCACCCATCTATGTGATCAGTGACCTGGCCATGCATCAAGTCCAGAAGGGATGTCAGCAAGTATTGATTTCACATTTCATGAACTCAAGGGAGGCAACAAATTCTCACGAGTCACCTGAGGAGGCGAACACTGTAAGCGTCTACTGACGGTTGCATGCATTTTCACCTTCTTCTCATTTTATCACACATGAAGGCCTGACATTTCCCAGAGAAGTGACATATGCTTCCACTCCAAAACTAATCTCAAGTCATAATGCATGCTTATACTTTTATGCACATTTCAGTCTTATACACGATAAGTGACCACATCCTTTACACAGGTGTATCATTAGCCAGCAGATTATTTCCTTAATTATTTGATTGTCCTTCACAGACCTTTTCTCTTGGTTCTTTCTCCTTGTCAATTGATTCTTTTAATTAAAATCAACTTGCCCAGTCTGAGTGACTTCACAGGAGCACATTGAAAATAAAACTTATAGATAGATATGCAGAATAAAAAAATGAAAAACAAAAAAACAGTGCCAATTTTAAAGACCTTCACATTGCTACCTATCTGTTCTCAACAATTGCATAGATTTGGCCTCCCTAATGATCCCGGTGATACATTTGAAAAGATCTTGCCACCAGCTCTACCAGAACATCGGTTTCCAAATGGAGTTTTGATTCTGGGTCACGTATGTTGTTCTTGGGGCTTGGACACAGATGCTGATGCGGTCTTGTGCCACCTACAATGGTTCTGTTTGGGCTGTTCTACTTTGACCCTGCATGGCTTAGAGCACTACCACATGATGACTTCAAACTAAGCCTTGTTGCATCTTTCCCCAATGAGCCTGGACAAGAACAAAGTGTGTCAAAGCACCTTCATTATCCCTTTGACAGTGACCCTCAGGTCATGTGCACAGAGCTTAGCACCAAGGCTCAGTGCCAGGACTTATTGTGGAAGCAAATTCGGTTTCTCCTGGTCTGCTCTGGGCCCCAAAGTCCAGGATTCAGGCTGAGGAATCACCAGTACTCAGTTCTCCCTCAGGGCCCTGGGAAAAGACAGGGAGGTCTACAGGGCATCCCAGGCCTCTTGCAACTCATTTTAGAAAGGCCAGATCTACACAACCACCAGTACCACTTTCATACTAGGCCTCAATGGAGCACAGCATTGAAGGCTTTTCCCAAAAAGGCCCAAGAACTACATTAGTGCCACAAGGCGCTCATTCTAGACCGCTTACCACGCACTTCCTGTGTGAAAAAAACGCCATTCACAAACAGAGACCCAAAAAAGCGTGACTGGCTGGTATATTGCACTCTGAGTGACCCCGCTCTCCGGGATACCTTTATTTTTTTGAAATATGGATTGTAAATTTGAAATACTTCTTGATTTCCAAGTGGGATCACAACATCTTGCATGTTGGCCACAATTGCTTTCAAATTGAGAACTTTTTATCTCAAACTACATCAAAGGACCCCTTTCATTTCTAATTCAGAAACCGCTCTGGGGCCGGAATGCAATCTAAGTTCATTAGAACCTGGTCTTGGTGGAACTTCATTCTCTTCTAATCATGTCCATTCAGGTGGGGCTTATTTCCTCTTGAAGGCTCTGTTGTACCCTGAGTATCTGAGGATAAATCCCTTGGATGAAGAAGACAACTCAGAAAACTTCTGACCCTAGGTCTTTTCCAAGCAGCTAGTCACTTATCTATGTGATGAGTGACCTGGCAATGCATCAAGTCCAGAGGGGATGCCAGCAAGTATTGATTTCACATTTCATGAACTCAAGGGAGGCAACAAATTCTCACGAGTCACCTGAGAAGGCCGAACACTGTAAGCGTCTACTGACGGTTGCATGCATTTTCACTTTCTTCTCCTTATCTCCCATGAAGGCGTGACATTTCCCAGCGATGTGACATATGCTTCCACTCCAAAACTAATCTCAAGTCACTATGCATGCTTATACTTTTATGCACATTTCAGTCTTATACTCGATAAGTGACCACATCTTTTACACAGGTGTATCATTAGCCAGCATATTAATTTCCATAAATATTTTGATTGTCCATCACAGACCTTTTTTCTTTGTTCTTTCTCCTTGTCAATTGATTGTTTTAAATAAAATCAACTTGCCCAGTTCTGAGTGACTTCACAGGAGCACATTGAAAATAAAACTGATAGATAGATATGCAGAATAAAAAAATGAAAAACAAAAAAACACTGCCAACTTTAAAGACCTACACATTTCTACCTATCTGATCTCAACAATGGCATAGATTTGGCCTCCCTAATGATCCCCGTGATAAATTTGAAAGGATCTTGTAACCAGCTCTACCAGAAACCCGGTTTACAAATGCAGTTTTGACTCTGGGTCACGTACGTTGTTCCTGGGGCTTGGACACAGATGCTGATGCGGTCTTGTGCCACCTACAATGGTTCTGTTTGGGCTGTTCTACTTTGACCCTGAATGGCTTAGAGCACTACCACATGATGAGTTCAAACTAAGCCTTGTTGTATCTTTCCCCAATGAGCCTGGACAAGAACAAAGTGTGTCAAAGCACCTTCATTATCCCTTTGACAGTGACCCTCAGGTCATGTGCACAGAGCTTAGCACCAAGGCTCAGTGCCAGGACTTATTGTGGAAGCAAATTCGGTCTCTCGTGGTCTGGCCTGGGCCCAAAGTCCAGGATTCAGGCTGAGGATTCACCAAGACTCAGTACTCCCGCAGTGCCCTGGGAAAAAATAGAGAGTCCTACAGGGCATCCCAGGCCTATTGCAACTCATTTTAGAAAGGCCAGATCTACACAACAACCAGTACCACTTTCATACTAGGCCTCAATGGAGCACAGCATTGAAGGCTTTTCCCAAGAAGGCCCGAGAACTACATTCGTGCCCCAAGGCGCTCATTCTAGACCGCTTGCCATGCCCTTCCTATGTGAAAAAAATGCCATTTGCAAACAGAGACCCAAAAAAGTGTGACTGGCTGGTATGTTGCCCTCTGAGTGACCCCGCTCTCCGGGATACCTTTATTTTTTTGAAATATGGATTGTAAATTTCAAATACATCTTGATTTCCAAGTGGGATCACAACATCTTGCATGTTGGCCACAATTGCTTTCAAATTGAGAACTTTTTATATCAAACTACATCAAAGGACCCCTTTCATTTCTAATTCAGAAATCGCTCGGAAGCCAGAATGCACTCTAAGTTCATTAGAACCTGGTCTTGGTGGAACTTCATTCTCTTCTAATCATGTCCATTCAGGTGGGGCTTATTTCCTCTTGAAGGCTCTGTTGTACCCTGAGTATCTGAGGATAAATCCCTTGGATGAAGAAGACAACTCAGAAAACTTCTGACCCTAGGTCTTTTCCAAGCAGCTAGTCACTTATCTATGTGATCAGTGACCTGCCCATGCATCAAGTCCAGAGGGGATGCCAGCAAGTATTGATTTCACATTTCATGAACTCAAGGGAGGCAACAAATTCTCACGATTCACCTGAGGAGGCGAACACTGTAAGCGTCTACTGACGGTTGCATGCATTTTCACCTTCTTCATTTTATCACCCATGAAGGCGTGACATTTCCCAGCGATGTGACATATGCTTCCACTCCAAAACTAATCTCAAGTCACTATGCATGCTTATACTTTTATGCACATTTCATTCTTATACACGATAAGTGACCACATCCTTTACACAGGTTTATCATTAGCTAGCAGATTCAATTCCCTAATTATATTGATTGTCCTTCACAGTCCTTTTTTCTTGGTTCTTTCTACTTGTCAATTGTTTGTTTTAATTAAAATCAACTTGCCCAGTCCTGAGTGACTTCACAGGAGCACATTGAAAATAAAACTGATAGATAGATAAGCAGAATAAAAAAATGAAAGACAAAAAAACAGTGCCAACTTTGAAGACCTACACATTTCTACCTATCTGTTCTCAACAATGGCATAGATTTGGCCTCCCTAATGATCCCCGTGATAAATTTGAAAGGATCTTGTAACCAGCTCTACCAGAAACCCGGTTTACAAATGCAGTTTTGACTCTGGGTCACGTACGTTGTTCCTGGGGCTTGGACACAGATGCTGATGCGGTCTTGTGCCACCTACAATGGTTCTGTTTGGGCTGTTCTACTTTGACCCTGAATGGCTTAGAGCACTACCACATGATGACTTCAAACTAAGCCTTGTTGCATCTTTCCCCAATGAGCCTGGACAAGAACAAAGTGTGTCAAAGCACCTTCATTATCCCTTTGACAGTGACCCTCAGGTCATGTGCACAGAGCTTAGCACCAAGGCTCAGTGCCAGGACTTATTGTGGAAGCAAATTTGGTCTCTCCTGGTCTGGCCTGGGCCCCAAAGTCCAGGATTCAGGCTGAGGAATCACCAGTACTCAGTTCTCCCTCAGGGCCCTGGGAAAAGACAGGGAGGTCTACAGGGCATCCCAGGCCTCTTGCAACTCATTTTAGAAAGGCCAGATCTACACAACCACCAGTACCACTTTCATACTAGGCCTCAATGGAGCACAGCATTGAAGGCTTTTCCCAAAAAGGCCCAAGAACTACATTAGTGCCACAAGGCGCTCATTCTAGACCGCTTACCATGCACTTCCTGTGTGAAAAAAACGCCATTCACAAACAGAGACCCAAAAAAGCGTGACTGGCTGGTATATTGCCCTCTGAGTGACCCCGCTCTCCGGGATACCTTTATTTTTTTGAAATATGGATTGTAAATTTGAAATACTTCTTGATTTCCAAGTGGGATCACAACATCTTGCATGTTGGCCACAATTGCTTTCAAATTGAGAACTTTTTATCTCAAACTACATCAAAGGACCCCTTTCATTTCTAATTCAGAAACCGCTCTGGGGCCGGAATGCAATCTAAGTTCATTAGAACCTGGTCTTGGTGGAACTTCATTCTCTACTAATCATGTCCATTCAGGTGGGCCTTACTTCCTCGTGAAGGCTCTGTTGCACCCTGAGTATCTGAGGATAAATCCCCTGGATGAAGAAGACAACTCAGTTATTTTCTGACCCTAGAGCAGGTCTTTTCCAAGCAGCTAGTCACCCATCTATGTTATCAGTGACCCGGCCATGCATCAAGTCCAGAAGCGATGCCAGCAAGTATTGATTTCACATTTCATGAACTCAAGGGAGGCAACAAATTCGCACGAGTCACCTGAGGAGGCCGAAGAGTGTAAGAGTCTACTGGCTATTGCATGCATTTTCACCTTCTTCTCCTTATCACCCATGAAGGCGTGACATTTCCCAGTGAAGTGACATATGCTTCCACTCCAAAACTCATCTCAAGTCACTATGCATGCTTATACTTTTATGCACATTTCAGTCTTATACACGATAAGTGACCACATCCTTTACACAGGTTTATCATTAGCTTGCAGATTTAATTCCCTAATTATTTTGATTGTCCTTCACAGTCCTTTTTTCTTGGTTCTTTCTCCTTGTCAATTGATTGTTTTAATTAAAATCAACTTGTCCAGTCCTGAGTGACTTCACAGGAGCACATTGAAAATAAAACTGATAGATAGATATGCAGAATAAAAAAATGAAAAACAAAAAAACACTGCCAACTTTAAAGACCTACACATTTCTACCTATCTGATCTCAACAATGGCATAGATTTGGCCTCCCTAATGATCCCAGTGATACATTTGAAAGGATCTTGCCACCAGCTCTACCTGAAAACCGGTTTCCAAATGGAGTTTTGTCTCTGGGTTCGTATGTTGTTCTTGGGGCTTGGACACAGATGCTGATGCGTTCTTGTGCCACCTACAATGGTTCTGTTTGGTCTGTTCTACTTTGACCCTGAATGGCTTAGAGCACTACCACATGATGACTTCAAACTAAGCCTTGTTGCATCTCTCCCCAATGAGCCTGGACAAGAATAATGTGTGTCAAAGCACCGTCATTATCCCTTTGTCAGTGTCCCTCAGGTCAAGTGCACAGAGCTTAGCACCAAGGCTCAGTGCCAGGACTTATTGTGGAAGCAAATTCGGTCTCTCCTGGTCTGCTCTGGGCCTCAATATCCAGGATTCATGCTGAGGAATCACCAGTACTCAGTTCTCCCGCAGGGCCCTGGGAAAAGACAGGGAGGTCTACAGGGCATCCCAGGCCTCTTGCAACTCATTTTAGAAAGGCCAGATCTACACAACAACCAGTACCACTTTCATACTAGGCCTCAATGGAGCACAGCATTGAAGGCATTTCGCAAGAATGCCCAAGAACTACATTAGTGCCCCAAGGCGCTCATTCTAGACCGCTTACCATGCCCTTCCTGTGTGAAAAAAACGCCATTCACAAACAGAGACCCAAAAAAGCATGACTGGCTGTTATGTTGCCCTCTGAGTGACCCCGCTCTGCGGGATACCTTTATTTTTTTGAAATATGGATTGTAAATTTGAAATACTTCTTGATTTTCAAGTGGGATCACAACATCTTGCATGTTGGCCACAATTGCTTTCAAATTGAGAAATTTTATCTCAAACTACATCAAAGGACCCCTTTCATTTCTAATTCAGAAACCGCTCTGGGGCCGGAATGCACTCTAAGTTCATTAGAACCTGGTCTTTGTGGAACTTCATTCTCTTGTAATCATGTCCATTCAGGTGGGGCTTATTTCCTCTTGAAGGCTCTGTTGTACCCTGAGTATCTGAGGATAAATACCTTGGATGAAGAAGAAAGCTCAGGATACTTCTGACTCGAGGTCTTTTCCAAGCAGCTAGTCAGTTATCTATGTGATCAGTGACCTGGCCTTGCATCAAGTCCAGAAGGGATGCCAGCAAGTATTGATTTCACATTTCATGAACTCAAGGGAGGCAACAAATTTTCAGGAGTCACCTGAGAAGGCCGAACACTGTACGCGTCTACTGATGGTTGCATGCATTTTCACCTTCTTCTCCTTATCACCCATGAAGGCGTGACATTTCCCAGCGATGTGACATATGCTTCCACTCCAAAACTCATCTCAAGTCACTATTCATGCTTATACTTTTATGCACATTTCAGTCTTATACACGATAAGTGACCACATCCTTTACACAGGTGTATCATTAGCCAGCAGATTTATTTCCTTAATTTTTTTGATTGTCCTTCACAGACCTTTTTTCTTTGTTCTTTCTCCTTGTCAATTGATTGTTTTCATTAAAATCAACTTGCCCAGTCTTGAGTGACTTCAGAGGAGCACATTGAAAATAAAACTGATAAATAGATATGCAGAATAAAAAAATGAAAAACAAAAAAACACTGCCAACTTTAAAGATCTACACATTTCTACCTATCTGATCTCAACAATGGCATAGATTTGGCCTCCCTAATGATCCCGGTGATACATTTGAAAGGATCTTGCCACCAGCTCTACCTGAAAACCGGTTTCCAAATGGAGTTTTGACTCTGGGTTCGTATGTTGTTCTTGGGGCTTGGACACAGATGCTGATGCGGTCTTTTGCCACCTACAATGGTTCTGTTTGGTCTGTTCTACTTTGACCCTGAATGGCTTAGAGCACTACCACATGATGACTTCAAACTAAGCTTTGTTGCATCTCTCCCCAATGAGCCTGGACAAGAACAAAGTGTGTCAAACCACCTTCATTATCCCTTTGACAGTGTCCCTCAGGTCAAGTGCACAGAGCTTAGCACCAAGGCTCAGTGCCAGGACTTATTATGGAAGCAAATTCGGTCTCTCCTGGTCTGCAATGGGCCCCAATATCCAGGATTCAGGCTGACGAATCACCACGACTCAGTTCTCCCTCAGGGCCCTGGGAAAAGGCAGGGAGTTCTACAGGGCGTTCCAGGCCTCTTGCAACTCATTTTAAAAAGGCCAGATCTACACAACAACCAGCACAACTATTATTCTAGGCCTCAATGGAGCAAAACATTGAAGGCTTTTTCCAAGAAGGCCCAAGAACTACATTAGTGCCCCAAGGTGCTCTTTCTAGGCCACTTCCCCTGCCCTTCCTGTGTGAAAAAAACGCCATTCGCAAACAGAGACCCAAAACAGCGTGACTGGCTGGTATGTTGCCCTCTGAGTGACCCCGCTCTTCAGGATACCTTCATTTTTTTGAAATATGGATTGTAAATTTCAAATACTTCTTGATTTTCAAGTGGGATCACAACATCTTGCATGTTGGCCACAATTGCCTCCAACATGAGAACTTTTTATCTCAAACTACATCAATGGACCCCTTTCATTTCTAATTCAGAAACCACTCTGGGGCCCGAATGCACTCTAAGTTCATTAGCACGTGGTCTTGGTGGAACTTCATACTCTACTAATCATGTCAATTCAGGTGGGCCTTATTTCCTTTTGAAGGCTCTGTTGCACCCTGAGTATCTGAGGATAAATCCCTTGGATGAAGAAGACAACTCAGGAAATTTCTGACCCTAGAGCACGTCTTTTCCAAGCAGCTAGTCACCCACCTATGTTATCAGAGACCTGGCCATGCATCAAGTCCAGAAGCGATGCCAGAAAGTATTGATTTCAAATTTCATGAACTCAAGGGAGGCAACAAATTCTCACGAGTCACCTGAGGACGCCGAAGAGTGTAAGCGTCTACTGATGGTTGCATGCATTTTCACCTTCTTCTCCTTATCAGTCATGAAGGCGTGACATTTCCCAGTGAAGTGACATATGCTTCCACTCCAAAACTAATCTCAAGTCACTATGCATACTTAGACTTTTATGCACATTTCAGTCTTATACACGATAAGTGACCACATCCTTTACACAGGTTTATCATTAGCTAGCAGATTTAATTCCCTAATTATTTTGATTGTCCTTCACAGTCCTTTTCTCGTGGTTCTTTCTTTTTGTCTATTGATTGTTTTAATTAAAATCAACTTGCCCAGTCCTGAGTGACTTCACAGGAGCACATTGAGAATAAAACTAATAGATAGATATGCAGAATAAAAAAATGAAAAACAAAAAAACAGTGCCAACTTTGAAGACCTACACATTTCTACGTATGTGTTCTCAACAATGGCATAGATTTGGCCTGCCTAATGATCCCCGTGATAAATTTGAAAGGATCTTGCCACCAGCTCTACCAGATACCCGGTCTCCAAATGCAGTTTTGACTCTGGGTCACGTACGTTGTTCTTGGGGCTTGCACACAGATGCTGATGCGGTCTTGTGCCACCTACAATGGTTCTGTTTGGCATGTTCTACTTTGACCCTGAATGGCTTAGACCACTACCACATGATGATTTCAAACTAAACCTTGTTGCATCTTTCCCCAATGAGCCTGGACAAGAACAAAGTGTGTCAAAGCACCTTCATTATCCCTTTGACAGTGACGTGCAGGTCATGTGCACAGAGCTTAGCACGAAGGCTCAGTGACAGGACTTATTGTGGAAGCAAATTCGGTTTCTCCTGGTCTGCTCTGGGCCCCAAAGTCCAGGATTCAGGCTGACGAATCACCACGACTCAGTTCTCCCGCAGGGCCCTGGGAAAAGACAGGGAGGTCTACAGGGCATCCCATGCCTCTTGCATATTATTTTAAAAAGGCCAGATCTACACAACCACCAGTACCACTTTCATACTAGGCCTCAATGGAGCACAGCATTGAAGGCTTTTCCCAAGAAGGCCCAAGAAATACATTAGTACCCCAAGGTGCTCATTCGAGGCCGCTTTTCCCGCCCTTCCTGTGTGAAAAAAAACCGCCATTCGCAAACAGAGACCCAAAAAAGCGTGACTGGCTGGTATGTTGCCCTCTGAGTGTCCCCGTTCTTCAGGATACCTTCATTTTTTTGAAATATGGATTGTAAATTTCTAATACTTCTTGATTTTCAAAAGGGATCACAACATCTTGCATGTTGGCCACAATTGCTTTCAAATTGAGAACTTTTTATCTCAAAGTACATCAAAGGACCCCTTTCATTTCTAATTCAGAAACCACTCTGGGGCCGGAATGCACTCTAAGTTCATTAGAACCTGGTCTTGGTGGAACTTCATTCTTTTCTAATCATGTCCATTCAGGTGGGGCTTATTTCCTCTTGAAGGCTCTGTTGTACCCTGAGTATCTGAGGATAAATCCCTTGGATGAAGAAGACAACTCAGAAAACTTCTGACCCTAGGTCTTTTCCAAGCAGCTAGTCACTTATCTATGAGATCAGTGACCTGGCCATGCATCAAGTCCAGAAGGAATGCCAGCAAGTATTGATTTCACATTTCATGAACTCAAGGGAGGCAACAAATTCTCACGAGTCACCTGAGAAGGCCGAACACTGTAAGCGTCTACTGACGGTTGCATGCATTTTCACCTTCTTCTCCTTATCACCCATGAAGGCGTGACATTTCCCAGCGATGTGACATATGCTTCCACTCCAAAACTAATCTCAAGTCACTATGCATGCTTATACTTTTATGCACATTTCAGTCTTATACTCGATAAGTGACCACATCCTTTACACACGTGTATCATTAGCCAGCATATTAATTTCCATAATTATTTTGATTGTCCTTCACAGACCTTTTTTCTTTGTTCTTTCTCCTTGTCAATTGATTGTTTTAATTAAAATCAACTTGCCCAGTCCTGAGTGACTTCACAAAAGCACATTGAAAATAAAACTGATAGATAGATATGCAGAATAAAAAAATGAAAAACAAAAAAACAGTGCCAACTTTGAAGACCTTCACATTTCTACGTATCTGTTCTCAACAATGGCATAGATTTGGCCTGCCTAATGATCCCCGTGATAAATTTGAAAGGATCTTGCCACCAGCTCTACCAGAAACCCGGTTTCCAAATGCAGTTTTGACTCTGGGTCACGTACGTTGTTCTTGGGGCTTGGACACAGATGCTGATGCGGTCTTGTGCCACCTACAATGGTTCTGTTTGGGCTGTTCTACTTTGACCCTGAATGGCTTAGACCACTACCACATGATGACTTCAAACTAAGCCTTGTTGCATCTTTCCCCAATGAGCCTGGAGAAGAACAAAGTGTGTCAAAGCACCTTCATTATCCCTTTGACAGTGTCCCTCAGGTCAAGTGCACAGAGATTAGCACCAAGGCTCAGTGCCAGGACTTATTGTGGAAGCACCTTTGGTCTCTCCTGGTCTGCTCTGGGCCCCAAAGACCAGGATTCTGGCTGAGGAATCACCAGTACTCAGTTCTCCCTCAGGGCCCTGGGAAAAGACAGGGAGGTCTACAGGGCATCCAAGGCCTCTTGCAACTCATTTTAGAAAGGCCAGATCTACACAACAACCAGCACTACTATTATACTAGGCCTCAATGGAGCAAAACATTGAAGGCTTTTCCCAAGAAGGCCCAAGAACTACATTAGTTCCCCAAGGTGCTCTTTCTAAGCCACTTCCCCCGCCCTTCCTGTGTGAAAAAAACGCCATTCACAAACAGAGACCCAAAAAAGTGTGACTGGCTGGTATGTTGCCCTCTGAGTGACCCCGCTCTTCAGGATACCTTTATTTTTTTGAAATATGGATTGTAAATTTCAAATACTTCTTGATTTTCAAGTGGGATCCAACATCTTGCATGTTGGCCACAATTGCCTCCAACATGAGAACTTTTTATCTCAAACTACATCAAAGGACCCCTTTCATTTCTAATTCAGAAACCACTCTGGGGCCGGAATGCACTCTAAGTTCATTAGCACGTGGTCTTGGTGGAACTTCATTCTCTACTAATCATGTCCATTCAGGTGGGCCTTATTTCCTCTTGAAGGCTCTGTTGTACCCTGAGTATCTGAGGATAAATCCCTTGGATGAAGAAGACAACTCAGGAAATTTCCGACCCTAGAGCAGGTCTTTTCCAAGCAGCTAGTCACCCATCTATGTTATCAGTGACCTGGCCATGCATCAAGTCCAGAAGGGATGCCAGCAAGTATTGATTTCACATTTTATGAACTGTTGCCGCCTGAAGCGCTTGGAGCAACGGAGCCACGGGAAGAACTTCAGAAGCAAACTGGAGACAAACAGCTTTTTATTCTGATAACTTTTCTCTCTGGTTCTAACAACAACTAACACACGCCAAGCACACCACTAAAATGGCGCTGACCCGATCAGCAATTTCGGCCAAGTCACTCGAGATCCCGCTACAAATTTCGTGAGACTACCGGTGGCGACAATGGCCAAATCTCCACGGCTCATATTCAACCGTAATTCAAGCCAATCCCCAAACCAGGCTCCTGCATTTCCCCCTTTTTGTTTTAAAAGAGGTAATGCTCTAGGACGTCTATGTGCAACCAACATTCTTACCCGTCATCGGATAATCAAGGCTGTGCCCTTGACTCCTGTCTTAGGTTGATATGTCAGCCACATGAGACTGTCCCGTGCGACTGTGCCTGTCTTAGGTTGTCCCCCTCTGGGGATCTTACCCGTCATTGGCTAACCAGCCATCCAATGGAGCCCTTTAGGATCGACTGTGTAAGATGACTAACAGCCGTCCAATTGGGAGGAGATGCTGCGGCTTTAAGGCAAGAAGCCTTTTGGTGATGAGCCAAATTGCATAGCATATCAAATTGTTTAAACAAATCAGATGCCCTAAGTTCCATCAAGTAACACACTGAATTCTCTAGACAAATACCCGCAAGGCATTGTCCCGTAAAGTCCCAAACAATGAAAGATCAAAATGTCCATTTGTTATAACATGTTGATGTAGGAGGCCCCATGCATGTACAGCAGAGGCCAACTGTTGGTGAGGTTGTTTGATGTTTGAGCAGCAGACGTCTTTTTTATGTTTAGACAATGTCACCGGCAAAACTTCAGGGCCCGCTACCTAGAAACTCAAGCATCAATTATTAAAGGAAAGGCAGTGCTATTGCAGCACTGAGTCAAGAGGCGAGTTGTCAAACTACAAAATAGAATAATTAGATTAGAAAATTAAAGTTGATTTTTGTTCACATACATCGCTGGTTGAGCTTCTACAAACATAAGTTGGAAAAGTGTCATATTTAGAACAAAACAAAGAAAGACTGAGGGTAATTACTGCATTAAAGATAGATTAAAGAAAAGGTAAAGGCACTAGAGAGAAATAATTTGTTAGCTGGAACCCTTGAGTCTCTGTATACAGAGCAATTTTTTACCTGTTGAGATAATTGAAATTAATGAGCTATTAAACAAATGAAGTTAATAACAAATAAACAATCTTAAGTCAAAACACCAAAATATCAGGTTATATAGCACTAGTCATATTGTTTGCTAAAGAGAAGTCCCAGGGACACCTATAAATCAAAATTGAAAGTACCTTCATTTATAAAATTATTTACCTAAATTGAATACTCTTAACCTAAAATGAATTAAAGTTATTTGGATATATATATATATATATATATATATATATATATATATATATATATTTTCTTTTTCATAAGCGCTTTGTTCTTTGTGACGTCACACTGGACAGACGAACAAACATACAAACATATATTTGTGACGTCACATTAACATGAAATGTAGACAAATGTACAGACATAAAGACATGTATAAAAAGAAAAGAAAAAAAAATACAATTGTGTGCACACTAAAGAGAGATCTCCTCGTCCCGGCCGGGAGGAATGACACTTAAGTTGTGAAATATTTTGAAGGACTCTTTTGAGGGAATCATTCTATACCTTCATCTTGGTCCTCTTGATTTTGTACCTTTTTTATTAATCTTGATTCTTCAATAACTTCATCTTGATCATTTTGATGTGGTACCTGTTTTATTAATCTAGATCGTATCCATATTGGAGAGGATTCGTCTTTTGGAAAAACACAAACAGATCCTCTTCCCCAAATTAATACTGGATCTGGACCCTTCCATGTACCTGAAAGAACATCCTTCCAGTAAACCAAAAGTTTATGTTGTTGGTGTGGATTCCAATGTCTGTCTCCAGCAGAATAACCATTAGAGTCTAAAGTTAAAAAATTTAAGGTAAACAGGGCAACTGCCAATCTGTCCTTAGGACTTTTCCAATTTCCTTCTTTTTGTTTTAATAACATAATTTTCAGTGTTCGGTTTGCTCTTTCAATAATGCCCTGACCCTGAGGATTGTATGGGATGCCTGTTTTATGGAATATGTTGAATTTTGCGCAAAACTCTTTGAAAGATGAGGACGTATATGCGGGGCCATTATCTGTTTTAAGCATTTTGGGGATGCCCAATGCAGCAAAAGCTTGCAAACAATGAGATGTAACATCTTTAACTTTTTCTCCAGATTGTAAGGAAGCAAAAATCATGCCTGAGCATGTATCTATGGTCACATGAATAAATCGCAATTTTCCAAAACTTGGCTCATGAGTAACATCCATCTGCCACAAATGATTGGGCATTAATCCTCTAGGGTTAACTCCGAAATGAGGATTGGGCAAATGTGTCATACAAGATTTACAATCTTTGACAATTGTTCTGGCTAGCTCCTTTGTGATTTTAAACCTACGTTGCAAGGTGGTGCTGTTGACATGAAACTGGGAATGAAATAAAGTAGCTTGTTGTAGTGCTGAAAGTATAAATACTGTTTTTGTAAGTTCATCAGCCTTTTGATTACCTTCATGGAGGGGACCAGGCAAATTAGTATGTGCTCTAATATGGCCTACAAATAGAGGTTCTTTTCTTGTCCACAAAAGTTTTTGTATTTGATAAAACAATTTAAAGTCTGGAGTATGAGGTGCTATTGGTCCTGCTAACTCTAATTTTGGGACGGCTTGTACAATATAGTGGCTATCTAAAAAAATGTTTACGGGCTGGTCCCTAAAATTTTCCAGAGCTCTTACCACAGCTTCCAGTTCCACTAGTTGAGCTGATTTGTGTGCAGTTATGTAAGTCATATTTTCTTTTTTAGTGACTACTGTAGCAGTACCATTTGAGGACCCATCTGTAAATACATTAAATGCCTTAGGAATAGGTTGATTTTTTTATTACCTGTGGAAATATAATAGGATGATTAATACAAAAAGATAATATAGGGGACTTAGGAAGATGATTATCAAAATTTGCAGAAGTAGAGCATTTAGCTATAGCCCAATCATTATCATTGAAGCATAAGTATTCAATCTGTGATGATGAATAGGGAGTAATAATAGTAGCAGGGTGAATGCCAAATATTTTAGTAGAAGTCTTAAGTCCTTGAAGAATAAGTTTAGCCACCATGGAGGTATAAGATTCAATTATACTTTTAGGAGAGACGGGCAAATGTATCCATAATAAAGGCCCTTGTTGCCAAAATACTCCTGTGGGTGTATATTGTGAAGAAATAATAATCAACATCAGCGGTTGAGTTAAATCAAATCTATCACAATGAGCTCCTTCGATGGCTTTTTCTACTAACTTTAAAGCTTTCCTAGCATCAGGAGTCAATGTTCGTGGTGAAGATGGATCAGGATCTCCACGAAGGATGTCAAATAAAGGATTTAGTTGGCCAGTAGTGAGATTTAGTGTAGGGCGAAGCCAATTAATGTCTCCCAGTAGTTTTTGGAAATCATTGAGGGTGGTTAAATGTTCTTTATTTATTAAAATTTTTTGGGGTCTAACAAAAAGTATCCATGATTTTAAATCCTAAATATAATATGGGAGATCTGTTTTGAACTTTTTCTTCTGCTATATATAATCCATATTTTTTTAAATTTTCTACCACATCACTGAATATATTAAATAAGATTTTTTGATTAGGGTGGGCCAATAAAATATCATCCATGTAATGTAGACACATGAGGTTTGGATATTTATTTTTAATGGGTTGGATAGCCTTGTCCACATATATTTGGCATATGGTGGGGCTATTAGCCATTCCCTGTGGTAAAAACCTTCCATTGATATCTCTGATCAGGGCCATTATTGTTAATAGAAGGAACTGAAAAAGCAAACCTGGGGGCATCCAGAGGATGTAGGTGAATAGAAAAGAAGCAATCCTTTATATCAAGAGTAACAAGATGGAAATTTTTTGGAATAGCTACGGGACTAGGAAGTCCAGGTTGAGTAGGCACCATAATTTGCATGGTTTTATTGATTTGTCTAAGATCATGTAACAATCGCCATTTTCCTGACTTTTTCTTGATCACAAATATGGGGGAATTCCAGGGAGAGGTGGAAGGTTCTATATGACCTGCTTCTCATTGTTCCTGAACTAATTGGTGGGCCGCTTGTAATTTCTCTTTAGATAGGGGCCACTGAGGGACCCACACTGGCTTATCAGAAAGCCATGGTATTTTCAAAATTATTTTCTCAGTGGCCCCCCCAAAAAAATATCTTTTTCCTTTATGACAATGATTACTTTTAGGGTTAAGATTACTCTGTACTTTTTGATAATGAGTTCTTTTATGGTTAAGATTACCCTGTAGGTTTTCACATTTAACATCTGCAGGCTTGGTTGCAAGGTGTACTCCCATTTGTTGCAAAATATCTCTTCCCCATAAAGTAACCGGTAGATTAGGTAAAACATAAGGCTGAAATGTTCCTTTATGGCCTTCATCATCCTCCCATTTTAAAATTACTGCACTTTTATCTGGGAGGTTATTATATCCCAAGCCTCTTAAACTGGTTGAAGCTTTTTGCAGAGGCCAGTGCTTGGGCCATTGGCGTAAATTAATAATGGAAGAATCAGTTCCAGTATCTATTAATCCCTCCATTTCTATTCCTTGGATTTTTATTTTACATATAGGCCTCCTTGAACAGTCTCGAACCCAGCAAGCCATGGGACTTGAGTCAGTGGAACAAAATCCTCTATTGTTTGCAGGAGCCCTGTTTGGGGAGATAGCTAAGATTGCGGTTGACTATGGGCCATAGACATTTTTGGGCATTGTCGCCTTCCGTAGTCTCACGGGACTTGGCCCAGGATCTCGAGAGATTTGAGCAATGACTCAGCAGATTGACATTTTTGGGCATTGTCGCCTTCCGTAGTCTCACGGGACTTGGCCCAGGATCTCGAGAGATTTGAGGAGTGACTCAGCAGATCGAGCAAGCACCATTCCTGCTCGGGCGCATGGGATGAGACCAGAGAGAGAAAGGACAGGGTTATCGCTATTGTATAGATACATTGTAGTTTCTTGTAAGAGTACGTGGCTTGGTTTCTTGTGAGAGTGTATATGTAGTGTTAGAAATTACAAGAGACAGAGACAGAAAGATTAAAGAATTTTTTTGTCTCCATCCTGTCT
Source organism: Tamias sibiricus (assembly GCA_025594165.1). Classification (NCBI taxonomy): domain Eukaryota; kingdom Metazoa; phylum Chordata; class Mammalia; order Rodentia; family Sciuridae; genus Tamias; species Tamias sibiricus. The sequence goes on along the minus strand of CM046672.1, from coordinate 63,929,332 downwards.
CCGGACTCCTTCCCGCGGCGCTGCCGTTCCAGGCTGCAATCCCTTTCCGGCGGCTAGCAGTTGGTGGCCCCTACGGGGAATTCAGCACGGCAGGTAAGAACTGAGAAACCTCGCAGGAGTCTCTAGTCAGAGCGGTTAAAATGGGTTCGAAAATAACTAAGACCCAAGTGTATGAGGCTCTTGATGAATTCTTTGATATGGATGAGTCTGTCGTTAGTGAGGAGGATTTAGAAAACAGTGAAGGCAATCATAAAAGCGTAGATTCCGCTGAGTCAACTAAGACCAGTAAGGAGAGTATTAGAAGTGTCCCCAAAATTACAAAGATCCGAGCTGCTGAAGCTATTCAAGATTTATTAGAGATATTTCAAGGATACATGGTCTCAATTGAACCTGGGACTCAGGATGTTACTGAGTCAGTTAGGACCAATGAGAGTAGTAGTAGTGAGGAGGAATTAACTAAAGGTGATTTTGAGAAAATGAATAAAAGGAAATTAAGGCAGACCAAGATAAGGGATCATCAAGTGGAGGAACTTGTGTCCTCTACTCCCCCATGGGTGAAATCGATTACAGAAAATATGAAGGGTATCACTAAACGTTTGCATACCCTAGAAATAGAAATAAAAAGTCTTTCTGAGCGCTTATGCGCTCTCGAGGGTAACTCACAGATACATTGGGAACTGCCAGTATTTGAATATGAAAATGGACAGAGGGGCCACCAGCCTTAGATTTCAAAACAATAAAAAATCTCAAAGAGGCAGTAATGACTTATGGACCCCAAGTTCCTTTCACGTTGAGTATACTGGAGTCCCTTAACACCTTTAGCTTAACCCCCGCAGACTGGAAACGTCTATGTAAAGCAACATTAAGTGGGGGACAATACTTGGTTTGGCGATCGCAATTTCAGGAACTTTGTATAGAAACAGCTAAAAGAAATGCAGATGCAGGGTTTGGAGACCATAATATAGAAATGCTCACAGGAGAAGGGCAATTCGCAGACATACAGGATCAAAAACATTATACCCCAGGAGTATATGCTCAGATAAATGCAGCTGCCTTAAAGGCATGGAAAACTGTACAAGGACCTGGGGATCTACAAGGTAGCTTGTCCAAAGTAATTCAAGGACCTAATGAACCATATGCTGAATTTGCTGATAGACTTTTGAGAACTGCAGGTAGAGTTTTTGGAGACATTGATCAAGTTATGCCATTAGTTATTCAATTAGCATACGAAAATGCTAATAAATATTGCCAGGAAGTCATCAGGCCATGGAAAAATAAAAAGGATCTTTCCATATATATACAACTATGTAAAGATGTAAATGATGCCTTTGTCACAGGGAATGTGATTGCAGCAGCTGTGAGAGATGCTGCCCCTCAAAATTTTACAAGGGCTCAACATAGACATTATAATCAATCAGGATATTCTAGGCAAAATTATCATAATCAATCAGGCTATTCTAGGCAAAATCCCCAAAGAGAAATAAGACCAAATTCATACCGTACTCCAGGTTGCTGCCCCAGGTGTAAGAAAGGAAATCATTGGGCCAATAAATGCTATTCAAAATTTGACATCCATGGAAATCCTTTGTTCAGGAATTCAAAAAACAGGGCACGGGGCCCAATGCCCCGGGGCCCACAAATGTACGAGGCATTGGAGGAGGAGTATCCTCAAGCATCCACTCAGATGCTTCCCTGACACAATCCCTATTACCCATCCACTCCCTCGCCAGAGGAACAGGAGGAAATGCAGGATTAGACCTCTGTTCCACCGCCCGAATAGTGTTAACACCTGAAATGGGGGTTCAACTGATTCCCACAGGAGTCAGGGGACCTCTTCCCTCAGGGACTGTAGGACTTATTATCGGGCAAAGTCCTGAAAGCTTATTAGGTTTGCAAGTGACCCCAGGCGTAATAAACTCAGACTATAAAGGGGAAATAAAAATAATGCTTAGCTCACCCCAAAGTATAAGTTCTATTAATCAGGGAGATAGAATTGCTCAGCTGCTCCTCCTTCCAAATTTACATAAGTCATTTAAAATGAATATGCCTCTAAATAGGAACAATAGAGGATTTTGTTCCACTGATTTGAAACCCATGGTTTGCTGGGTTCGGGACTGTACAGGGAGGCCTATGTGTAAAATAAGAATCCAAGGAATAGAAATGGAGGGTCTTATAGATACTGGAGCTGATTCTTCCATCATTAATTTACGTCAATGGCCCAAACACTGGCCTCTACAAAAAGCTTCATCCAGTTTAAGAGGCTTGGGATATAATAACCTCCCAGAAAAAAGTGCGGTAATTTTAAAATGGGAGGATGATGAAGGATATAAAGGCACATTTCAGCCTTATGTTTTACCTAATCTACCGGTTACTTTATGGGGAAGAGATATTTTACAACAAATGGGAGTACACCTTGCAACCAAACCTGCAGGTGTTAAATGTAAAAACATACAGGGTAATCTTAACCCTAAAAGAAATCATCAAAAAGTACAGGGTAAGCTTAACCCTAAAAGAAATCATTATCATATAGGAAAAAGACATTTTTCTTTGGGGCCACTGAGAAAATAATTTTGAAAATACATGGCTTTCTGATAAGCCAGTGTGGGTCCCTCAGTGGCCCCTATCTAAAGAGAAATTACAAGCGGCCCACCTACTAGTTAAGGAACAATTAAAAGCAGGACATATAGAACATTCCACCTCTCCCTGGAATTCCCCCATATTTGTGATCAAGAAAAAATCAGGAAAATGGCGATTATTACATGATCTTAGACAAATTAATAAAACCATGCAAGTCATGGGCCCTACTCAACCTGGACTTCCGAATCCTATAGCTATTCCAAAAAATTTCCATGTTATTAGTCTTGATATAAAGAATTGTTTCTTTTCTATTCCCCTACATCCTCTGGATGCCCCCAGGTTTGCTTTTTCAGTTCCTTCTATTAACAATAATGGCCCTGATCAGAGATATCAATGGAAGGTTTTGCCGCAGGGAATGGCTAATAGCCCCACCATATGCCAAATATATGTGGACAAGGCTATCCAACCCATTAAAAATAAATATCCAAACCTCATGTGTCTACATTACATGGATGATATTTTACTGGCCCACCCTAATCAAAAAATCTTATTTAATATATTCAGTGACATGGTAGAAAATTTTAAAAAATACGGATTATATATAGCAGAAGAAAAAGTTCAAACCAGATCTCCCATATTATATTTAGGATTTAAAATCATGGATACTTTTGTTAGACCCCAAAAAATTTTAATAAATAAAGAACATTTAACCACCCTCAATGATTTCCAAAAACTACTGGGAGACATTAATTGGCTTCGCCCTACACTAAACCTCACTACTGGCCAATTAAAACCTTTATTTGATATCCTTCGAGGGGCCCCTGATCCATCCTCACCGCGAACATTGACTCCTGATGCTAGGAAAGCTTTAAAGGTAGTAGAAAAAGCCATCGAAGGAGCTCATTGTGACAGATTTGATTTAACTCAACCGCTGATATTGATTATTATTTCTTCACAATATACACCGACAGGAGTATTTTGGCAACAAGGGCCTTTATTATGGATACATTTGCCTGTCTCTCCTAAAAGCATAATTGAGTCATATACCTCCATGGTGGCTAAACTTATTCTTCAAGGACTTAAAACTTCTACTAAAATATTTGGCATTCACCCTGCTACTATTATTACTCCCTATTCATCGTCACAGATTGAATATTTATGCTTCAATGATAATGACTGGGCTATAGCTAGATGCTCTACCTCTGCAAATTTTGATAATCACCTTCCTAAGTCTCCTATATTATCTTTTTGTATTAATCATCCTATTATATTTCCACAGGTAATAAAAAATCAACCTATTCCTAAGGCATTTAATGTATTTACAGATGGGTCCTCAAATGGTACTGCTGCAGTAGTCACTACAAAAGAAAATATGACTTACATAACTGCACACAAATCAGCTCAACTAGTGGGATTGGAAGCTGTGGTAAGAGCTCTGGAAAATTTTAGAGACCAGCCCATAAGCATTTTTTCAGATAGCCACTATATTGTACAAGCCTTTTCAAAATTAGAGTTAGCAGGACCAATAGCACCTCATACTCCAGCCTTTAAATTGCTTTATCAGATACAAAAACTTTTGTGGGCAAGAAAAGAACCTCTATTCGTAGGCCATATTAGAGCACATACTAATTTGCCTGGCCCCCTCCATGAAGGTAATCAAAAGGCAGATGAACTTACAAAAACAGTATTTATACTTTCAGCACTACAACAAGCTACTTTATTTCATTCCCAGTTTCACGTCAACAGCACCACCTTGCAACGTAGGTTTAAAATCACAAAGGAGCAAGCCAGAACAATTGTAAAAGATTGTAAATCTTGTATGACACATTTTCCCAATCCTCATTTTGGTGTTAACCCTAGAGGATTAATGCCCAATCATTTGTGGCAGATGGATGTTACTCATGAGCCAAGCTTTGGAAAATTGCAATTTATTCATGTAACCATAGATACATGCTCAGGCATGATTTTTGCTTCCTTACATTCCGGAGAAAAAGTTAAAGATGTCACATCTCATTGTTTACAAGCTTTTGCTGCATTGGGCATCCCCAAAATGCTTAAAACAGATAATGGTCCCGCTTATACGTCCTCATCTTTCAAACAGTTTTGCGCAAAATTCAACATATCCCATAAAACAGGCATCCCATACAATCCTCAGGGTCAGGGCATTATTGAAAGAGCAAACCGCACACTAAAAGTTATGTTGTTAAAACAGAAAGAAGGAAACTGGAAAAATCCTAAGGACAGATTGGCAGTTGCCCTGTTTACTTTAAATTTTTTAACTTAAGACTCTGATGGTTATTCTGCTGGAGACAGACATTGGAACCCACATCAACAACATAAACCTTTGGTTTACTGGAAAGATGTTCTTTCAGGTACATGGAAGGGTCTGGATCCAGTATTAATTTGGGGGAGAGGATCTGTTTGTGTCTTTCCAAAGCATGAATCCTCTCCAATATGGATACCATCTAGATTAATAAAGCAGGTACCACATCAAAAGGATCAAGATGAAGTTGTTGAGGAATCAAGATTAATAAAAAAGGTACAAAATCAAGAGGACCAAGATGAAGATATGGAATGATTCCCTTTAAAGAGTCCTTCAAAATATGTCACAACTTAAGTGTCATTCCTCCCGGCTGGGACGAAGAGATCTCTCTTTAGTGTGCACACAATTATATATATATATTTTTTACTTTTTATATATGTGTTTATGTCTGTGTATTTGTCTAAATTTCATGTTAATGTGACGTCACAAATATATGTTTGTATGTGCGTCTGTCCAGTGTGACATCAAAAATAACAAAGCGCTTGTGAATATATATATATATATATATATGGATCCAAATAACTCTAATTCATTTAAGTTTAAGAGTATTCAAAATGGGTAAATAATTTAATAAGTGAAGGTACCTTCAATTTTGTTTTATAGGTGTCCCAGGGACTTCTCTTTAGCAAAAAATATGACTAGTGCTGTATAACCTGATATTTTGGTGTTTTGACATGAGGTTGCTTATTTGTTATTAACTTCATTTGTTTAATAAATGATTAATTTCAATTATTTCAACAGGTAAAGAACTGCTGTGTATGCAGAAACTCGAGAGTTCCAGCTAACAAATTATTTCTCCAAAGTGCTTTTAGTTTTTCTTTAATCTATCTTTAATGCAGTAATTACCCTCAGTCTTTCTTTGTTTTGTTCTAAATATGATATTTTGCCAGCTTATGTTTGTGGGAGCTCATGCTGCAATGTGTGTGAGCAGAAATCAACTTATTTTTCCAATCTAATAATTCTATTTTTTAGTTTGACAACTCGCCTCTTGACTCAGTGCTGGAATAGCACTGCCTTTCCTTTAATAATTGATGCTTCAGTCTCTAGATAGCGGGCCCTGAAGATTTGCCGGTGGCATCGTCCAGACATAAAAAAGACGGCTGCTTCTACAGCTGCAGGGATCGCGGTCGCTGCAAGCATCCCTGCTGCTCAAATGTCAAACAACCTCACCAGCAGTGTGGCCTCTGCTCTGCATGCATGGGGCCTCCTAGATCTACGTGTTATAACAAGTGGACATTTTGATCTTTCATTGTTTGGGACTTCATGGGACAGTACCTTGCGGGTATTTGTTTAGAGAACTCACTGTGTTACTTGATAGAACTTAGGGCAGCTGATTTGTTTAAAGAATTTGATATGCTATGCAATTTGACTTGTCACCAAAAGGCTTGTCGCCTTAAAGCCGCAGCATCTCCTCCCAATTGGACGGCTGTTAGTCATCTTACACAGTCGATCCTAAAGGGCTCCATTGGATGGCTGGTTAGCCAATGACGGGTAAGATCCCCAGAGGGGGACAACCTAAGACAGGCACAGTCGCACGGGACAGTCTCATGTGGCCGACATATCAACCTAAGACAGGAGTCAAGGGCACAGCCTTGATTATCCAATGACGGGTAAGAATGTTGGTTGCACATAGACGTCCTAGAGCATCCCCTCTTTTAAAACAAAAGGGGGAAATGCAGGAGCCCTGTTTGTGGAGATAGCTAAGATTGCGGTTGACTATGGGCCATAGACATTTTTGGGCATTGTCGCCTTCCGTAGTCTCACGGGACTTGGCCCAGGATCTCGAGAGATTTGAGCAATGACTCAGCAGATTGACATTTTTGGGCATTGTCGCCTTCCGTAGACTCACGGGACTTGGCCCAGGATCTCGAGAGATTTGAGGAGTGACTCAGCAGATCGAGCAAGCACCATTCCTGCTCGGGCGCATGGGATGAGACCAGAGAGAGAAAGGACAGGGTTATCGCTATTGTATAGATACATTGTAGTTTCTTGAAAGAGTATGTGGCTTGGTTTCTTGTGAGAGTGTGTATGTAGTGTTAGAAATTACAAGAGACAGAGACAGAAAGATTAAAGAATTTTTTCGTCTCCATCCTGTCTCCGGACTCCTTCCCGCGGCGCTGCCGTTCCAGGCTGCAATCCCTTTCCGGTGGCTAACAATTGTTCCCTTTTTGAGGCATACCCATTTTAAATGAATTATGTAAATTGGGAAGGAGAAGCAACTGAGCAATTCTATCTCCTTGATTAACAGAACTTACACTTTGGGGTGAGCTAAGCATTATTTTTATTTCCCCTTTGTAGTCTGAGTTTATTACACCTGGGGTCACTTGCTAACCTAATAAGCTTTTAGGACTACGCCCGATAATAAGTCCTACAGTCCCTGAGGGGAAGAGGTCCCCTGACTCCTGTGGGAATCAGTTGAACCCCCATTTCAGGTGTTAACACTATTCGGGCGGTGGAACAGAGGTCTAATCCTGCATTTCCTCTTGTTCCTCTTGCGAGGGAGTGGATGGGTAGTAGGGATTGTGTTGGGGAAGCATCTGAGTGGATGCTTGAGGATACTCCTTCTGCAATGCCCCGTACATTTGTGGGCCCCGGGGTATTGGGCCCCGTGCCCCGTTTTTTTAATTCCTGAACAAAGGATTTCCATGGATGTCAAATTTTGAATGGCATTTATTGGCCCAATGATTTCCCTTTTTACACCTGGGGCAGCGGCCTGGGGCACGATATGAGCTTGGTCTTATTTCTCTTTTGGGATTTTGCCTAGAATTGCCTGATTGATTATGATAATTTTGCCTGGAATATCCTGATTGATTATAATATCTACGTTTAGCCTTTGTGAAATTTCGAGAGGAAGCACCTCTCATTGAGGCTGCAATCACATTTCCTGTGACAAAGGCGTCATTTATATCTTTACATAGTTGTATATATACGGAAAGATCCTTTTTAGTTCTCCATGGCCTGATGGCTGCTTGGCACTATTTATTTGCATTTTCATAAGCTAATTAAACAACTAATGGCATAGCTTGGTCAACATCTGCAAACACACTACCTGCAATTCTCAAAAGTCGATCAGCAAAGTCGGCATACGGCTCATTAGGTCCTTGAATCACTTTTGACAAGCTACCTTGTAGATCCCCAGGTCCTTGTACAGTTTTCCATGCCTCTAAGGCAGCTGCATTTATCTGAGCATATACATCTGGGTCATAATCTGTTTGAGCCTATAAGTCTGCGAATTGCCCTTCTCCTGTGAGCATGTCTATATTATAGTTTTCAAACCCTGCAGCCACGTTTCTTTTAGCCGTTTCTATACAAAGTTCTTGGAATTGCGATCGCCAAACCAAGAATTGCCCCCCCGCTTAATGTTGCTTTACATAGACTTTTCCAGTCTGAGGGGGTTAAGCTAAAGGTGTTAAGGGACTCCAGCATACTCAACGTGAAAGGAGCTTGGGGCCCATAAGTCATTACTGCCTCTTTGAGATTTTTTATTGTTTTGAAATCTACTGACTGATGGACACTCTGTCCATTTTTCTTTTCAAATGCTGGCGGTTCTCAATGTATCTGTGAGTTGTCCTCGAGAGCGCATAAGCGATCAGAAAGACTTTTTATTTCTGTTTCTAGGGTATGCAAATGCCTAGTAATACCCTTCATATTTTCTGTAATGGATTCCACCCATGGGGGAGTAGAGGACACAAGTGACTCCTCTGCCTGACGGACCTTTTTCTCGGTCTTATTTAGTTTCTTTTTCCTCATTTTCTCAGGATCACTTTTACTAGATTCCTCACCACTGCTAATTTCACTGACAGCGATATCCTGAGGCCCAGGTTCCAGTGAGAGCAAGTATCCTTCAGCTTTCGCCAATAACTCCCAAATAGCTTTAATAGCTTGGATTTTTGTCATTTTTGGGTCTCTTCTAATATTCTCTTTACTGGTCTCAGTTGGCCCAGTGGAATCTACACTTTTTTGATCACTTTCACTTTTGTCTATATACTCCTCACTGAGAAAAGAGTCAGGTATATCAAGGAGTCTTTGCATAGCCTCTATCACTTGGGATTCAGTTATATTCGAACCCATCTTTAGAGACCTTTCAGTTCTTACCTGTCCGCTCCAAAGTTCCCCGTACGGGCCGCCATCTGTTGCCGCCTGAAGCGCTTGGAGCAACGGAGCCGCGGGAAGAACTTCAGAAGCAAACTGGAGACAAACAGCTTTTTATTCTGATAACTTTCCTCTCTGGTTCTAACAACAACTAACACACGCCAAACACACCACTAAAATGGCGCTGACCCGATCAGCAATTTCGGCCAGGTCACTCGAGATCCCGCAACAAATCCCGTGAGACTACGGGTGGCGACAATGGCCAAATCTCCACGGCTCATAGTCAACTGCAATTCAAGACAATCCCCAAACAGGGCTCCTGCAATGAACTCAAGGGAGGCAACAACTTCTCACGAGTCACCTGAGAAGGCCGAACACTGTAAGCGTCTACTGACGGTTGCATGCATTTTCTCCATCTTCTCCTTATCACCCATGAAGGCGTGACATTTCCCAGCGATGTGACATATGCTTCCACTCCAAAACTAATCTCAAGTCACTATGCATGCTTATACTTTTATGCACATTTCAGTCTTATACTCGATAAGTGACCACATCCTTTACACAGGTGTATCATTAGCCAGCAGATTTATTTCCTTAATTATTTTGATTGTCCTTCACAGACCTTTTTTCTTTGTTCTTTCTCCTTGTCAATTGATTGTTTTAATTAAAATCAACTTGCCCAGTCCTGAGTGACTTCACAGGAGCACATTGAAAATAAAACTGATAGATAGATATGCAGAATAAAAAAAATGAAAAACAAAAAAAACAGTGCCAACTTTAAAGACCTACACATTTCTACCTATCTGATCTCAACAATGGCATAGATTTGGCCTCCCTAATGATCCTGGTGATACATGTGAAAAGATCTTGCCACCAGCTCTACCTGAAAACCAGTTTCCAAATGGAGTTTTGACTCTGGTTTCGTATGTTGTTCTTGGGGCTTGGACACAGATGCTGATGCGGTCTTGTGCCACCTACAATGGTTCTGTTTGGTCTGTTCTACTTTGACCCTGAATGGCTTAGAGCACTACCACATGATGACTTCAAACAAAGCCTTGTTGCATCTCTCCCCAATGAGCCTGGACAAGAACAAAGTGTGTCAAAGCACCTTCATTATCCCTTTGACAGTGTCCCTCAGGTCAAGTGCACAGAGCTTAGCACCAAGGCTCAGTGCCAGGACTTATTGTGGAAGCAAATCCGGTCTCTCCTGGTCTGGTCTGGGCCCCAATATCCAGGATTCAGGCTGAGGAATCACCACTACTCAGTTCTCCCTCAGGGCCCTGGGAAAAGACAGGGAGGTCTACAGGGCATCCCAGGCCTCTTGCAACTCATTTTAGAAAGGCCAGATCTACACAACAACCAGCACTACTATTATACTAGGCCTCAATGGAGCACAACATTGAAGGCTTTTCCCAAGAAGGCCCAAGAACTACATTAGTGCCCTAAGGTGCTCATTTTAGGCCGCTTCCCCCGCCCTTCCTGTGTGAAAAAAACGCCATTCGCAAACAGAGACCCAAAAAAGCGTGACTGGCTGTTATGTTGCCCTCTGAGTGACCCCGCTCTTCAGGATACCTTTATTTTTTGAAATATAGATTGTAAATTTCAAATACTTCTTGATTTTCAAGTGGGATCACAACATCTTGCATGTTGGCCACAATTGCCTCCAACATGCCTCAAACTACATCAAAGGACCCCTTTCATTTCTAATTCAGAAACCACTCTGGGGCCGGAATGCACTCTAAGTTCATTAGCACGTGGTCTTGGTGGAACTTCATTCTCTACTAATCATGTCCATTCAGGTGGGCCTTATTTCCTCTTGAAGGCTCTGTTGCACCCTGAGTATTTGAGGATAAATCCCTTGGATGAAGAAGACAACTCAGGAAATTTCTGACCCTAGAGCAGGTCTTTTCCAAGCAGCTAGTCACCCATCTATGTTATCAGTGACCTGGCCATGCGTCAAGTCCAGAAGCGATGCCAGCAAGTATTGATTTCACATTTCATGAACTCAAGGGAGGCAACAAATTCTCACGAGTCACCTGAGGAGGCCGAAGAGTGTAAGCGTCTACTGACGATTGCATGCATTTTCACCTTCTTCTCCTTATCAGTCATGAAGGCGTGACATTTCCCAGTGAAGTGACATATGCTTCCACTCCAAAACTAATCTCAAGTCACTATGCATGCTTATACTTTTATGCACATTTCAGTCTTATACACGATAAGTGACCACATCCTTTACACAGGTTTATGATAAAGGCGATACATTTATCCTCCAAAAAGACTTCAAAACTAATTTCACCCTATGTTTGTTTCCCGGGACACCGAGAGATTCTCCAAAACATTTCAAATCGCTACATGACATGTACACAAGTAAATGCTAAAAAGAACCATCTTCCACAGGAAAACAGAAGTCAAGGTACTGTACCTGGTAAATTTTAGAAATTAGACTTTACTAAAATTAAACCAGAACTATATAGATATAAATACTTGTTAGTCTTTGTTGAAACTGTCTCAGGCTGGGTAGAAGCCTTTCCTACTCAAACAAAAACAGCACAAATAATAGTTTAAAAAAAAAAACTAATAACTAAAATTGTTCCTAAATTTGGCCTTCCTCTAACTTTGGGGTCTGACAATGGCCCGGCCTTCACGGCCAAATTATCTCAATTAATTTCAAGAGCCCTAAATATAAACTAGAAATTACATTATATATACCATCCTCAAAGTTCAAGAAAGATAAAAAAGATAAATAAAAACATTAAAAAAAACTTTGACTAAATTAATACTTGAGACTGGTGGTAACTGGGTTGATCTCCTACCTTTTGCTCTCTTAAGGGCCCCTTGCACTCCTTACCGGGAAAAATTTACCTCTTATGGAATAATTTATGGGCGGCCACCGCCTTTAGTTTCCAGAGTACACCAAGATCTGGTGAGAGACATTCCAATCTCAAAAACACTCAAAGGGCTACAATTAATCATAAATAAGATCTTTCCCCAGGTCCAGGCTGCTCAGCCCATTGGACACAGACTGCCCGATCATTTATTCCAACCAGGCGATGCTGTGCTGATACGACGTTTGAAAACTAACAGCCTTGAGCCCAGGTGAAAGGGCCCTTACATCGTGATTCTCCGCACTCCTACTGCCGTCAAAGTTGCTAGTATTCCTGCCTAGATCCATCACTCACAACTAAAAAAGACACCTACAGAAACCACGGAGGAAAAACCCACTGGAAGAGAATCCAGCAGCCAGAGGTGGAAAGTGACTGAGCGTGGGCCTTTTAAAGTTAAAATTACTAAGGTTTAATATTTTGTCACTAGATTCTTATTGCTTTCCCTGTTATTGTAAGCATTATGCTAATAATTTTTGCCTGTTGGAGTATACATGTATCCTTGGGTTTTAGCTATGCTGGCCTCAACAAACCTTGTACCCCATTTGTAGCCCAAGAAGGACCTGCTATTGCAGGATCTCCACTAATACTAAATTGTACTTACTCTTCTCAAGATCCAGTAATTGGCCCTATCAAATGGTATAAAGATAATCAAGAAATTTTTAGTCAGATATTCAATGAGAGTCCATGGAGAAATCTTACAGACCAATCTTGAAGAGATAATATAAATTTTAAAATCTATAAATACTCTGCTCACCCTCAAGATTCAAGACAATATTCCTGTACTAAGCTAAAAAAAGGGGCCCCAATAGATACTGTTTATTCAAAAGCTACTTTAAAGGTAGATGTTTCTGTGAGTTCCCTAAATTCTGTAACTACTCAAAATTTTTAGTTACAATTGGCTGTTGACACTGTGGACAAAAGTTCCTTCTGTGTACAAGAAGAAAACTCCATCCATCAATTGCTAGCTAACAATCTTATGGGTCTATCTATAAAATATACTGACTATGTTAAAGTCACTGGTGATAGAGCAACGCAACAAGACTGGCCAGTATACCATGCAGAGCCAGCTTTGCCAGCTTCACTGGTTATTCAAAAACATTGTTTATACATAGATTGCATCCTTCCCCGATCCCCCCCCAATTGTTCTATTGAGCAAAATATCTCCCTACCCAATGGCAAACGACTGCCAACAGGATGGGTTTTTCTCTGTAATAAAGCAACTTTCCAGGCTTTGCCTACAGACTTTTCTGGGATCTATTCTATTAGACAGATCTTTCCTTTACTGCCATCTCTGACAGCTCCCCACCAAATGGCCCAAAGTCTGCCCTCCAACTGCGATGACAATTTAATCCTCCTAGACCCACTAGACACTGCAATTACAGCAGCCTTTCTTTTGCCACTTCCGGGTCTAGTTGTAAAAATACAAAGAGAAATCACAAAATTAGCCTATAATTTAGCAAAACAGCTAACCTTACTGCACAAGTTTTGACAGAAATTAATCAAAAGATGAAAAAACTTCAAACCTCAATGTTACAAAATAGAGTGGTTATTAATTTTCTTTTATTAAAACATCACTTGGGTTGCCAACAATTCCCAGACATGTGATGTTTTAATGTTACAGATTATTCTAACGTTATCCAACAACAGATAGATGAGATAAGACAGGAGATTAACAAAATTAAAAACGAGTAATTATTGGTTAAGCTTGGGAAATTAGTTTTCCATGGTTAACTTCTCTCTTAGGTCCTATAATTTGTATCCTTCTCTTACTACTTATTGTCCCATGTGTTATTAACTATATGCTCCAGTTTATTAAGCTGCAATTTAATTCTATTATG
>CM046672.1:63861264-63915517 GCA_025594165.1 Tamias sibiricus | reverse complement strand
CTTGGTAGCATCCACAACTCTGACAAAAGATTAGGCTGGAGCCTGCTATGCACAGCCTCCTGGTTGAGCAGCCTCCTTAAATGTCATAAACTCATTCTCTGTGAGGCATCCAAGGCACCACAATGAGGTGGAAGTCAGAAATGAGGACACTGCCATCTCGTACACACCAGAGAGGTAGATCTGAGATACAGGGACCAGGAAGGACAAATAACAACCTGTGGAAACATAAAGGTGGCCTCATGTTACTGAGGAAGGAAAGGGCCATGCACAGCACCACATGCTGGTCCTGGATGAAGCTGGAGATTCCCCAAAACCAGGGTCCTGTTCTGTCCACATGGATGTGGACATGAAAGCAGTGGTGACCCAGACACCAACCTGCACTGGCCTTAGTAATCCACATGCAATTGCCTCCAACCCAGCTCAGGTGGTGCCTATGTGGGAACCCTAACAGAACTCCAGAGTTGGCATTAGAGAAGCTTTCCTGGGAACACAGACAAATTTCCAGCACAACCAGCTGCCCACACACAAAGATGGTGGTGGGATACAGCATGCCCAGAGATTGCACTTCCAGGTTCTAGGTGAGGACAGGAGGGTCTCCAGGGAAGATGCATGGAATAGTCCAGAGACACAAGCACAGCATCCCACTTCACCTGGCATCTTCTGCCACAGATGCCAGCACAGACTGTCCACAAAAGGACAGGTAATTGCTTCTTCAGTGACTACTGGAGGAGATGTGTTCCTCAAACAGGGCAGCTGGCTTATGTCAAGAGCTGGAGGGAGAAGGACAGTGCTCATCATATGATGATGTAAAGCTGGAGGCACAGGGACACAGGGTAAACCTGGACGGACCCCAGACTTCACCAGAAACCAGCAAGCCTGTGAGAACTGGCACAAGACCTGAACGACACTGGGGAGAAGGTGCACAGTGGCATGTAACAGGTAGGAGAGTCGCTTGATGAAACTCCTCAATCAGGAGACTAAACACTGAACCCATGAAGGAACAGCTTGGTCTGTAGAGAATCAGAAAAAGAACAACAAGATTCCTTGCAAACGAGGCCTTGTTGATCCTCGGTGGGCGTGTCTGCAAACGGAATGTTCTGCTTGAGAAGGTGTAGAACAGATAGAGAAGAAACAAGTAGTTTATCAAAAGTAATGGGGTGAAGGTGTTCTCGCAAACAAGGCACTTATCACCCCCTTGGTGAACATACTGCAAACGGTATGTTTATGCCAAGAGGCTAATCAGAAAGTTTGGCAACAACAGTTCTTGCAAACGAGGAGCTTTGTTGCCCTTGGTGGGCGTGTCTGCAAACGGAACATCTTGCCAAGAGATATAGAATAGATAGTAAAGAAACATTGCTTGCAAACGAGGGTTGTTTTCTTTCTTGTTTCTTCTATATTGAAAAGAAGAGGAGCTCAAAGTGTTCTAGCCCTCAACTAGTTTAAGATATTTTCTTTAGGGAAAGTTTTATCTGGCTGATTGCTGATTCGCAAATTTATGCTCGTCGTTGCTACTGGCTATTTGCCTTCATTGTCTATTAATGTTTGCTGATGGCTAATTGCCCTCTTTGTCTGGAAGATGTATAAAAAGGCTGAGAGAAATATAATGAAAAACACTAACACTGCATGCTGATCCCTGTGTTGGAGTCTGTCCTACAACATTGGTCACCACAAATGTGGCTCAACTACCAGAACAGGGTCATGCTGTCCACTGGGGAGGATGCCAGGCCACAGGCCCTCTCCTGTGCTGCATTCGGAAATGTATGGCCTCTTGAGGAGACCTCTGACCAGCCTCCAGACTGAGAATCGGTTTCCTGCTCTGTGAATCCGGCAGCCTGTGGATGCTCTCACTGCTGCCTGAACACATGGAAGATAGCCAGGAGGCAGTAACAGACACCTCAGATGCAATTAGCATCCAAGTCTGTGTTAATGACCCCCTCAATGTCTATTGAACCTTAGGATATCTGTGTCTTAGTAATGGAAGATGATAACCAGAGGGGACCATGGGGCAATGGACCCACAGAGACCAACCATGGTGTTCAGAAGAGGGAAGCTGGCCAGGGGACCACAGATTATTAAATATCACTCACAATATTTCTGTGTCTAAAATAATCCCCAAATTAAACATAGAAACCAAGGTTGAATCCAATAGTTATTGAAATATATGTGTGGGTGATAGATGTAGGTATGAGCAGCAACATGGTCCCACAGACATCTGCAGAATCCTCCACACACAGTGAGATCCCTGTTCTTAGGCATATACAAACACTCATAGCAATTGATCATTCCCTGAGTCATAAAGTATATCCTAAAACAAAAAAGAACGGGACAACAGACTGTCCTTTCAGTTCTTAATGCAAAACAAAATTGGGTATCAATAAAAGTCAAATGAAAGGATTCAATTATATTGTCCAAAAGAATAAAATTTCATTCAGATGTAACCATTATGGCAGAATTTTCCCTTAATTGTGGACTAGGTGATTATGGGGAAAAATAAATCTTAATAGCATTAAAGATTGAAAATCTAGGGGGGAAATATGAAGCTTTACACAGAAATGAAAACACTACTACACAGAGTGTAACCTCCACGGGTTTTTACTTCTGTGCTTTTGACAATAGTTTTTAAAAACCTGCTTTGAGTGAAGGCTTGAGTCCAGGGCTGAAGGACGAATCCTGAGGCCCCTAGGAAAAAGGCCCAAAGCCGAGATTCTCCAAGAGGTTCTCCAAGCACTAGAAGGACCAGCTGGTGTCCTTTGAGGAGTGAAGGCCCTGGTTCTCTCCTAACCTGGTAAATACCAGGGTGTGCTGCAGAGCCCTGCGTTAGACCCTACAGTGGGATTCTGAGGCAAGCCCCTGTCTGAGAACCACTGACTTTATAACAAGAATCCTGTGGTGCCCTGGTCTGAGACCTTCTGAGAATGAACCTCCAGTTGGAATTTACTGATATGGGGACAGCGTCACGATCAGAGGTCGACCTCTTGCAAAAGACTGCAATCCTGGTGCCATGCTTCCTGCTCTGGATGGGGACTTTATGAAAGTGAAATTCAGATTGCATTCAGATGAGCTACAATCACATTTTAAATGTTCTCCCCAAACACATACACGCTTCTACAACCACCACCACCAAGTCACCAGGCTCTGTCCCTGATCCAATGCAATATCATATAGACTACAGTAGATGTGTCCTCAGGGCTGGCTGTGACCCCCTTCAGGAGTCAGACAATGGTGCTGTTACTTTCAGAACCACAGAAGGTAAACTTTTTTGGAAATAGGGCCTTGGTAGTAGGTGTACCAACTTAACATGAGGTCATTCTCACTATGGTGGGCCCCTAAGCCACAAAGGTTTGTGTCTTTTTTACAAGGGGAAAATTCAGACACAGACATACATACACAGAAGATGATCCAAAGACACAGGGAGAATGCCATGGATACTCCCAAGAAGGTCTCAAGGTAGCAGAAGTTAGTAGAGACAAATGTGAGAATGAAAATCAGAAACCACCAGATAGATGATGATCTTTCCAACAGCAGATTCACACCCTGATGAATTCTAAAACACTGACTGAACAGAAAGAAGATGATCCTTAAGGAAAACCAGAAGCCACTGGGAATGAATTAAATTGCATTTTTTGGAGTCTGGTGATATATAAAATGGAATTGAAATTCATCACTGTGCCAGTATGAAAACCTAAAGAGGAGACATAAAATGAAGAATTAATAAATGGGGTGGATTTAAACTAAAAAGTTTGTTCTCAGTGAAAGAAACAATGAGGTAAGAAAACATATGTTTTGGGAGCAAGTTTTTGCACATGCACATCAGATAGAGTACTAATTTCATTATATATAAATTACAAAAAACTGAACACACACAAAAAGAAAACAACCCAATCAATAAATGGGCTAAGGAGCTGAACAGACACTTCTCAGGAGATATACCATCATTCAACAAATGTATGAAAAAATGATCAACATCTCTAGGAATTAGAGAAAGGCAAACCAAAACTATGCTAAGATTTTATCTTACCCCTTCAGAATGGCAGTTATCAAGAATAAAACAACAATAACTGTTGGTGAAGATCTGGGGGGAAAGCCACCCTCATACATTCCTGGTGGGATTTCAAATTGGTGCAACCAATCTGGAAAGCAGTATGGAGAGTCCTTAGAAAACTTGGAATGGAACCTAACCATTTGACCCAGCTTATCCCACTTATTGATCTACACGAAAAGGACTTAAAATCAGCATACTATAGTAATGCAGCCACATCAATGTTTAGAGCAGCACAATTCACAAAATCTAAACTGTGGAAGCAATCTAGATGCCTTTTAATAGATGAATGGATAAAGAATCTGTGGTATACGTACACAATAGAATATTACTCAGCATTTAAAGAGAATAAAATTATGGCATTTGCAGGTAAATGGATGGAGTTGGAGAATATCATGCTAAGCTTAGTAAGCCAAACCAAAACACCAAAGGCCAAATGTTTTCTCCTGATAAGTGGATGTTGACCCATGATGGGGGGACATGGGAAAAATGGAGGAAATCTGATTGGGCAAAGGGAGGGGGACAGGGGGAGAGAAAGGGCAGGGGAGAGGGGCAGAAAAGATGGTGGAATGAGATGGACATTGTTACCATAGGTACATGTATGACTGCACATGTGGTGAGTTGCTACATCATGTACCACCAGACAGAATTGAAAAGTTGTGCTGAAACTGTGTACCATGAATCAAAATGCATTATGCTGTCATAATTACCTAATTAGAATAAAAGAAATAAAGAAAGAAAACTTGAAGAGGAGTCCCAGAATATCCAGGGGGCCCAGTGTTCTTCTCTGGGAAGATGATCAGTAAAAATCTGACAGCAAATTTCAGTAAACCCAAAACACATGCTGGAATTTGGATACAACCACAGAGGTGGATTATCTGCCAAAGTAAAATAGGACAAAAAACTAAAATCTATAAACAGCCCATTGAGGATGGAAACAGGAACATGGAACAGATGGAATAAATAGGAAACCAAAAGATGGCAGGTGAAGTTCTTACTGGTCATTGCACAACAAAATGGTCTCCTTGGTCCAGGGAGACCAAGATCTGAGTAGACAGAAACACACTTGCTTCAGAAGTCATCAAACAGTGACACACAGATATAATGAAATGGCATAAGGACTCTGCCCTGACCCACCCCATCAGGCCCATGAGAGCTAGACCAGGATTCACCCAGGGAATACCAGCATGAGATGCAGATATCAAAAGGCCTCCCAGTGCACAAGAGAAAATCACCCTTTCCTGAGGGACAGTCATGTGGCCCCTGGCATGCCTGCTTTCAGGGCTGGCAGGGGGCCTAGGTGGTGCCAAAGTACACCAGGACACTTCACTGACTTGCTCCAGGAACCAGCCCAACAGTGGAAATGGGGAACCTGCAGAAGATGAGCAGATCTTACCTCTATGCACCACACCAACACAGAGGAATCGTCCCGTCCACCATAAACTGACCCCAGGAGGATGTTTCAACACAATTCACTCCATATTGACCACATGGGTGCTGTGACCATAGTTCACATCTGGAGTCAACTGTGGAATGACTGGAAGTGGCCAGAGGAAAGACCTATGCTATAAGGATGTGGACAAAGAACATGGGTAAACACAGTCTTGAACTGAAATGACGTTACTGTTACACATCTAAGTGACCAGCCTGCAGCCAAGTCAGGAAGCAACAGCAGCTTAGGACAGGAGCTCAAAGTTCCAGGAGCAGATTATACACTTACAGAGCAAACAAACATCAGAATAGAGTACTCATCAGTGAAATTAAAAATGAGCAGGGCACATTGGCCATACCTGCATTCCCAGTGACTAGGGAGCTAGGGCAGCAGAATGTCAGGTTTGGTGGCCAGCCTCAGCAACCTAGCAAGACACGGTCTCAAAATGTAAATAATATTAATAAAAGGACCTGGGATGTGGCTTAGTGATAAAGTGCCCCTAGGTTCAATCCACAGTCTTAAGAAACAAAGATACAACACATGAAGTCAGTAACTCTTTGAAGACACAATCATGTGAGAATCCCTAATAGGTGTGATTAGGAAAAACAACCCCAGGAATGAAAGGAGAGGACTGCCACACACCTGGAGGAGGTGAAGACAGAGGGCTGCAACCTCAGTCAATGGAACTGATGACTGTGGTGAAATACATGAATTCTCAGAAAAGAACATACTTCATCTTTTATATCTGTGTGTAACATTTGAAAGTTATTTTTTACAGTTTACAGTTTAAGAAATTCTACCTTCCAACAAGAAGTCAGATTCAATCATCTTCAGCAAGTTGGGTTGAAAGTTAACATTACCTTATTTTTCCAGAAACTATCTCTCTCTCTCTCTCTCTCTCTCTCTCTCTCTCGCTATCTCTCCCCCACCCCCCATCCAATCCCTCTCACACATGCACACACAGAGCTCCCTTAAACTGTTTCAGGTGGAATGTTGAAAACTAAAAATGTTTAATTGAGAATTCAATAATCATGTGAAAACGAATTTTTAAAAATTAAAAAATTTTAAAGTAGAAGCATAAGTTTTTTATGTCATGGGAATTATATTAGTCAATTTCATGATTTTGCTAGGCTGTGGTTATGTGTAACAACACTTATTATTAGAACATAACCCTGCAGGGTGTAGGGTAGCAGTATTTCAGGTGCAATGTCACAGGACCAAAGAGCATTGGCGACTGTTGGCACCCAGATGCTGAGCCAGCTTTCAGGTTCCAGTGCTGGTCAGGGCTTGGTACTGGGCCATGTCTTCACTCCGCCCCAGCTTGGGTCCATCACCACAGCGTCTCTGGAGGATAGAGCTGAGGGACTTGACCGTGGCATCTGGAGCCATCACTGCAGGGGACTCTACATCAGCCATCAACTGCTTTCTGGTTTCTCCTCCTTGTCCCCACTGGTGTACGTTTCCCCAGAGTTGTGTTTAGTGTCCCTGTTTTTGGACACAGTGTGTAATTATAATGGCTTGGTTCTTTCTCTTACCAGGTTTTTGAGATTTACAGAAGGTAATTTGGCTCACCTGCAGTTCACTTAGTTTAATGCCTGCCAGTGTTTCAGGGTGACTGTCACAACCTGATGACCCTGAGTGGTAGAGAGTGGGCCATGTCTCCTGTTTTCAGCCAATCTGTACCCATGCTCTCAAGCATGCTTGCCCACCCCTGTTCACAGGACTATAGGGTCCCTGAGGGGACTGCTGGGTCATAGAGACACACCTTGTCCTGAGATTTGGTTTTTTGAACCCAGAGTAAGAGACGCACTCTGGACCCAGGAGGAACCTGGGCACAGGAAGCCTTGCTGGGCACCTCTGCTGGATCCAGGAGGGAGAGCCATGTGGGGCAGGAGCCCCAGGTTGACCCCAGGAGAGCTAAAGGTGGCCAAGGGAAGCAGGGCAAGGTCTCTGGGTGTCCTCAGCACTCCTGGCCTTCATCCTGAGTCCCAGTCTGAACCACCATTCTGTCTTCCCTGGGGTGAGTTCTGCCTTGCTCAGGAGGTCAGGCAGCAGGTGACCTGGTGGCTGCTCTGAGGTATGTTGACATTGCTCATGGCTCATAGTGGTGCATATTGTGCATATGATGCATATATTCATATGCATATTATGAAGAATAGCATGAGAATCTGTTAGTATGAATGCTCAGTTGACCCATGTTTCTCCATTTATTTCCCTGATTATTTTTTTTTCCTTCAACCTGTCCCCATGGTATGGGGTGTGTCTTCTAAGTTCAAGGCAGTAACATTTTTGCCTGTAGTATTTCTCATTGAACTGATCAGCTGTTTTTTGTTTCAGGTCCGGTGGGGCTGTTTTTGTGAAGTTAAAGATATGCAGAAAAGAGAGAAGAAAGAAATTTTGGGTGGGGGTGAAGTCAATTAATGTTCCTTGAAGACAAAGATCCCAAACAAGGTCTAATGCTTGAGAAGGAGAAAGATTAAGGGTGGGGGGTGAACTTAAAGAATTTAATTTGTCTCTGAGCACTGTTTAAAAAATGTGAAAGGAGGCCTGAGGAAAGGACATCAGGCATTTTGGGTGCGAGGCTCCCGGGTTCCCCAGGAATGGCAGGAAAGCGGGTAAGGGGAATTTGGGTGAGACCTGTGGGAATGGAGAGGCATTAGCAGAACAAGTTTGAAATTACTTAGGTGGATCCAGGAGGGGTGTTCTTCTAATTTGGCTGAAGTGGGAGTGGTTAAAATGACCTTGAAAGGGACCATCCCACTTTTCTTATAATGGGGCTACAGGTTGGAAAGGGGAGAGGTAAAAAAAAATCTCCTATGATAACAGGAGGGTGGCCCTATAGACCTGGGGCTGGGGAAGATGGGTGTGGGCATACTTCCAGAGGGAAGCCCTTAGGTGAGCCAGCAGGGGTTTTCTGGACTTCAGGAGGAATGCTGGGTGAGTGAGGTTGAATGGTGTGTGGGAGGAGGGGTTGCCCAGAAAGAAGTTGAAAGGGGCTGATCCTAAGGGGCTTTGGGGGCAGTGCTCAGATCCTCAGGAGAGCCAAAAGGAGGAACCTCATCCATTCTAAGTGAGTTTGGGTAGATAATTTGGTTAAGGTTGCCTTCGGGGTCCTATTTGTCCTCTCAACCTTTCCTGAAGGTGCCCAGTTTGGTGTCTGGTGGGCATCCCTGTGTGGCCCAGTCTGGTTGTCTTTTGTCCTTGTGTCTGTTTATTTCTGTGTGGCTGATGTCTATATGTGCGTATGTTCATATGTCATGTACATGATATCAAGATTGGCAAATAGAAGGTTATGGATAGTAGAGAATGTGGGAAGTTCCATTTTATTATATTTAAAATTTTAGCCACTTCTTGAGTAGTAGAGGAAGTAAACGTGGCACCACTGTGGAGTGGAGAAAGGCAGGTAAGCCAAAGTGGGGAGTTATTTCCTGGGAAAGTAAGGCAGCAATTGTAGAAGCCCTTGTATTGTTAGTTGGAAAGGCTTCACCCCATCCAATGAAGGGTGTCTACTAGACTAGAAGATACTTGGTCCTTCTTACAGGTGGCATGTAAGGAACATAAGCCACAGGCACGACTTAGCAATGTCTGGGCATGACTGAGAAGGACCATCACCTAGAAACAGAGCAACACTTGTGTGAGATGAACATTACCCAATTTTGCCAAAATATTGGTCCTTGTCTGAGATGCCAATCCAATAACAAGGACAAGGTTTTGACAAAAAGGAAAAGAAAGTTTATTGCTTTGCTAGCAAAAGAGAAACAGAGGGGCTCCTGTGCCAACGGTTGTGATTCTGCCCCTCCCCAGGAACAGGCCCTTTTATAGCAGTGATTCACAGAAAATGGGATAAGGGAGAGGTCAGGAAGGAGAAGATCAGGAAGGGGAAGTTTAGGGAAAAGGACATTGAGGGTAAAAAAGTTTCAAAGCCACAAGGACAAGGTCAAAGTCTTACATGAATCCCTGTTACCCAAGGAGGAGACCAATGAGAGCACCAATTTGGAACTGTAGTTAAACCTCTTGTCCTGCCCCATCAGAGGGCTTTGCTCTGAGGACATCAGTGAACCAGCCACCTTGCTCTGTGTCCCTGGATAGACTCCACTACTTCCCTGACATCCAGTCCTGGACTGGAGAGAACCATTGGAAATGACAACAATGTTTAGCTCTTTGGCTACAAGAAGTTGCCTGTCATCAGAGGTACTCTGGGCTCATGGTTACCCTGGGATTGTGTGATGTGCTTGCTGTGCTTAACTAGTGAGAGTTAACTGCTTGTAGTTGATTCTTGGTGTGATCAAGTACATGCTTTGCATTTAAAGATGATCCACCTCCAAGTAATTATTGCAAGAGTCACTGGTGACATGGCAAGTAAGTGAAGTCAGGTTTCCAGTCCCTGGCTGGAAGGACTCCTCTAGCTTGGTGTGTGGGAAATGGGGTTGGTCACACATTAGAATTGGGGTTAGCCTTGAGACAGGTTGTGCACAATTGGAAAATTTGTTGGACATACTATAAATATGAAGGGGACAGGTTTCAGTCAACTCTTGAGGAATATTGAGAGAGAATGAGTGTGTGGCTGAAATAAATTGTGGAGATAAGACAAGGGGACCTTGTGTTGTAATAAGCAAAGGCGAATTGAACTGGACTTAAACTGTCTCCTCCTGATGGCCCATTAACCCACCCTTGATGGTCCATTAACCCAACCTTAAACCATCTCCACCTGAGGGCTTGAGGACGTATTAACCCTGTGCTTTATAAACCCTGCCCTTGCTATGAGCAGGTGCAATTTTGTACCACCTTGCTTTGTGTGGGATGTAGTTGGTGGCCCCAGCTGGAATAATGGCTTCATTGGCTATTATGTGAGTGGCTCATGAGACTTTGTTCCTGAAAATTGGATACAACATTTGGAGTCCCCAGCGAGATTCTTTATTCTCCTTGCCCTCATGCTCAAATTCGTCCTCCTTGGCCTGATCATGGACTCCTTCTTGGGGTAGGGGAAAGCTCCTGAGAGATGTTCCTCAGCCTCATCCCAAGAGGACTGCCACTTGGTTTTCCGGATGCCTCTATGAAGTTACCTGTCTGTGAGCTCTTCTGGAGGACAAGGTCAGACTGGATGCAGTCACTCAAACTGAATCCCAGGGCAGGGCCAAAAGTTGCTCCTGTCCACCTGGTGGGCCTCCCTGTGTGGCCCAAATCTGGTTCTGTGTGGTGCCCAGTTTTGTTGTCTGGTGGGCATCCCTGTGTGGCCCAGTCTGGTTGTCTTTTGTCCTTGTGTCTGTTTATTTCTTGTGTGGCTGATGTCTATATGTGCGTATGTTCATATGTCATGTACATGATATCAAGATTGGCAAATAGAAAATGAGCAGTCATGAAAATTTTTAAAAATGGATCCAAATACCTTTAATTCATGTGATTTAAAAGGTTCAATTTAAATTGGGTAAACAAATGAAAATAAAGGTGCCTTTAAAATGAAGCTTAACTCACAAGTCTTTCTAGGTAGTCAAAGAACTAGTAAAATGTTGTCTAATATCCCTTGGTCCTAGGACTTCTCTTCAGCAAGGAAGAAATGGCTAGTACTGTTCAGTCTGATGATTTGGTGAAAATAAAGTAGATTTGACATGCAATTGCTCATTTGTGAGTAATTTTGTTTGTTAGACATCTGTTAATTTTTCAAGGTTAAAATGCTAACTGTTAAATATACCATCAAGTACTCTTAACTCCTTGAATTCCATTGGGTAACATTATTGGCTGATTTGTCATCGCTGATAAAAAAAAAAAAAAAAAAAAGGTTCCTAAAGATCTTTTTTTAAAAGGGGGGGTCCAACACGTATAATTCTATATACTTGAACATTGTGTTCTCGTGAAGTGGTTAACAGATGTGTGCGATTCTGTATAAAGGTTTATAAAAGATTTCTGTGTATGCAGAGGCTCAAAGGTTTCAGCTGTTTTCTGTTGGAGAACTGTAAATAACAATATTTTTTTGTTGAGATGAAAAGTTTGCCTAAGTTCAAATTATTACAAGGATTGTTTAGAATTGTGAACAAAAAAAGGGGTTAACAGATGGAGAAAGAAATTGGAGGGTTGTAGGTATGGTCACTTAAGCGAAGTAAAAGCTCTGTGAAAGTTGATTAAATAAGTATATAAAACAATCAGGAAAAGCTATTGAAGTATTGTTTTAATGAGACAACCTGGGTTATTTTAAGACAATAAGCAATCACTTAGGATGGTACAAACTCCAATTAATGGAAAGGGTAAATGACAGTAAGGTTATAGGCATTAAAGTAATGCCCAGTGCTCTTAATTTAAGACTGGTGAGACTAACTTGCTAGAAGTTTAAGATCCAGACTTTAAGTTAAATTAAAAGGGTCAAGAAAACCAATATTTGACTCTTCCACTCAGAATCAGTCTGAATCCAGGGAACAGAAAACTTCTCTAAAGAGCTTTGCAACTCTGGGCCACAAGGTCTCCCGATCAGAGGAGGTTATGAGATTTACAGAGAAGAGAAAGCCAATCAGTTCACTTGCTATGAAAAGTAGGGTCCTTGGAAAGGGAGACAGACATCCCTGCCGCTTCCAAGGGAAGCACCTGGTCAAGCAAGACCTGGACCCATCCAAGCGCAAAAGGCACTAGCAGAAAATCTGCTCTCAAGTTCCCCTGAGATTGACTCCCACCAGAAATCAGTGGACTCTTAGCAATAGATAAAAGCAAAAGTCAGTTTGACCTACTTCATCTTAAACACCTAGCAAAAACAGTTGAAACTGAAACACAACCATTCCTGGGCATTTAAGAAATTATATTTAAATGTAAACTTAAGATATACACTTGTATTAGCCCCAAGAATTGGTAAGACTGGAGGCTACAAAAAAAATTCATTTTAAAAATTATATTTAATGTAATCTTTAGGCAGAAATGCCTGATAACTCTAAAAAGAAACAGTTTAACTATTAAGTGATTGCCAAGTCAAAAGTTTTTAGTTAGTTTAAGGCCTACAGACCTTCCTAACCTACACAGGTAGGCTTAATATTCACTAGTATGATATATCTAGCCCTAAGTAACAGAAATAAAGGTTCTCTACTGGACAAAGAGGTCATACCAGTAGAAAGATTTTATAGGATCAGATGACATTAAGTAGCTTGACTACCATCTTATCTTCCCTTCCCCCATTCTCCCTTCTCCCTTTCCCCATTTCCCTCCCCCTTTCTTCCTTTTTCCCCTTCTCCCTTTCTCCCTTTCTCACCTTCCCTTAATCTTATCTTATCAAGATAGACATCTGATCTGTAAGATTAAAAGTTAAATGTTGTGTTTACATTCCTGATAACTCTGTGGATGTTAGATTATATATTCCCAAATAAAGGCCTTGTCCACTCTGGCCTTATTATGGGGACAAATTCTCAGCCCTCACACCTCCTGGTGAGAAATTATTGACTGATACCATGTTTCTGGTACATTGACATGTTCCAGATGCTGCAACATTTCTTCAGTACTCATGTTTTCTGTTTCTCTCATAGAAGTACACATCCCTGATGACTTTACAGCCTGTTCTTCCCCAGGCTTCAATCTGATCTGACTTCTAAAAAGGGAACTCTGAACTACTTGCCCCTGTTCACCTCAAAGAAGCCAGATCCAGTCATTATCCCATTCCCTTACAATAGTAAGGAGTTTTCTAAAATTAGAAGGGAAATGAAGCCAGAATCTCATAGGTAGTCAGTAATATAATAGGTAAAATGAAGTCAGGTTGGATCAAGAAAGCCAATTCTGAGTGAGTCTGGGGAAGTTGAAGACTGTTGCAAAAACTGTCCACTGAAGAATTGGAATGTTAATTTCTTCAGAGCTCTTCCTCCACCCTTATCAAAACCCTGCCCCTGTCCCAACCTGTTGCCAAGGTAACCTGTTCCAGGAATTTCCCCTTCCACCAGGAGCTTTAGGACTTTCAATATCACCACCCCTTCTCCTGCCTGTTAATCAGGGAGTCCCGGGTGCCGGCATTCAGTCTCACATTCAGTCTCCTCAATTCTGCCTGCTGGTTTCTCAACCAAACATGGGGATGGCAGATTATGGAGAAAAAGATTTGTTCTCCCCAATAAGACCAGTGGGGAATGTAATAAACAAAGGCCTTAAACTGGACTTAAACTGTCTCCACCCGATGGTCCAGTAAAACCACCCTTCATGGCCCATTAACCCACCCTTAAACCTTCTCCACCTGAGAGCTTGAGGGTGTATTAACCCTGTGCTTTATAAAACCCTGCCCTTGCTATGAGCAGGCACCATTTTGTACCACCCTGTTTTGTGCGGGAAGTATTTGGTGGCCCTGGCCGGAAGAAAGGCTTCATTGGCTATTAACCTGGGTGGCTTGTGAGACTTTTTTCCTGAAAATTGGATACAACAGTGTTAGATAAAATCGAGCCATCAGACCATACCATCAGGTGCCTTCCCAGAAGTACCCATCACTCACAAGAATCCACCTTTGGGAGAAGTTTTGAGTCCCCACCCTTTCCTGATCCTTGGAATACTCACCTCTTGTGGGAATTCACCCTAGGGCAGGCTCTCACTTTCTGAGCCAATCCGGACCATGCAAGTAACGCTCCCGCCCCTCTGTACTTAAGCCCCCGACCAATCCAGAACATCCCCCCTTTCCACCACCATGTTTTTCCCAGCTCACTCTCCCTTCTTCCCTTACCCCATTCTCCCTTCTCCCTTCCTATTTCCCTCTCTCTTCCTTCCTTTCACCCCGATCCCTTTCCCCCTTCTCCCTTTTTTCTTAATAAAACTCCCTTTTTATTACAAAGTGTTCCCAGTGTGGTTTTTTGCCCTACACTTTGGTTTCATCAGGGGGAAGCTGGAGTTTTATGGGTATGGAAAATATAACTATTTGGGGGGGGTGACAAGAAAGCAATTCTCCTAGCAAGCCTGTTTACTTCCTGGTTCCCCAAGGCAATTAATTTCTACTAGTCTGATGGCCCTTTGCGATATAAGATTGCTACCTGATGGGGTAAAAGTGCAGCTTCAAGCAAATGTTTTATGTAACTAGTGTTAAGAATTGGGCGGGTTCGTAGCCAGGCGCGGTAGCGCACACACCTGGTAATCCCAGCGCTTGGGAGGCTGAGGCAGGAGGATTACGAGTTCAAAAGGCAGCCTTAACAATGGTGAGGCACTTAGCAACTCAGTGAGACCCTGTCTCTAATTAAAAAATACAAAAAAAGGGCTGGGGATGTTACCCAGTGGTCGAGTGCCCCTGAGATTCAATACCCCAGTACCAAAAAGAAAAAGAAAAGGAAAAAGAAAGAATTGGAGTTCCTCTCTGAGTTTAAGAAAAAAATCTTATATCACAAAGAAAAAGAAAAGGAAAAGAAAGAATTGGAGTTCCTCTCTGAGTTAAGAAAAGCGCCTTTCTCTCCAGATTAAGATGTTAGAATGAATAATATTGTATGTGTATTTTTGGAATCAGTAAAAATATTGACTGATTTCTCCCTGGCTAATGGTAAAGCTCTGTTGAGGGCCACTATGTCATCTTGCTGGGATGTGGTACTAAGGGTCAGGCAGATAACTAATACCTGGGTGAGGATGAAAGGAGAAGGTGCTGTGCCTTTTCCTTGAGTTATAGCCTAGGCTTCAAGGTAAGGGTCTGTTTTCTATGGGAGTTTCCATCTGTGAACCAGTCCTGGGGAGTCAGTGTAAATACTGACCATTATGTAAGAAAATGGACCCATCAAAAAGCCCAGAATGTTGGGAGAAGAGTGAGAAATTACAGAGCCACAGGGATTTCTTGTTGGGAGAAGCAGTGACAGGGTGTATTGAGGGGACTTTCTGGAAGGTAGTCAGAGGATCTGTTGCTGCCTGAAGCGGAAACCGCTTGGAGCAACGAACACCGCAGGAAAATTCGGAGGCAGGATAAAATGAAAAAAGGTCTTTTATTCTTCTCTCTCTGCTCCAGCAATCACTCCAAACGCTCTAACTCCAAACCACCACCTTCTTCTTCTCACACACTCTAACCAAACTCACCCATTTATATACATATAGCTTTAACAAGGACAACGTGCTTACAGCTCGAGCTTACAGGTGCGTCACGCAGTGTTCACGGGCATACAAAGATTTTCTTTGAATAATGTATTAATATCAGGTGGAAACTAGAACATCTTTTATGGCTCTCAGCTAACCGCAATTTTTAGCTATCTCCTTGATTATTAGGCTCCTTCATTTTCCCACTTTTAGTTTTAAAAGAGGGGATATTCTAGGACGTCCAGTTTGTGTTTGTTGTGCAACCAACATTCTTACCCGTCATGGAATCGAGGCTGTCCTGACTCCTGGCTTAGGTTGACATGCCGGCCACATTAGACTCTCCCGTGCGACTGTGCCGTGTCTTAGGTTGTCCCCCTTCTGGGGATCTTACCCGTCATAGGCTAACCAGCCATCCAATAGAGCCCTTCAGGATCGACTGTGTGTTGACTAACAGCCATCCAATTTTTAGGAGATGCTGCAGCTTTTAAGGCGGTAAGCCTACTGCTAACGAGCCAAGTTTCCATAGCATATCAAGTTCTTGAAGCCAATCAGCTGCCCTTAGTTTCATCAAGTAACGCAGTGAGTTCTCTTAGACAAATACCCGCAAGGCATTGTCCCGTAATGTCCCAAAATAATGAAAAATCAAAATGTCCAAAGTTATAACACATAGATTCAGGAGGCCCCATGCATGCAGAGCAGAGGCCACACTGCTGGTTAGGTTGTTTGATGCTTGAGCAGCAAGGATGCTTGCGGCTACCGCGGTCCCTGCAGTTGTAGCAGCAGCCATCCTTTTTACGTCTAGACATTTCCACCGGCAAATCTTCAGGGCCTGCTACCTAAAAACTCAAGCATCCATTATTAAGGGAAAGGCAGTGCTATTCCAGCACTGAGATCAAAAGGTGAGCTGTCAAACTAAAAAAAAAGAATTATTAGAGTAGAAAATAAAAGTTGATCTCTGCTCACACACATTGCTGCTTAAGCTCCCACAAACATAAGCTGGCAAAATATCACATTCAGAAATAATCAAAGAGAAACTGAGGGTGTTTACTGCATTAAAGATAAAGAAAATCTAAAGGCACTTTGGAAAAATAATTTGTTAGCTGGAATCCTTGAGACTCTATATATACAGCAATCCTATACCTGTTGAAAATAATTCAAATTAATCAGCTATTAAACAAATGAAGTTTAATAACAAATACATGATCCTCTGTCGGAACACCAAAATATCAGGTTATACAACATTAAACATATTCACAGCTGAAGAGAAGTCCCGGAGGACAACTATAAATCAAAATTGATTATCATTATAATTGATTATCTAATTAGAATATTTTGAACTTATATTAATATCTATCTATCTATCTATATTGATTATCTAATTAGAATATTCTAAGCTTAAATGAATTAACGTTATTTGGATCTATATCTATCTACCTGTTTTTTTTTTTCTTTTTTTTTTCATAAGCGCTTAATTATTTGTGACGCCACACTAAACAGATGCACATATAAACATATATTTGTGACATCACATTAACATGAAATTTAGACAAATGCACAGACATAAAGACATATATAAAAAAATATATACAATTGTGTATACACTGAAGAGAGATCTTCTTGTCCCGGCCGGGAAGATGAAATTTAAGTTGTAAATTTAATGGAGGACTCTTAAGGAAATCACTCCATACCTTCATTTTGGTCCTCTTGATTTTGTACTTGTTTATTCAATCTAGACTCCTCAATAACTTTGTCTTGATCCTTTTGACTTTGTACCTGCTTTATCAATCTAGATGGTATCCATATTGGAGAGGATTCGTGCTTTGGAAAAACACAAACAGATCCTCTCCCCCCAAAATTAATACTGGGTCTGGACCCTTCCATGTACCTGAGAGAACATCCTTCCAGTAAACCAAAGATTTATGTTGTTGGTGTGGGTTCCAGTGTCTATCTCCAGCCAAATGTCCATTAGAATCTAAAGTTAAGAAATTTAGGGTAAACAGGGCAACTGCCAATCTGTCCTTAGGATTTTTCCAGTTTCCATCTTTTTGCTTTAGTAACATATTCTTAAGTGTCCGATTTGCTCTTTCAATTATTCCTTGTCCCTGAGGATTATAAGCAATACCTGTTTTGTGGATAATATTGAACTTTGTACAAAATTGTTTGAAGGATGTGGATGTATATGCAGGGCCATTATCTGTTTTAAGCATTTTGGGGATGCCCAATGCAGCAAAAGCTTGCAGACAATGAGATATAGTATCTTTAACTTTTTCTCCGGAATGTAAAGAAGCAAAAATCATGCCTGAGCATGTATCTGTGGTGACATGAATAAATCATAATTTTCCAAAACTTGGCTCATGTGTGACATTCATCTGCCACAAATGATTGGGCATCAAACCTCGTGGGTTAACCCCATAATGAGGATTGGGCAAAAGTGTTACACAAGATGGACATTCTTTTACAATTCTACAAGCTTGTTCTTTGTGATTTTAAATTTTTGTCTTAAGGTAGTGCTATTAACATGGAACTGGGAAAGAAATAAAGTAGCTTGTTGTACTGTAGTAAATATAAATATTGTTTTAGCGAGGGCATCAGCTTTTTGATTACCTTCATGGAGAGGACCAGGCAGATTAGTGTGAGCTCTTATGTGACCTATAAATAAAGGTTCTTTTCGTTGCCATAGGAGATTTTGGATTTGAGAAAACAATTTAAAAGCTGGAGTATGTGGTGCTATTGGACCTGCTAGCTCCAATTTAGGGACAGCATGTACAATATAGTAGCTGTCTGAAAAAATATTCATAGGCTGTTCTTTAAAATTTTTCCAGAGCTATTATTATAGCTTCGAGTTCCACTAATTGAGCTGATTTTTGATTAGTGACATGAATCATTTTTTCATTTTGAGTGACTACTGCAGCAGTACCATTAGAGGATCCATCTGTAAATACATTAAATGCTTTAGGAATGGGTTTTTTTTTTATTACCTGTGAGAATATGATAGGATGATTGATACAAAAGGGCAGTATGGGAGATTTAGGAATATGATTGTCAGAATTTGTAGAAGTACAGCATCTAGCTATAGCCCAATCATTATCATTGAAGCACAAATATTCAACCTGTGACGATGAATAAGGAGTAATAATAGTAGCGGGATGAATTCCAAACATTTTAGTAGCAGTTTTAAGTCCTTGAAGAATAAGTTTAGCCACCATGAAGGTATAAGACTCAGTTGTACTTTCAGGAGATACAGGCAAATGTATCCATAATATAGGTCCCTGTTGCCAAAATACTCCTGTTGGTGTATATTGTGAAGGAATAATAATCAATATTCGTGGTTGTGCAAAATCAAATCTATCGCAATGGGATCTTTCAATGGCCGGTTCTACTAATTTTAGAGCTCTCCTGGCCTCAGGAGTTAATGTTCACAGTGAGGATGGATCAGGATTCCTGCGAAGGATGTCAAATAAAGGTTTTAATTGTCCAGTAGTGAGGCTTAGTGTAGGGCGAAGCCAATTAATGTCTCCCAATAATTTTTGGAAATCATTGAGGGTGGTCAAATGTTCTTTACTTATTAGAATTTTGGGGGTTTAATAAAAGTATCCATGATTTTAAAGCCTAAATATAGTATAGGTGATCTGCTTTGAACTTTTTCTTCTGCTATATATAATCCATTTTTTTTAAATTTTTTGTTATTTCACTAAATATATTAAATAAGATTTGTTGATTAGGGTGAGCTAATAAAACATCGTCCATGTAGTGTAGACACATGAGGTCTTGATATTTGTTTTTAATGGGATGTATAGCTCTGTCCACATATAGTTGGCACATTGTAGGGCTATTTGCCATTCCCTGTGGCAATACTTTCCATTGATATCTTTTAACAGGGCCATTATTATTGATAGAAGGAATTGAAAAAGCAAACCTGGGGGCATCCAGAGGATGTAGGGGAATGGAAAAGAAACAGTCCTTTATATCGAGAGTTATAAGGTAATAGTTTTTTGGAATAGCTACAGGATTAGGAAGTCCAGGTTGGGTAGGTCCCATTATTTGCATTGTTTTATTAATTTGTCTTAGGTCTTGTAATAGTCTCCATTTTCCCGATTTTTTCTTAATTACAAATATGGGAGAATTCCAGGGGAGAGGTGGAAGGCTCCTTGTGTCCTGCTTCTAATTTTTCTTTAATTAATTGATGGGCCATTTGCAATTTTTCTTTGGATAAGGGCCACTGAGGGACCCAAACTGGCTTATTAGAGAGCCATGGTATTTTTAAAATTGTTTTCTCAGTGGCCCCTAGAAAAAATGTCCTTTGCCTTTTTTATTATGATTAGGATTTTTATTCTTAACACCTGCAGGCTTGGTTGCTAGGTGCAGCCCCATTTGATGTAAGATATCTCTTCCCCATAGGGTAACTGGCAAGCTGTTTAAAACATAAGGTTGGAATGTTCCTGTATGGCCTTCATTGTCTTCCCAATTTAAGATTACAGCACTTTGTGCTGGGGTATTACTATATCCCAAGCCTCTTAAACTGGTTGAGGCTTTCTGTAGAGGCCAGTGCTTAGGCCATTGTTGTAGATTTATGATGGAAGAGTCAGCTCCTGTATCAATCAGCCCCTCCATCTCTATACCTTGAATTTTTAATTTGCACATCGGCCTCTGTGAACAATCCTGAACCCAGGAAGCCATAGGTCCTGGACCAGTGGAACCGAATGCTCTGCTATTTCTATTTTGTGGCATGCTTTTAAAAGAACTATGGAGACTGGGAATGAGGAACATCTGTGCGATTCTCTCTCCTTGATTTATGGAGATGATGCCCCTGTGTGTACTTAGCATTATTTTAATCTCTCCATTATAATCTGAATCAATAACCTCTGATATAACATTAAAGCCTAATAAACTCTTGGAACTACGCCCAAGGATTAGTCCCACAGTTCCTGAAGGGAGAGGTCCCCTGATTCCCGTAGGAATCAGCTGAACCCCCATTTCAGGTGTCAGTACCATCCAGGCAGTAGAACAGAGATCTAATCCTGCACTTCCTCTTGTCCTCTGATAAGGGAGTTAATGGGTAGGAGGGATTGTGACGAGGAATCATTTGGTTCTGAGGGCATTCCTCCTCTAGTGCACATTCCTCCTCTAGTGCCTCGTACATTTGTGGGCCCCGGGGCATTGGGCCCCGTGCCCCGTTTTTTGAAATCCTTGATAAATCATTTCCATATATATCATATCTGGAATGGCATTGATTGGCCCAATGTATACCCTTTTTGCACCTGGGGCATCGGCCTGGAGCGCGGTATGAATTTGATCTTATTACCCTTGGGGGATATTGCTTAGCATATCTTGGTTGATTATAATACTTTTGTCTGGAATATCCTGTTCTAGGTTGAATCCTTTGGGAATTTTGAGGGCAGGAATTTTTCATCACTGCAGCAATTACGTTGCCTGTGATAACAGCCTCATTAATGTCTTTGCACAGTCTGATATAAATTGATAAGTCTTTTTTACTTCTCCATGGCCTTATTGCATCCTGGCAATATTTATTAGCATTCTCATATGCTAATTGGATAACTAGAGGCATAGCATGCTCAACTTCACCAAAAACTCTAGATGTTGTTTTTAAGAGTCTATCTACAAAATCAGCGTAAGGTTCGTTAGGCCCTTGTATAACTTTTGATAGGCTGCCTTGCAGATCCCCTGTGCCTGATATTGTCTTCCAGGCTTTCACAGCTGCAGTGTGTATCTGGGCATACACACCGGGATCGTATTTTAGCTGATTTTGTAGTTTGGCGAACTGACCTTCCCCTGTGAGCATATCTATATTGCGTTGAGGGAAACCTGCTGCAACATTTCTCTTTGCTATTTCTGAACAAAGTTCCTGGAATTGAGTTTTCCAGATTAGGTATTGTCCCCCACTTAGTACCCGCTCTGCATAGACTTTTCCAATCTGAGGGGGCTAAGATTAGGGTGTTAAATGATTCCATCATACTTAATGTGAACGGAGCTTGAGGCCCATAGGTCATTACTGCCTCTTTAAAATTCTTTATTGTTTTAAAGTCTAGGGACTCGTGATATCTTTGTCCCTCTTCATTTTGAAATATTGGCAGTTCTAGGTGCTCCTGCGGTCTATGTTGTTCGAGAACATATAAGCGCTCAGAAAGGCCGCCAATTTCTACCTCAAGGGCACGTACATTCTGATCAATACTCCTTATTGTTTCTGTTAGGGATTCTATCCATGAAGGAGCAGAGGGCACTAGTGGTTCCTCTATTTGACAGTCTTTTCTCTTTTTTAATTTCTTTTTGTTCTTTTTATTGGAGACTGTGCTCCCCGAATCGCTTTTTGATTCCTCCTCACTACTAGCTTCATAATTCCTAACTGACTCAGTGGAGGAGACCGTACTCTCATGGTTTGGCTCCTTGTTACTATTATCACTTTCACTAGTATCCTGAGTTTCAGCTTCTAAGGAGAGTACATACTCCTCAGCTAATTTTATTAAGCTTCTGATGGCTTTTGCAGTTCTTAATTTTGAATTTACATTACTACTCTCCTTGCTGGTCTCAACTGAGTCAGAGGATATGCTTTCTTGTTCATTTTTCTCACTATCCTCTTAGTTCTCGATATAAAAATTTCATTCTTGGCTTTTATAAACCAACTTTTTGTTATATTCTCTCCCATATTTTTAAATTTTCTTTTTTCTTACCTTGCCGCCAAATTCCCCGTATGGGCCACCACTTGTTGCTGCCTGAAGCGGAAACCGCTTGGAGCAATGAACGCCGCAGGAAAATTCGGAGGCAGGATGAAAATGAAAAAAGGTCTTTTATTCTTCTTCTCTCTCCGGCTCCAGCAATCACTCCCAACGCTCTAACTCCAACCACCACCTTCTTCTTCCCACACACTCTAACAAAACTCACCCAGTTATATACATATAGCTTTAACAAGGACACGTGCTTACAGCTTGAGCTTACAGGTGCGTCACGCAGTGTTCACGGGCATACAAAGATTCTTTGAATAATGTATTACTATCAGGTGGAAACTAGAACATCTTTTATGGCTCTCAGCTAACCGCAATTTTTAGCTATCTCTTTGATTATAGGCTCCTTCAGGGATCCAGGAGTTTTGCATGCTATAATTGGATTTGGGTGGGGGGAGAAATGAAAATGAATGAAGACAGGGAAGATCCAGGAGGGAGTGCATAGTGTGTAGTGAGAGGAGTGATGGGTTGACATAATGCAAAAATTTGTTAGCTCAGGGATAAGGAGAGTGCTGTTGCTAAAACCTTGAGGCATTGGGCAGCCGGTGTAAACTAAGTCTAAGTGTTGGTGTAGGAATGCAATGGGGCAGGGAGAATCTCCTGCCTTTTGGTAAAGAACCCCCAAGTTTTGTCTGTGTTCTGAGTGGAGTGACAAGAAAAAGGACTTGTTAGAGTTTGGTAAATATAGAGTTGAGGATGTGAGAAGAGAATTCTGGGGAGTACAATGGTAGAGGAGAAAGAACAGGGACATGGAAGAGAATCTGAAAGTTCCCTTTGGAAACTTCAAAGAGAGATATGGCTATGAGGGAGAATTTTGGTACCCAGATGCAAAAATAATTAAGAAGGCCCAATAGGGACAGCAGCGTGTCCATTTTGGTGGTCAGTGGGAGAATGTCTTTTAAAGCCTAGAGTCTTTCTGGGGGTGTAGTAAGGGAGGTGGGGGTTAATAGGATCCCTAAATATTGTACCCAAGGAGAGAAGAGCTCGGCCTTAGATTGAGAAACCTGGTACTCCAAGGAGGTCAGGGAGAGGTGTGATGTGTGGAATATTCTAGTGAAAGGCTATAGAACAGGAAGTCACCTACCTACAGCATTATGTGGCTAGGGGATAAATTCAGGGTGGCCATGTCTCCTTGGAGAGCCTGGCCAAAGTAGTGGGGGTTATCTCAGAAGCCTTACGGGGAAATGTCCAGGTGAGTTGCTGTGAGTAGTTAGTGTCTGGGTCTGCCCAGGTAAAGGTGAAAAGTGAGCCTGAGGCAGGGTAGAGGGGAACAGTAAAGAAGGCATCTTTCAAGTCTACTGCTGGGAAATGTGTGGTGGAGGCTGGGATATGAGATAAAAGGGTGTAGGGGGTGGGTACTAAATGGCATATGGGAACAATTGCCTCATTGATTTTTCTGAAGTCCCGTACTAGGTGGAATTGGCCACTGGATTTCTTTACTCTGAGAATGGGGGCTTATGAGGCAAGTGAGTTGGTTTGAGGGGTTTGGCCTGTAATAAACAGGAGAAGATGGGCTTCAAACCTTTGAGGGTTAAAAGGGTTAAAGGTTCTGGGGATTTACATAATGTGTGGGGTCTCTCAGTTGGATATGAACCAGGAATGGTGTCACTATTTTAGGTTGAGAAGTATCCCAGATTGTGGGGTTAGTCCCAGCAGGTAAAGGACAGTCAGGAGGCTTAGGGGTGGAGGGGACCATAAATGAGCCAGAATGTGCTAGGGAGATGGTAGTGGAATTAAGGGGGAATGATAATGGAGGCTCTTAACTTGTAAAGGAGATCTCAACCCAATAGGTGGATGGGGCAACTTGGTACAAATGTAAAGGAAAGGGAAGTAAAAGAATTTCAAATGTGCAAAACCACGGGGGGTGTCTGCTGTAGCTATGTAGGCGTCCCTGAAACCCATAATTGGGGTATTTGGTTTGAGGTATGTCCATATCATTTAATCAGGAGTGAAAGGCTTATCCAATATTGACCACAAATGAGACTGTATGGCCATTCACCATCCCTGTGACCTGGGGCTCTTCGGATGTGCCATCTGAGGTGGCAGGGGCAGTGGAGCCCGACCCATTATTCCAAGCACTTCATGAAGGGAACCTGGGAATCTGGTGGGCAGCTTATATGGGGGGTGGTGTTTTTCCCTGGGAAAATTCCACCTTCCATTGATCCCATTGCCCACAGTTGGGACAGAGTCTAGAGGGGGCTTTGGGTTATGACAGGCTTTTGCCCACATCAGAAGCATGGTGCAGGAGGTATATTGGTGAGGCCATGAGACTTGGAGATATTAGGGGGTCTGGTGAGCCTCATCTTCCCAGTTGTTAAAATCTTTGAAAGCTGTATTTAAAAGTAACTACCGAGGAGACTCAGGACCCTTTTGTAACTGTCTGGTTTCTTGCAGATGTCAGCTGCAGACATGCTGATAAGGTTAAATGGAGAAAGATACTTCCAAAGGACTCTTCACATCCAAATTTGTATATTTGGTGATGTCCTCAGTAAGTTGGGCCAAAAACAGAGCAAGATTTTCAACAGGTCCCAGGGTAATTTCCCTTATCTTTTCCCAACTAATTTGGGTGTCAGAATTTTTGTCATTCCTTCAAGGAAGCAAATAACCATGTGTTGAAGTCTGATGACCCTGGGGGTCTTGAGGCTGATTAGTCCAATCAGGTTCAACTGTTGGGATAGCAGCATCTGCTGCTGGATGGATATCAAGGGTTTGGGCCTTAAGAAGTCTGCATGTGAATGCGGCTCATCTCAAAGCAATCTGAACTTCACTTTCAGAGGGTCCCCTCCCAGAGCAGGAGGCATGGCACCAGGATTGCAGTCTTTTGCAAGAGA
The DNA here is from genome assembly GCA_025594165.1 of Tamias sibiricus. Taxonomy (NCBI): domain Eukaryota; kingdom Metazoa; phylum Chordata; class Mammalia; order Rodentia; family Sciuridae; genus Tamias; species Tamias sibiricus. Next base: position 63,890,494 of record CM046672.1, on the reverse strand, counting down.
TTGAACTCTGATCCTGATGCTGTCCCCACATCAGGAAAAGTTCAGCTGGAGGTTCGTTGCTCAGAAATTTTCAGCCCAGAGCACCAACAGGATTCTTTCTGAAGTCAGTGGTTCTCAAACAGGGGCTTGCCTCAGAATCCACTGCAGGGTAAAATGCAGGGCTCTGCAGCACACCCTTGGAATTTAGCAGGTCTAGGAGAAACTTCACTCCTCACAGGACACCAGCTGGTCCTGCTGGTGCTTGGAGAACCTCTTAGAGAATCTCAGCTTTGGGCCTGATTCCTGGGGGCCTCAGGATTTATCCTTGTGTCCATGACTCAAGCCTTCATGCAAAGCAAGTTTTTAAAAACTATTGACAAAAGCCCTGAAGTAAGAGCCTGTGAAGGTCACCTTTGTGTAGTAGTGTTCTCATTCTTTGTAAGGGGAGCTGTGGTGGGGAGAGCTGCCCAGGCACTGGGAGGGGCTTCATTCCAGCTTGGACCTCAGGGGAAGTGAATGCAGGTGGATGTGGTCACCAGAACCTCACCCACAGCTGAGAACTGGCTTGGAGCAGAGCTCGCCCTGGGACACCTGACAGAGGGCTGTGATTTGGAGCAAGGGCAGAGGTTACACCTGCTGGAGCTGGCACCAGGAGCTGAGGTTACCGGGTGTGGTCAGGGTGCTTTCAAAACCTATATAGATGCAGGTGCCAGGCAGGATTTCACTCATTGTCTTGAGGTGTCCCCACAGTCAGCAAGCAGAGGAGCAGGGCAGGACAGCTGTGACCCCTGGGCTGCACATCCCGAGGCTCAGGATAGTGCTGAGCCTGCTGGGTGCATCACACCCCATTTGCGAATGCCCAACTTCTTGGCAGGAGGTGGCTCCACTGGCTGTGGTTGGAATATTTCCTTGTGCTGTGAGATGCCCAGACATGGGTGGGTCTTCGCACTTGTGCTCCTGGTAGTCACTGTGATCCCTGTCTCTGTGGCCAGCAGCCTTCTTCAGCTGCTGCTTTCATGCTCCACCAGTTTAAATGTGGTTTCCACAGCTGGTGGTATTCAGTCTTCCAGGACCCTACTCTGCCCTGGGGATCTGCTGCAGGATCACCCGTCTTTCTCCTTCTGTGACTCTGGTCCTGCTCTGCTGTCCTCTGGGCATTGATTTCTATTTCTCACTCCCGGGTTCCCCACTGGGCTCCTTCTAACCTGGTAGCAGCCCCGCCCCAACTGCTCATCCTTAGCATTTTATGTAGGTACTTCCCCGCATTCCTCCTGGCTCTCTATGCCCTTTAAACATCACCTGTCTTCCACCTTGTTAGGGGTCCCTCTGATGTAGCTCAGCATCACACCTTCCCATATCACCAGAGTGCATGGGAACCTCAAAACTGGCCCCAGCCGCAGCTTAGCTTAAAGGTATTCTAAAATGCATGGCTTTTTGTTGTTCCTGTTTGGCTTTTGCTTGGGTATTTTTAGCCTTCTGCTCTGAAAGTACAAGAAGGTGCACCAGAATGGAGTTGGGGTGAATCCCAGGGGCCACCCTGTCTAGCTTCTATACCTGGTTCCCTCGAGGGAGGAAAAGGCTGTGACAGTCTCTTAGAAACTGCAGACTTCACAAAGCCTTCTTCTAATTCTAACTCCCTTGTTGACTCGGCAGGACAGACCACAGGCAGGGTCCTTTATCCACACAAAGCTCCATGCTTCTGCATGAGTATGACAGTGCATGGTTTTAATCTCCATTTCACTCTCCTCTGTTGGAATAAACAGGGATTTTCCTGTTTTTGCTCTCCTGTCAGAGATGAACAGGTGTGTGTGTGTGTGTTTATAAAAATGTCTACCTGAAGCAGGCCTGGCAGGCCTTTGTCCTCCCGAACAGGCTGTTTGGTGGTATAGGCTGTGGGCCACATGGTCACCACAATTCAGCTCTACTGCAAAACCCAGGCTGCAGCTCCCAACCATACAGGTGAAAGATGTGTTCAACTCCAGTGACACGTGACCTACTGACATGAACTGCTAGTCAGCTGGGGTCTATGGCCACAGCCTATAGTCCCTGAGAACACTGTTTCCAAGATGAGAGACTCAGGTTGAAGCATTGGTGTGGGGGCTGAACTCTGACCTGCTGTGTTTTCCTCTCTTGCTCTTGATGACCAGAACGTACCTATCGAGCTCACATACAGAGGATGTTCAGCAGCATGTGGTCCAGGGACTCCTTCACTGAGATCCCTGGATACTGCAACCAGTCTTTCACCCAGGAAGAGGGGGAGATTTTAAAGAAATATTTCATTTCAAGGATACCCAGGAGGCCTGACATGGTAGTCCTCCTTGGAATACCAAGAATTGGGAAAACTAGGATCCTGATGAAGCTGCATCTAGCCTGGTCAGAAAGCACCCTCTATTGGGACAGATTCTCTTTCATTTTCTTCTTCTCCTGCCAAGAACTGAAGCAGCTGAGAGTGACCAGCTTGGCAGAGCTCATCTGCAGAGGAAGGCCTGATGACTCTGTCCCCTTAGAGGAGATCATGGCCCAACCAGAAAGGCTCCTGTTCATCAAAGAAAGCTTTGAGGAGCTGCACTGCACTCTGAGTGAGCCTGAGTAAGATATGTGCAGGGACTGGAGGGAGAGGTGGCCTGTCAAGGCAGTCCTGGGTAGCCTGCTGAAGAGGAAGATTCTCCCGGAGTCAACTCTGCTCCTCGCTACCATGCCTGAGAACCCACCAACTCTGGAAAGCAAACTGGAGCACCCAAACATGCAAGTGCTCTTGGGCTTCCATGAAAGCCAGAGGAAGTAGTACTTCTGCAGCTCATTTGAAGACAGGGGCCGAGCCATGGCAGCCTTCAGCTTGGTGAGAAACAATGAGCAGCTGTTTTCATGTGCCATGTCCCCCTCCTCTGCTGGATGGTGTGCACCTCTCTGAAGCAGGAGATAAAGAGTGGCAGGGACCTGGAAGGCACCTGCAGGAGGACCACCTCTGTGTTCCTCTCTTTCATCTTTCACCAGTTCACACCCAAGTGTGCTAGCCATCCTAGCCAGAAGGGCCAAGGCCTGCTGAAGGCACTGTGTTCCCTGGCTGTGGAGGGCATGTGGACAGACATGTGGGTGTTTGGTGAAGTGGAACTCAGGAGGAACGGGGTAGCGCAGGATGCGATCCCCGCCTTGCTGGACCTCAAGCTCTTCCGCAAGTACAGCGAGTCGGGGAGCTCCTACTCCTTCAGGCACGTGTGCCTGCAGGAGTTCTGTGCGGCCCTGTTCTACCTGCTGGACAAGCCCCGCCCCCACCCCTGCCTGGCCGTGGGGCCCACGGAGGCACTGCTGCTCACCTTCTTGAAGGAAGAGAGAGCCACCTGGGTGTTCGTGGGCTGCTTCCTCTTGGGCCTTGTAAAGGAAAGTGAACTGCAGAGGCTGGATGCCCTCCTTGGGATCCAGAGGTCCCGGGAGGTGGAACTGCAGCTCCTTGGATGTCTGAGGAGCCTGGTGGAGCGTGAGAATCTGAAGGACCACGTGGAGTTCCTGCTGCTGTTCTACAGCCTGTTTGAGATGCGGAGTGAGGCCTTGGCCAGCCAGCTGATGAGCAGCCTCCACGAGGCCCACTTGCGCATTCGAGGGACGCCAGACTTGGTGGTCGCTGCCTACTGCCTAAAATACTGTTCCAGCTTGAGGCAGCTCAGTGTCTCAGTCCCCAAAGCCTTTCAGGAAGAGAGGATACCCGATGCAATGTGAGTTTCTGCAGTCACTTTATTTCCACCCTTTCTCAGAACCTGTAATTGTGCTCACAGGGTGTTGGGGACAGGGTGTTTCACATGGATTGGGTTCGTCACCTGCCTTTTCTGTCCAGCAGGCTTCAGCCGGAGCCCTGGATTGTCTTTAGATTTTGTTTTTTACTGTGTTTGTTTTATTTTATTTTTTGGTCAAATTATTTATAATCTGTGTAGACTTTAAATTTATAAGGTAAAATACAGGCTAAATGAATTTTCAGCTATTATAAAATTATAAAATATTAGCTAATTGTGTTTATTTTTTAATTCAAAAATATTTATTTATTGGGGCTGGAATTGTGGCTCAGTGGTCAACCACTTGCCTGGCATGTGTGAGGCACTGTGTTTGATCCTTAGCACTACTTAAAAATTAAAAAAACAAAAAACAAATACAAAAGCAAGGGAATTGTGTCCATGTATAACTAAAAAAAAAAAGTATTATTTTAAAAAATTATTTAGTTGTAGATGTTCACAATAACTTATTTTAGGTACTTTCTATTTACATGGTATTGAGGATCAAACCCTGAGCCTTACATGTGTGTTCAGTGTGCCACCTCTGAGCCCAGCCCCAGCTCCTGTGTCTATTCTCACTAATCTTTCAATGGTGTTCATTGGCGGGGTGGGTGTGCTCATTCAGTACCCTGTGCTGTGTGCACCCAGGAGGACTCCTGAGCAGCCTGTGGCCTCCTCCGTGAGGCTGGCTTTCCTAGTGGCACCTGTCTCCTTACCAAAGCAGCAATAATGACTGTACTGAGGGTGGAGGGCAAGACTCCCTAGGGCGTGGTTCCTTCCGTTCCAGACCTTCAGCACATTTCATGCTTAGGTCACTCCCCTGGGAGCCCGATCCAGACCCTTGACTGAAGTCTGCAAACTACTGCTGTTCTATTCTGAAAATCATAGAGTTTGACTCAGACAACTCACAAGGTGGATACTACTACTACTATGCTACAGGGGAGGAGATGGGAGGGACAAACCAAGTCAGATGACCCAAATGATAGAGCTAAGAAGGGGTGAAGGCCAAGTTCAAGGCCAGGAGATTGTGCTAGAGGCTGGCTCTGGCCTCTTGCCTCATCTTTCCCTGTAAACAGCCTGGACTAGAAACAAGGCAGGGTCTCCAACCCACCACTTCTGTGACCTGGGTGGTCTATGGCCTTGCTGTGGAGCTGCCCTGAGTGTTAGGATGCTCATAAGCATCCCTGGCCCTGCCCACTGGTGTCAGAAGCACTGTCACTTGGGAGGTAGAGACCTGAAAGGCTGCAGTGTGGCTGAAGTTCCTGGCCAAGAAATGACAAGAGGAGGTGATCTGACCCTGCTCTCCCACCTTGGGGTCCAAGAAGGTGACACTGTGCTCAGAGGCTCTACTGCCTTGAGGTGACCATCTGTGGAGGGCCTTTCATTTCTCCTCTGTTACATGTCCAGCCATGCTCTCCTCTGGTGGCGCCAGATCTGCTCTGTGCTCAGCTCCAATGAACACCTCCAGACACTGCGGGTGGAAGACAGCATCCTGGGCAAGTGGGTGCTGCTGATCCTGTGCTGTCAGCTGCAATAGTGCACATGCCCCATGCAGAGACTTGAGTGAGCTGAGGATGGGCCTGGGACGTGGACATAGCTCAGCCTCCCTGCCAACATGTGGTAGAGGCTGGCTGCTTTAGCAGAGGCTATACTCCTGAGCAGTGTCTCAGGCCCAGCACCACTGATGCCCAGGAAGCTCTTTCTTATTTGCTGGGCCTGTGCCATGCAGGGTGGGATCTGAGGGGCACCCTGGGCTCTGCTTTCCAGACCCCACAGCTTCCTCTAGTTCTAACAACCACAATTGTTTCCAGACATTGACTTTTGGGAATAAACTCACCCAGGCATTGGGTTGTGGAACTGATGGTGGGTAAATTATGGTGAAGGGGTGACAACAGCCAGGTGTTGATGCTGTGCTGCTGGGCATGGTTGGATCAGAATCACCCAGAATCACCTTTGCTTTTGCAGGACGAGTAACTTTTCCCTTTGTTGTAAGACACAGATATTCTTTGCAGTGCTCACCAGTAACCCAACCCTGTAACACCTGAGCTTGACCCACACCAGGCTCACCCACAATGATGTGACATTCCTCTGCGGTGCCCTGAGCCACCCAGAGTGCAACATACAGGAGCTGCGGTGAGTTGTGCCCACCAGTTATGGGGGTGGAATCTGCAGAGGACTTGGCTGCTTTAATGTGGGCTTCTCTGTCCTGTTTCCTGTCTCTGGGAAGCAAAGGTCACCTCCTGGGAAATGGAGACCAGAATAGGGAAGTTAGCTTCTAAATAGATACAGGCACTTTGGAAATCCACTGTTCAGCTGTCGCAGATTCTGGTGCAAAACATAACCCAGGGGAAGTGCTTCAGATGTTGGTGGCTCAGGGTGGCATGGCTCAGTTTGCTTAGACAGTGGCACTTGAACACTTGAGGCAGGTCCCCCTAAGGCCTGAAATGTGGAAATTCCCAGCAACTGACAAAAATTTCTTTGTACATTCTCCTATCCCATGTGATTACTCTTCGACCACAGGTAACATTTTGGACAAATATCTAATATTGTTGGTGGAAATGAGTCCAACGCAGGAGTAGACCAGATGGTTTTATTCTGATGTTTAAAGATCGCCAAGGCCGTGGTGTTAGAGGTCTGGTAGTGCTCTCCTTTGGTGATGGGCAGAGGGGAGGAGGAGGTGGGTAGGGACCATGCTGGCCTGGAGGCTGGTCATATCAGCTGGACTTTCTCTGGAAAGTTTCTTGGCCAGCACCTGGCCTATGTCCTGGCAGCTGTGTGCTCTCTCTGTTATGTGTCATGAATTTTCCAATCAAATAGAGATTCATCCACTGTCTTCTCTGGTGCCCACCAATTCAAAAATTTTTGTTTTATTTTTTAAGATACAGGGAATGAACCTTGGGGTAGTTAACCTATGAGCTGCACCCCCAGTCCCTTTATTTTCAAATACTTTACTTAGACACAGTGTCTTGCTGAGTTGATTATTGCCTTTCTACACTGCTGAGACTGGTTTTGAATTCATGGTCCTCCCACCTCAGCCTCCAGAGCCACTGGGATTACGGGTGTGCATCACCATGCCCTGCGATGTTCAGATACTTCTGACAGCTCTTTCCCTGCTGTGTCTCTGGGAACTCCTCATCTGAGCATGAAGACACAGATCCATTTGCAGATAACAGCTTTGTTGAGAAACAATACACACACCCCAAAACCCGTACTTTTAAGGAGTGAACCTAGTGGTCTCAGCAGAGGCTCAGAGATGTGCAGCTATTTGTTGCTGCCTGAAGCGATGGCTGCATGGAGCAACAAAGCCACGGGAAACAGTTCAGAGGCAGACTGGAAACAAACAGTCTCTTTATTCTGCCAGCTTCTCTCTCTGGCTCCAACAACACCCTGACACACCGTCCATGCTCCTCCAACAACCACAAAATCACACTGACCCTATCCACAATCCCCCATGCCAAGTCCTGTAAGATCATGCAAATGGCGCCGACCCAATCCACAATGTCCCGGGCCAAGTCTCACAAGACCATGGAAGGTGGTAATGCTTATGGCTCACAGCTAACCACAATCTTAGCTATCTCCTTAATTAGGGCTCCTGCAGCTATTACAGCCATCTGATTCTGGGAGGCTTTCAGTACCTAGGAAGAGACCCTACCCACGACTTCAAGCCCCATCCTCTCATGTCCATCCCCTGGGACCCACTAATGCACTTCAGTGTTGAGGGGTCTTCATGATCTGCACGTCTTGTTTAATTGAATCATGCACCTGGGATGGTTCAGGAGCAGCTTAGCTTCCACTGAGCAAAAGGTTTCCCAGCTCCCCCAGGTGTGGCCCTGTCAGTGCTTCACTCCTTTCTTGGCTGAGTGGGTTCCCCAGTGGAAGGTTTCCCAGCTCCCCCCAGGTGTGGCCCTGTCAGTACTTCACTGCTGTCATGGCTGATTGGGTTCCTCTGCTGTTGGGACTTTCCGGATGCTGTCTGCCAAGGGGATGGGCTCTGGTTGCTTACCACGGCCTTTGGAGGACTGGGGCTAAGCAGGGGGGTGTGGCTATGACATATCGTGAGAGTCGGAACTGCCTTGCTGGTCGAGGATTGGTTATTTTTAGGCCTATATAAGTACAGTTCACTGTTCAATAAATGAGTTTTTGGCATTGCTTTCTACCAAAACTCCCCAGGTGTGGCTTGGTGTCCGTCAATCAGGCGGGGCCCGTCAATAGGCCCGCTAAGCCTATCTTTGCCAGGTAAGCTACTTTAACTCTTTCTGCTGGCAGAAAGAACCCCCTTTTAGGGCCCAAAAGGGGGGGTAGATATAGACCTCTGCCCCATTAATAAGTAACACAGCAGTCACGGGAGTTGGCGCCCAAGGGCGGGGCACGAAAACAAAAGAAAATTATCGATAGGCTTAGCATGGTTAGAGACGCAGTGTCTCTCTGGCAAAAGTATCCTCTAATATGGGGCAAGCTTTAATATTTAAGAAATCTCAGGACCCAGCCCTTGAGGCATGGCAGTGTATTTTAAGAAAGCAAGGTCTCCAGATATCTGATGCTCAAGCTGAAAAAATTTGGAGCTCATTAATACGGGTGGCTCCCTGGCTCCCAAAGGCTGATTATAATTCATGGAAGACATGGCACCGTGCGGAACAGATTTTAAGAGAGAGAGAAAACGAATATGGGGAAATTCCACCTCCAGGAGTTTATCCAGCTTTATCTGCCCTAAAAGCATGCTCTCTCATGCAAACAATAAAAGAATCTACAGAGGCCACAGATCAGGCACCTCAAATTATAAGAATTGAGGTAACAAAGCAGGCCCTACGAGAAAATAAAATATCTGAATCTAATCTCTCCTGGTCCAGAGAATTAAACAGCCCCTCCCGGTCCGTGGATTTGGAGAAGCCTAACCACTCCCTAGAAGTAGAGAAATCCCGCTCCACGGAATTAGGAAAAACTAGCAATCAGGAACCTACAGCTTCTCCCTGAGAGAGCTTTAAAAAATTCCTGAGGACAAAGGCCATCAGCCACATGGCTCACCACACTGTGAGCGGGATCCGCCATTTTATGAGCCCACCCCTTCTGGGCCTTCTGCACCACCGCTTTTCCAAGAGGCGCCAATTCCACAACAGCTGCTAGCACCCCCTGGTGGACTTTCACCTGTAATGGTGTTTTCAGTTAATTTAAATCCGGGAGGAAATAGGCCAAATATTTGGTACCCCTGGGAAACTCAAGAGTTAAAAGAGTTAAAAAAAAAAGGGGGGGGGGGTGTTGGAAGACAGTCCCAACTCTCCATGGGCAAAATGTATTTTATCAAGTCTGGCACATCAAGCCTGCACGACAAAAGATTGGAACGATTTAACCAAAGCCGTGCTTCCAGGACCTTTATTTATAAAGTGGTGTGCATATTTTACTGATGAATGCCATATGCAGGCAGAGAGGAACCGATCTATGAATCCTCCCATACCAATAACCTTTGGGATGCTGGCAGGAGTTAATGACCAATATGCCACTGGCATTCAACAGGCAGCAATACCAGCCCCTTACCGAGAGCAGGTGCGAGCTTTAGGGCTGGCAGCATGGAAAAAGCTAGAGGAAGGCCCTTCAGAGCCTCCTATACCTGGAATCACTCAAAAAGCTAATGAGGATCTGGCCACATTTATTGAGAGAGTGGAAAAAAGCCTTCAAAGGAAATTTCCACCTGGTACGATGAGGGATCAATTTGCAAAAATGCTGGTTTGGGAAGGGATGACCACAGATCACAAGCTGGCCTGTGCCGGGATAAAGGATAGATCTATGGGGAGATGGATTATTGCCACCAAAGATGTGGGTTCTCAAACTCATCAATCTCAAGTCTTAACCACCGCCCTTAATGCCCATACTGAGGTATTAGCAACAGTTTTAAATGGAAAAGGGACCTGTTTTAAGTGTGGACGACAGGGCCATTTTAGAAAAGACTGCCCCAATGGCCCTGGTCGGCTCCCAGAATGCTCCCCTGGCCAGACTCAGAGTCCAGCTGCCCCTAGAACACTTTGTCCTAGATGTAAAAGAGGATATCATTGGAGAAAAGATTGCAGATCTAAATTTGATATTCAGGGGAAACCTTTAAACTCCTAAAGGGGCATCCTCCAGCTCCGTTACACCAAGGAGGTTCCCCTGCTCACAGTCCCCCTAAGGTCCATTAGACAGTTCCTATTGTTCCAGGGATTAGACCAAAGATGGATATTTATATATCAGGAAAGAAATTTTGTTGCCTAATTGATACTGGGGCAGAACGTACTATACTAAGGAAGGAAGAGATTCCACCTCAATGGGAACTAATTCCAGGGCCCCAATTACTCGGGGTAGGTGGAAACACTCATTCAGAAGAAACCAGAGATTGGCTTAGATGGAGAGACATAGACGGAAATCAAGGGGAGGTTCACCCCCTTGTGGCCCCTGGATTAACCTCTAATTTATTAGGCCAGGAAATCTTAGGAGAAGCTGAAGGCTTACATTACTACAACCCATAGAGAGCTTCAAAATGATATATTAATTAAAGATACAGGGAGAGAAACTTCCAATCATCAAATAGGGTCTCACCCCCAATCCTAAGGGCCACTGCTCCCCAAGTTCCTGCCATTCAATGGCGAGATGGCCCCCCAATCTGGGTTGAGCAGTGGCCCCTTCCTACTGAAAAACTAAACCATTTGAGGGCAATTGTCCAAGAACAGTTAGCCCTAGGACACATTAGACCCTCTCTTAGCCCATGGAACAGTCCTGTTTTTGTTATACAAAAGGCCACAGGGAAATGGAGGATGTAATAAGACCTCCGGAAAATTAATGATAGGATGTTCATTGTTGGCACACCTCTGCATGGCCTCCCCTGGATCCCTGCTATTTCAAGAGATTTAACCTTAATTGTTATTGATATTAAAGATTGTTATTTTTCTATTCCTCTTCATCCAGATGATTATGAAAAGTTTGCTTTTTCTATCCCTTCTAATAACTTTCAGAGGCCAGATGAGCAATATGAATGGATAGTTCTCCCTCAAGGTATGGCTAACAGCCCAGCTTTTTGTCAATATTATGTTTCATGTCTCCTGTCACCATTAATAAAAAAATCGCAGCTCACCCTGTATGTTTATATGGATGACATCATCCTGGGAGCTGCTGATGTCCAGCAACTGGGCTCAGCTTGCCTGACCCTTCGAGAGCTCTTAGAAAAAGGAGGATTACACATATCCAATGACAAGGTCCAAACTATTCCTCTCTTCAAAATATTGGGGACAAAACTTAGCCTAGACACGGTTTGTCCTCTCAAACCTTAACTAGTCATTCAAAAATCTTATTCCTTGGCAGAGTTACAGAAGCTATTAGGAGAGCTAAACTGGTTAAGACCATGGCTTCATTATCTCTACTGAGGATTTATTACCTCTCTTTGAGTTGCTACAGAGAAAATCCCCCTCTGATGTGATTATACTAGAAGAAGGTCATCTGTCAATATTACAAAAATTCCAAGATGCCCTCAATTCAGCCCAATTGGCTTGATACCAACCAAAGCAACCTCTATATCTGTGGATTTTCTCAGGTGCTAAGCTCCTGACAGCTGTTCTCACCCAGATGGGTAACCCCTTACAGTGGATACATTCCTCTGTGGGAGGAGCACCTCGAGTTTATTCCCAATTAGATCAATTAGCAGATCTTATAATAAAAGGGAGAGATACATCATTGAGACATTATGGAAAAGACCCAGATATTTTAACAATTCCTTACCATTTGTCAGACTTTGAATGGATACGGAGAAACAACCCTAGAGTCTCCTATGCTTTAGAAGGATTTTTTAGTACAAGTTGACTGTCATTACGGGTCAACCAAATGGACCTCTTCTTTTCCCAAAGAAGAGTAGACTCCCCCCATCCTTTTTTCCATCAAGCCACTCCCCAACGCAGTAAATGTCTTCACAGATGGAGGAAAAGAAGGGTCAGCAGTTGTAGTTTTTCACCCATCCTCAGGCCAAAGGACACAATACTTTGAAGCCATTACTGGTTCTGCTCAATTTAAAGAATTATATGCTGTTGCATTAGCCTTAACCCATGTCCAAGAGCCTATGAATCTTTTCTCAGATTGTTTATATGTAATTAACATATTACCTACTCTAAATGCATCATATATAAAGATAGATAATAATCCTATAACCCCTCTGATGATTCAGGTTCGATCCCTGTTAAAGGGGCGTAATGAGCCTATTTTCCTCCAACATCTTAGGGGACATCAAGGCTTATCTGGGCCCCTCTCTGAGGGAAATCAGGCTGCTGACCGTTTGGCCACCACAGGTGTATTAACAGTTACAGTCCCATATCAACAAGACCTTCAGTTAGCCCAAGGTCTTCATGACCTTACTCATTTAAATTGGAGAGGACTACATCATAAATTTCCTTTAGTTCCTATAAAAGATTTTTAAAAGATTGTAAGGACATGTAAGTCCTGTTTGCCCTTCTTACAGGTCTCACCTCTCCAGTCCCCTGGGGTAAATCCCAGAGGCCTATGGCCCAATGCTGTCTGGCAGACTGATGTAACCCATTATGTGCCATTTGGAAAATTAAAATATATATTTATGTCCATAGATACTTATTCACATGCTTGTTGGGCCACGGCACACTCTGGAGAAAGGCCTAAACATGCTGAAAGTCACTTTTTACAATGCTTTGCTATTCTTGGATTGCCAAAACAGGTTAAAACTGATAATGGACCCTGTTTTATGAGGAAATCATTACAAAAGTTCTTCCAAACTTGGCATATTAAGCATACCACAGGGATCCCATATAACCCAAAAGGACAAGCCATCATAGAGAGACATAATAAAACCCTAAAGGACCAATTAATAAAACAAAATGGGGGAAGCAACCCCCATGACCAGTTAAAGACAGCTATGCTTACCTTAAATATTTTAAATTTTTCCAAACAGCAGCCTCTGTCTGTGTTTCAAAGACACTGGTCTAACCAAACGCCTTATGTAAAGGTTGAGGTCCGATGGAAAGACCCATTAACTGGATTCTGGAGAGGTCCAGATCCGTTAATAAGTGCTGGCAGAGGTTTTGTATGTGTCTTCCCAATGGGAGAACAAAACCCTATATGGGTACCTGCCAGAGATCTCAAATACTGCCAATCCGACCAAAATGACTACCCAGAAGCACAAGCTCTTGAGGGGTGATCCTTTCTTTTTTCCACAGAAATGAGAAGAAAGAAAAACACCATGACAAATCTCCTGTCCTGTTGTGATTAAACTTCTCATCACATCCATTCCAAAATTCATCAAAAACACTGTCTTGGACTCCTTCTTTGTCAGTATCTCAACCCTCTGAGATGAGAGAAGAGGGGCTGTGCCATTCCTGTGACAATTGTCTGGACTTTGTGCTAGATGGCTTCCTTTGGACTCTGAGAGAAGAGTATTCTATCTGTGACAATTGTCCGGACTTTATGCTAGAGAGAAGAATGCTATTCCTGTGACAATTGTCCGGACTTTATGCCAGATGGCTTCCTTTAGACTAAACTGAATGGGTGGACTTTCTCCCTTTGGTGAAATCCCTGATTGTCATTGTCTTTGTGTTCACTTTTGGGCCCTATATAACTAACCGGATTGATACAGCTGGGTGGTCTGCCGTCATGCTGAGCTAAAGCCCTACAGGCTTGGCCATGGTCCTTAACAAGATGCGGAGGTTTGCCATCCAGTCAAGCCTTCCCAAAGGTGACTGTCCTGTCCCGTGTCCTTCCCCTGGCCACTTGCTGGCCCTGGATGTGTCCACCTGAAGTACTAGGGTGGTAGCCAATGACGGGTAAGATTTTTCCCAGAGAGGAAAAACAACCTAAACAGGCACACTCTTGAGTGAGATGGACACCCTAATTTTCGAAATACAGGATGGGACATCCCATTTTTGAAATATAAAATGGAGAAGCCCCATTTTGAAAAAAACAAAAAAGGGGAATTGTTGGGACTTTCCGGACACTGTCTGCCAAGGGGATGGGCTCTGGTTGCTTACCACGCCCTTTGGAGGACCGGGGCTAAGCAGGGGGGTGTGGCTATGACGTATCGTGAGAGTCGGAACCGCCCTGCTGGTCGAGGATTGGTTATTTTTAGGCCTATATAAGTACAGTTCACTGTTCAATAAATGAGTTTTTGGCATTGCTTTCTACCAAAACTCCCCAGGTGTGGCGTGGTGTCCGTCAATCAGGCGGGGATAGAGACACTCGGCGACTTTTGCCCACTAAGCCTATCTTCGCCAGGTAAGCTACTTTAACTCTTTCTGCTGGCAGAAAGAACCCCCTTTTAGGGCCCAAAAAGGGGGGTAGCTTTAGACCTCGGCCCCATTAATAAGTAACACAGCAGTCACTGCACTCTGCGAGGACCCGCCACACTGTATCTGGGCTCCCTGGCCAGTGCTGAGGTTGCATTCACCTTTGGCTGTTCTGAACAGTGGTCTAGGATTAGCCACATTAACACACCTCTTTTCAGTTCTTTGGGGCTCATCCTTGGTGTGACTTGAGTCCTAGAGTGACTTCTGGCTTAGCTCCTTTCCCACAGTGGCTTCACATGTTCATTCCCATTGTCAATATAGAGGATCCCAGCTTCTCCACAAATCCCGTCCTGGTCGGTACTTGTCCTCCTGTTGCTGTAGCCTTCCCTGGGGGTGAGAAGCAGCCTCCCATGTGCTCTCCTGCATGTTCTGGCCATCTGTGTGTCTCTGGGGAGAGAGTCCACCCTCACCTGAACAGACTCTTTTGGAGTGGTCTGCTTTGCTGAGTTGAGGGTTCCTATGTGTTGCGGATGCAGGCTTCGTGGTGTGCAAGTCATCTGATTGGAACACATACCCCGCCTCTGAATGGTCTAACTGACCACCTATGGTTTCTGTGGTCTTTTGTGTCTTTGTTGTGACATCTGAGAAACCATCATCTAACCCAAGGTCAAACACTAGCTGCTTTATTTTCTTAATATTTTAAATTGTTTGGATTTTTTTCTAATGTTTTAGTTCTTGATTGACTTTTGTTTTTTGTGGTGCTGAGATTAGAACACAGAACCCCACACATAATAGGCAAGTGCTCTGTCACTGAGCTACAAACTCAGGCCTATTGTTTAAAATCTTACATATAAAAATGTGACCATTTTTTAATTAATTTGGGGGAAGGGTATGAATTGGGAAAAATCACATTCTCTTTCTTCTTAAAAATATCTTAAAGACACAGACATCTTTAGACCCATGAGCTATTGCAGAATCACCCTGGAGAAACCTCAGGGCTGTGGTCAGGAAATTTGCCAATCATACCTGCATTTATCAAGAACTGTGTCAGTTGTTAATGTCTTCATTTTGTCATCTGGGGGCTTAGCAGGTATGTGTGCCCACACTAAAGTACAGCCACTGAGATGGGAGTCTCAACTACTGGCAGAGACCCCACCTCAGGCTCAGCACTTCTGCAGGAATGCTCTCTGAGGAGGCCTCACCTATGCCAGAGAGGGATTTTTCTACTGTCCCTGAGCAACACCAAGCCCCAAGTGGGAAAGTAGGTGGAAAGTGGACATGGTGGATACATCAGCCTGGAGACCTTGAGGATGACTGCCTGGTGTGGTGGGAGGCACAGGCTTGGGAGCAGGATGGGCCTCGTGGGTCACAGCATGTTTAGGACTTCCCCAGGGGTTAGGGGAAGTGACTTAGGGCCATTAAGCACAGAGACACTGAGTCTGTGCCTCACTGTGCAGATAGGAGTCTGGGGATGATGTCAGGATCCCCAGGGAGGCTCTGGGGAGGACAGGACCTTGCAGGACTAGCACCAGGAGCCAGTCCAGGCAGGGATGCCCAGAACACATGGTGTCCCCTTCCTGTGGGCTGAAGGACTCTGGCATCTCCCCTGAAGACTGCAACATCTTGGCCTCGATGCTTGTGGAAAACAGGAAGCTGAAGCTCCTGGACCTGACAGAGAATGACCTGGACGAGGGCATGCCTGGCCTGTACACAGCCTTAAGCCACCCAAAGAGCACCCTGAAGAAGCTGATGTAAGTGGGCTTGGGGTCTGGGAGTACAGGGGAACTAAGGGCACTGCACTCTGTCCACCAGTTGAGACAGCAGCAGGCCTTCAGAGCACAATCTGAAGGATCCGGGGGCCCGAGGTCCAGGCTTGGGTCAGCTGCTCTCTGTCTGCAGCAACCATTGTGCCTCCCAGCTTTGGTTTCTCCTCTGTGAATGGGGAGGAGCAGCACCCCTGTGGGTCTGGAGCATGTTCAGCGAGGCCCTCTGTGTGGCAGCTGCCCACCTACAGGAGCAGCTGCTCCTTCCCCCAGCCTGCTGAACCCCATATGCCCTGAGGGGCCCCCATTCCAGGTTGCACCATCAAACATAAGCTAAAATGTCCAACTGTTGACATCTTCTATTTGTTCAATATAAGATGCCAGAAACATGGATCGTTGTGAGCCACCTTGTCGTGCCCATCTCCAATAGGCTTTTGTCCTCTTGGATTATCTGCCAAGTAGCAGTAATTATCTGCCAGTCTTCTCTATCTGCCAAGTAGCAGTAATCATATGAGGCAGGGATTGAGGATATGCCTCCAATAACATGAGGAGGTTGCCACTAACTGGCCAGTCTGATCTCTTCCCATTCCCCTGAGTGTCTCACCAAAATGGCCATTGAGGGCACAGTACGTGGGGACAGGGTTCCCACCAGGTAGTTGCACATAAACAGGTCTCAAACAGATGACATTAGTATCCATAGAAGAGCCAGGGAACAGGGGTCCAGAACCTGTCATCCAGTCAATGTGTCCAAGGGTGCAGGTGGGGCCCCAGCCAAATCACTGGGCCTCATGTCCTACCTAACCTGTTTGCCAACTTGCTCAGGGATGATGAGGTAGAGAGTCTTCTTCACCAGTTGTGGGGATGTGGTCTCCCTCAGGGTGGCTCTGAAAATGGAAGAAGATGAGGTGAGAAGGGGTTGGCAGAGGACAGGTGACACCAGCTATTCTATTTCTATTTCAGAATAGAAAAAGATTACTGATGTTAAGTCAATCAATATTACATTATATTACACTACATGATGAATAACAGGAGAGTAAGAATCATTTCCTCTTAGTGCATCTGTAAGGGTTCCCAAATATATTCTTAATGGAATGGGGAAGAATTAACAATGGCAATTACAATTCTCATTTCTGTAACTGGTCATGTGGCCATATTCTGTATTACCTGTACTTCAGCAAACACCTCAGCAGGTCTTGGCTCTTTACCTGGAGGTGTGACCCACACCTTCATTCCTGAAGGATCTGAGACTTTTGTCATCTTGCCTGGATTGGGTTGTTGTGGTTTCCCATTGACCTTAATAATGGCACAGGGTAATTCCAAGAGACACCCTAAGGGATCTCCTGCACTCCAGGAGTACTATTTTAATTTTATCATTGATTTCTAATTTCATTCCATTGTGGCCTGTTAGAATGCATGATATCATCTCTGTTTTTCTGTATTTACTAAGAGTTGCTTTATGGCATAAGAGATGGTCTATTTTAGAGAAAGATTCATGTGCTGCTGTGAAGAAAGTATATTTGCTTATTGATGGATGAAATAATCTATATATGTCTGTTAAGTCTAAATGATTGATTGTATTATTTATTTCTATAGTTTTCTTATTGAGTTTTTCTTTTTTTTTTTTTTTTTTACGATCTGTCTAGTAGTGAGAGAGGTGTTTTAAGTCATCCAATATTATTGTATTGTGGTCTATTTGACTCTTAAAATTAAGATGGTTTTGTTTGAGGTATATAGATGCTCCATTGTTTAGGGCACAACATTTGTAATTGTTATGTCTTGCTTATATATACTTAACTTAAGAAGTATGAAATGTCCTTCTTTGTCTCCTCTGAATAACTTTGATTTGAAGTCTACCTTTTCTGAGATGAGAATGAAAACCCCTGCTTGTTTACACAATCCATATGAGTGATAAGTTTTTTCCCATTCTTTCACCTTCAGCCTGTGGACATCTTTGCCCATGAGGTGAGTTTCCTGAAGACAGCATATTGTTGGGTCTTGCTTTGTAATCCAATCTGCCAGTCTATGTCTTTTGATTGATGAGTTTAGGCCATTAACATTCAAGGTTATTATTGAGATATGATTTGTATTCCCTGTCATTTTTGTTTATTTCTGGTTTTTGATTTGTCTTAGTTTCTCATTTGGTTGAATGTCCCTTTAATGTAGTTCCTCCCAACTTCACCCTTGGCCACTTGCCTAGAACACTGGGCCAGGGCCAGGCAATGATCTCTATGTGTCATATTCATATCTCCCTCACACCATCCTCATAGTAGAGGCATCAGTGTCCCCACTGTATCCCCAAGCAATCTGCCATGGAGGATTGAGGGGGCCAGAAATAGATCATGTCCAGAATAATAAGGTCAATATTTGTTCTCAGTAAGCCTGCAATATAAGCTTTATTCTAATTATGACATAAAGGAACATAAGAGAAGAAATGAGTTTGGGGCTGGAGACAAATGAGGAAGTGGGTTTTGATGTTTTGAGGTCCCTGGAACCTTAGTAGGTAACGAGTTTGACTCGTGAGCCTGGTCTCTAAGGAGCTCCTAGAGGATTTGCATGCTTGAGCAGTCTTGGCAATTAGACACATGGGAGAAAAATGGTGGCTAACAAAAAAGCAAAGTACTCTGGGTCCAACTGGAGCATAATCTTCCCCCCATAAGCCCCATATCCACTGGCATGGTCAGTCCTGGGAGTAGGGCTTGTTCCACACTCCTGTGTTCTGCTCTCCTTTAATCAGATTCAATGCAGTTCTGTTAGCATCTTTCCCCTCTTAGAGCCATGAACTAGAAGTAAGTAGAAGTTTTAAGACTTCTGTATAGATTTTTGTAGGAAGATTCTAATCACATAATGTTGGTGCAGAGAATCCTGCTGTGATTTTTGTAACACAGTGGTCAGACCAGAAAATTGAAGGTTCCGGAATATGGATTTTTGGTGTTCATCAGGTACCTGCTGGGTACTTGAACACACTTTGTGTTCAGACTACAATGACAGCATCTAATCTTGGAGGCTGGTCCAGAGGTCTCCTCAGGTGGCTGTATGTTTCTCAGTCTACCAAACGAGATGACTGGTGACCTCGAATAACTTCCAGTGGTCACCATGGCTTGTGCTGTTAGTTGAGACACATTCATGGGTGGCCAGGCTGTTCCTTCAGGGTTCAGTGTTCACACTACTAATGACAAGTGATGTTAAGTGAATGTTCTACTTATAACATGCCACTGCATTACTTCTGCCCAGTATCTGTTCTCTTGGGCTCACTGGGTTCTGGGTGAGACCTGAGGTCCATCCAGCTTCACCCTCTGTCCCTGGGCCTCCAGTTGTACAGCATCGTCTATTGAACACTATTCTTCTCCATCATGCTGTTGAAAACAGCCAGCTGCCTGTGTTTGATGGAACACATCTCCTCCAGGTGTGTGTGTGTGTGTGTGTGTGTGTGTGTGTGTGTGCGCGGTGTGCGCGCGCGCATCTGCATGTCTGCCTGGAGCAGGCCTGGCAGACCTTTGCATTCACAGGCCATCAGGTTGGTGACTTAGGCTGTGGGCTACATTGTCAACACAACTCAGCTCTGCTGCATAACCCAGGTGGCAGCTCCACACCACACAGATGAAAAGCATGTCCAACTCCAGTGACACTCAACTCACAGAAGCCACCACCTGCACTCTTGGAGGACATGCTTCCTATGTGTTGGGGCAGAACTCGGAGTACTGAGGGGTTTTCTCTTCCCCTTGCTAGCCAGAACCCATGTTGTGCTCACATAAAGAAGTTACTCCCCAGCCTATGGTCTGTGAACTCCATCCCACTGCTTAGACCAGACATTCACCCAGGAAGAGGTCATGAGTTTTGTTTTTTTTTTAAGGCATGTGGGTACCAGTGTTCCAACTAGGGGCATGTGACCATTGAGCCCCATCCTCAACCCTATTTTGTATTTTACTTAGAGACAGGGACTCACTGATTTGCTTAGCACCTCATTTTTCCTAAGGCAAGCTTTGAATTGATAATCCTCCTGACTCAGCTTTACCAGATGCTGAGATTGCAGGCATGCACCAGTGCACTTGGTGAGGGTGTGAGATTGGAAGACTACTTCACTTCAATCTAGCCAGGAGGCCTGACACAGTCATCCTCCACAGAATACCAATATTTGGAAAAGTGAGGTTGTGGATGAATCTGATGCTGGCCTGGTCAGAGGACACACTCTATTGGGACAGATTCTCTTCCATTTTCTACTTCTACTGCTGAGAACTCAAGCACCTGACAGCAACCAGCTTGGCCAGGCTCATCTTCAGAGAAAGGCCTGATGAATTCGTCCCCTTGGCAGAGATCATGGCCCAACCAGAGAGGCTCCTGTTCATCTTCGACAGCTTTGAGGAGTTGCACTGAACCCTGAGTGAGCCCGAGTTAGACCTGTGCAGGGACTTGAGGGAGGAGTGGCCAGTCAAGAAGGTCCTGGGCAGCCTGCCGAGGAGGAAGATTCTCCCGGAGTTGGCTCTGCTCTTGGGTGCCATGTCCAAGTGCCCACCAACTCTGGAAAGGAAACTGGAGCACCAAAACATGCAAGTGCTCATGGGCTCCTATGAGAGCCAGAGGAAGCAGTACTTCTTCTGCTCATTTGAAGAGAGGGGACATGCAATGTGGGATCTGAGTGGCACCCTGGGTCTGCCTTCCAGGCCTCTAGTTCTGACAACAAAAATTGTCTCTAAACATTGCCTTTGGGGGTTAACCCACACCCAAATTTTGTTGTAGAGCTGGGGGGTGGGTCAGTTATGGAGTAGGGTTGACAAAGCCAGGCATTCACACTGCGTTGATGGGCATGGTTGGATCAGACACACTCAGAGTCTTCTCTGATTTTGCACAAGTACCTTTCCCTTTATTAAGAGACCTGGATTTTCTTTGAGGTGTTCATCAGTAACCCAAACCTGCAACACCTGAGCCTGACTCACACTTGGTTCACTCACAATAATATAATGTTCCTCTGCTGTGCCTTGAGCAATCCAGTGGGCAATGTACAGGAGCTGCTATGAGTCTGTGCCTGACACCTTGATGGTGGAATCTAGAGAGGACTGGGATGCATTAATGTAGATGCCTCTGTCTTGTTTTCTGTTACCTCCTAGGAAATCAAGACCAGAATAGGGAATTTAGTTTTTAAATAAATACAGGCACTTTGGAAAACCACTGTTCAGCTGTCACAGATTCTGGTGTGCTACATAACACAGAAGAAGCATTTATGGTGAATACACTGGCCAGGACTGAAGCAGCCTCTGAGTACCTTGGTGGCAGAACATGGCAAAAAACATCCTAGGCCCTCAGTGCAAGCAGTACACCCCAGTGCTCTTTTTTTCACAGTACACCCCAGTGCTTGCTTTTGAAAAGAATTTTAACTTTTACACTTTTGAGAATGGGATGGGTGTGGTCTCGCCAATTCCTGAGATGCCTTTAAGTCTCTTTCTTATTTCTTTCTGGGTAAAGTACTTAGCATCTCCTAGTGGCTTTAATCTCTTAAGCTACCACAACTTTTTGGCCTCTGGCTTGGCTTGCATTTTTCTGGCAAATTACAAGTTATGAAATCTTTACACTCTGTGTTCTTTTCCTGATTATCAGGGTATACTTGGCTAAAAACTGCCAGCAATACTCATGCCACTGCCTCAATTGTATGCTGCCTTCAATTTTCCTCCAGACTAATGAGTTCATCACCTTTAAATTCAACCTTAGAATTCTCAGAGCACAGGCAAAATGTACACAACTTCTGAGCCAGAACATACAAGAGTGGCCTCAATTTCCAACAATCTCCCTCTGAATATAATCAGCCCAGACTTCACTGTCTATGTTTCTCTGAGCATTCTGGCCTTCAGTTACCACCACAATCACCCATTAATATCTGCTTATAAAATTCTGCTTATAAAATTCCCATCTTGCATCTGTAAAATTTCCAAATTCCTCCCCCTGTAAACCAGCTGCAAAGGCTTTTGAATAACATAGCTACACGAGTCACAGCAATTACCCTACTTTTCAATACCAATTTGTGTGGTAGTGAGCTCTGTATTGATGTCACTAAAAGACCTGGTAAGAAGAACTTGGAAGAAAATTTTATTTTTGCTCATGGTCACCTGATGCTATGGCTCTGAGCCCAAAGAGAGGCAAAACATCATGGCTGAAGGGCAGGATAGAGGGAGCTGTTCAGGACATGGCACCAGAAAGTAGAGACAGTTTTGTTCATCAGGGAGAAAATATACACTCCAAAGGAACAGCCCTCATGACCATCTTCCCCTAGTCCCTTTCTACCTGCCTACAATCGCTAACAAATTTACCCAACCGAGTGTATGAACCCATATTATGAGATTAATTTAATCTTGTCACCTCACCTCTGAACTTTATTGCATTGACTCACACATCAGGTTTTCAGAGGATACCTCACATCTAAACCATAATAGGTGCAGGGAAAATAAAATGTCAAAAGAGCTGGTTGTCACAGGAAGTGAACATTCACTCTTATCCACATGATCACAGAGGCAGTATTTTCATATAAATACTGCTTTTGCACTTGCTGTAAGTATAATTTTTAGTTTTTCTTTCCTAACCCTTATGCTCCTCCTAATGTTCTAATTTCCTCTTCTGTTTTCTTGTTTATATTATTGATTTCACTTTCAACATCTCCCCTCTTTTACTGTTGCAATTTTTATTCTTCTGTGATCTCACCCTCTTTTAATTTTTAATCTCATTTCTCTGTTGGGTTTGCCCATCCATTTTTATAGTGGATGGTATTAGTTTTTCCATGGGATGACGTTATTCTTGTATCTGGTTTGTGTTGGTTGGTATTTGTTGCTCTTTCTATGTGGTACTGGGTCAATGCTCTACCACTTACAAACACATCAACCATGCTGGGTCAATACTCTACCACTTAGGTACAATCCTATCCCATGTAAGAGAAATTTCTCTCCACCCATGACCCTGGCCTGCTTCAACTTTTGTGAATATCTCAAGTTAGAGTGCAGTGAGATGAAAGACCCAACTGATGAGCTGGACCCAAGAGAGCAATGGGAGCAGGCTTCCTGAAGGTCTTATCCTGGTTAACCACTCCCGTAGCCTCTTCAGAGTGAAATAAAATACTGTGTACACTACACTCACCACAAGGACCTTCATGTGGGTCACTCCCATACCTATACAGACCAACATGATGGATAGGACTGTAGGGAAAACAACACCAAGCATTCCCCATAGACCCTGGTACCACAGTTGAATTGCTTCAAGCACTGGAGGGTCTCACTCTTGTGAGACTGACTGAAAAATTAGAACACTCAGTTTCTGCCACAGTATGCTCCATTAAAATCTATGCATCACAGCCTAGAATCAACAGGGAAACTGTACTTTGAAGCTCATTTACAAGTGAACTCAATGCTACAACAATCATATCTCAGCACAAATGAAGAGAAGGCCCTTCCCAAGAAGGAAAACCCTGAAAGTAGAAGAGATACCATCCCAACAGATGATCAAATCTCAACATAGAAACAGGATCTATGAGAAAACAGGGCAACATGACTCCAGAAGCTATTAACATTACTGATGCCAAGGAAATCAAAACAAGGAAGTGAAAATCACTTAACATATGATGTTAAAAGGAATCAACAAATTCCACAAGGATACAAATATTGAATGGATTAGGGAAGACACTGCAGAATGTGAAAGATCTGTTTCACAAAGATTCTGAAAACTCTTGGAAATTTGTCACTAAAACCAACTCAGTTGAAAGATTTGACAGTAGGCTAGATTGAAATGGAAAAAGAATATTAGGACTTGAAGATAGGCTGATGGACTAACACATTCAGGCAATAAGAAAAATGAGAAATTGTAAGAGCCTTGAATGAGGAAGTAGCTAAGATGGTGGCTGGCTGAGAGCCAAAGAGGAGGTGTTTACTTGTTTACACCTGACCTTAATGTAATTACCTAAGAACCTTTCTGTGCCCGTGGACACTGCGTGCCGCACCTGTAAGTTGAGCTTGTAACACGTGTATGCTTGATGGGTGTAGAGTATTTACCAGGCTGGGGGCATAAGAGAAAGAGAGAAGACAGAAGAGAGAGAGAGAAAGGAGAGAAGAAGAAGCAAGAATAAAGAAACCATTCATTCCCAGTCTGCCTCCGATTTATTTCCTGCAGTATAGTTGCTGTAGGTGGCAACAAGAAATAACCTGAACCTACAATATTAGAAGACCAACTGATCAAATCATGAGAATTGAAGAGGAAGTCAAATCATTGAAGAGAAACCCAATTCCTTGAAATGACAGAAAACCTCCCAAATCTTGTGTATGTTATGAACATCTAGGTACTGGATGTATTTAGAAACCAAAATACATATGACAGGGAAAGAACCTTTCATTCATATGAAAATATGCCTTTGTGGTCATTGGTCATGTAGAGAAGACTGAATATTCACTCCCTGTGCCAATCAGCTGTTTTGACATTTTCTTGGGCCCTGCATCTATTATGGTTTAGATTTTGGTGTCCTTCCAAAAAACTGGAACTGAAATGTAAAATTAAGGCTATTCAGAACTTCAAGAGAAAAACACTAAGTCACTGACATTGTCCCTTACAATAGTAAAACCAATTAGAGTAATTCTGACTTCTCATCAGAAAATTTAAAGAGCAGAAGGGTGTGGAATGACATCCTTCAGTCTCTGGAAAAAAGAAATTGCCTACCTAGATTACTAGGTACAGAAAAATTATCCTTCACAATTGTAAAAATAAATACTTCCCCCAAATAAGTGTAAACTGCAGAAATTCATAATTCCTAGACCATTAGGACAAAAGATACTGAAAGGAATCTTATGGGTAAATGAGGAAGTGAGATAACTATGACCAGGAGAGCTCAGGAAATAAAATTTCTCACCAAGAGGACATAAGCAAAATTGTTTCAGTAGATCATTAACCACCAGGAGGACATCAGCAAAAGTGTTTCAGTAGGTCATTAACCCTCTAAGATGAACAAGGAAGAAGAAATGAACACAGATTATTCACAACAACCAAAGAAAAACACTGATGTGAACTTACTTTCAATAACACTGAATACAAGTGATATAAATTCTTCAATTAAAAAAGGCAGAATAGCTGGCTGGAATGGGAAAAAATGCCCACTCTTTGTTGTCCCTGAGAAACTCACCTCACAGACAGAGTCATCTGCAGCCTGATGGCACCAGGGTGAACAGTGATGTTACAAACAAATGGAATCTGAAGGCAAGCATGAGTAGCTGGATTTATTACACAATGTAGACTTCAAGCCAATAGCAGCCAGAAGAGAAAAAGAAGCTCAGTACACCTTAGTAAAGTGAACAATTCAACATGAAGATATGATTGTAAATATGTATGCACCCGACACTGAATTACCCAGTTTTATAATATGAGCACTATGGGACATAAAGAGAGAGACCTTGGTCCCACCACAGTAACAGTGTGTGACTTCAACACCCTACTCATCCGTAGATCATTCAGACCCAAGAAACAGTTAATTGCACTACAGATCAAAGAGACTTAGGCTACATCTACAACAATTCCAAAGGCTGCAAAATACACATTCTTTCTAACTGCAAGTAGACTCTCTACAAAAACATCATATTTAGGGCCCAAAGCAAGAGTTTGATACACTATAAACATAATTTCTGTATCTTATCAGACAACAAGACAATAAAAGTAGAAATGAACAGGAGAAATGGCAGATATTATAGTAACATTTGGGAAATTGACAAAACACTTTGGAAAGGTGACATCTTTCAGGAAATCAGAGAATTTTAAAATTCTGAGAATCATAAAAATGGAGGCAATATCTGAGAACCTGTGGGTTTTGTGAAGCAGGTGAAAGAAGGAAGTTCCCAGTGCTTACATTAGAAGAAAGGGGAATTACAAATAACATCAGGATGCATCTCAAGGTCTTGGAAATGACAAGACAAACCCAAAAGTTGGGACAACAAGTAAAATCACAGCAAAAACAGAGATGAAAAGAATAATACAAGGCATAAGTAAAACAAAGAGCTGGTTATTTGAAAAGATAAAGTTGACAAACCCTTATCCAAGCTAATCAAAAGAAAGAGAAGACTGAAACAAAATCAAAGACTAAAATGGGTACATTCAAAACATACCACAGAAATCCAGAGGATGATGGCATATTTTGAAAACTTTTATGCAAATAAATTGGAAAATCATAAAGAAATTGACAAATATCTAGAGGCAAGTGACCTCTAGATATTTGTTGACTTACAAAAATCAACATGTTAAAATTAGTAAACACAATAGCCAATAAAGAAGTCACAAGTCAGGAAACATTCCTATTCACAACCACTTCCAAAAATAATAGAATATCCAAGGCCAGATCTAAGCAATGGTGTTAAAGTCTTCTGCAAGACAAATTTTTAAAATATAAATAAAAACAGAAAATTTAAAGATGATATTAGATAGTGAAAAGACCTTTTATATTCATAGGCTGGGAGAAATACTGATGTTGAAATGGCCGTACTACTGGAGATAATCTACATCTTCAAGGCAATCCTTATCAAATACTAACAGTGAACTTCACAGAATAAAAAAAAAATCCAATAATTCATATGGAAGCAAAAAAGACACATACTCAAAGCAATCCCGAGTAATAAGAGAAATGCTAGTGGCATCTCAATTCCTGATTTTAAAAACTACAATAGAGCCACAGTCACAAAAACAGCATGGTATTGGTATAAGAACATGCAGTGGAGTAGAAGATGCAGGAATAAACTCAGATTTAGAACCATCTGATCCTCAACAGGGCCAAAAACAGAGTTTGGAGAAAAGACTATGTCTTTAATATGTAGTGCTGGAAAAACTGGTTGTCTACCTGTAGACTGAAACCAGATTTTCTCTTATCCTATACCAACATCATATCAACATGGATCTCAATCCTGAAATTGTGTAACTACTAGAGGAAAACCAAAGATGCCTCAAGATATGAATACAAAAAAAAAAAATTTCCTGAATAGGGTCTAATGTCAGGGGCCGCCATGTTCAGGAGCTATGCACAAACCTCTAAATCCTGAGTAAAGAGGTCTGGAGTGGTATTCCACCCTGCAATGCAACTGGACTTTACCTCCACTCAGACAAGAAAGGAGCAGCTCTGGGAGTAGGCCTCACCAGATGGGGTTGAATTACACCACCTGTTTTATTGTAATCCTAACCTGCACTTTTTTGGATAAAATGTTCTGTGGATTAGCTCCCCTCCATTAATAAAACCCGGGATTGAGGCATGCTTCTCCTCTTTCTTGCCTGCCTTGCCCCCCTTATGGGAGCTGTGGATGAGGAGTGGTCACTGAACCCAAAGAAAAAGGAGTTTCTGTGTCTGTGTCTATATTTAGTCAGTCCAAATTCACTTGGAGTGACCCTGATTGATTTAGTTGCAAGTCCCCACATCTAATATCTCAGGAAGTAATCTCAAGAACTGGCAGCTTCTATCTTGAGACACGGGTTTGGGACTGGAAACCCAACACCAAGATGAGGCATCAGTAACCTGCAGGGACACTGTAAGATTATAGAGTTGAAACTGTAACACCTTGAGTTCTGCCCACACCAATCTGCAGAGGACCCAGGCTCAAAGTTGGCCTGGGTATATCCTGGCCCTATAGGGGAACCTCTTCAAACCAGAAGCCCACCACATGAACTCCTACTCAGCCAGTTCTGCCCACACAAACCTGCATGGGACCTGGGCACAGGGTAGGTCCAGAGTTCGCCACCCCACCCACTCTTAGAAGCACAAGCCTAACCCACTTCCATCTTGAGACACTGCAGACATAGCCATAGCCTTCCCCACACAGTAGCCCCTATCTTTTGACAACACACAGGGCCTAAAAGCAGCCACATCTCAGAGCAGGCATTCCAAAGACATTGTAAGGCCCACCCTTTCAGCCCCATTTCTGGAAGATGTTGCATTCATCTTGGGGCACTTTTACTGTTATCTCAAGTTAACTCTGCTATTGCCAACACCACCTTTAGTTTTAGTACCTTACGTCGAGGGACACCTACAGGATATGATAGCCCAACATTAAGGTGAGGGACAGACAATATGCATAGATACTACAAGAATGTAGGGTAGAAACTGTAATATTTCAGATCCACAATGCAAGAAATGAAGACAAATAGACAACATAAACAAACAAAGGAGGAACATGCCCCAAACAAACCAGGATACTACAATAACAGAAGCCATGGACAGTGAATTTGATGAAAAGTCAGAGAAGGAGTTCAGAAGGTACATAATTAAAATGATCTGTGAATTAAAGAATGATCTAAATGAGCAAATACAGGCAAAAATTGATCACTAGAACAAAGAGACAAGAGAGCAAACACAGGTAGCATAAGATTAGTTCCAAAAAGAGACAGAGACTCTGAAGAAAAACCAGTCAGAAACCCTTGAAATGAAGGAAACAAAAAAAAAGAAACAAATTAAAAAAAAATACAATAGAAAGCATCACCAACAGAATAGATCAATTGGAAGAAAGAACGTCAGGTAATGAAGTCAATGCATACAATCTTTTTATTTCATTTTATTTATTTGTTTTAGTTATACACAATGCCTTTATTTTTACGTGGTGCTGAGGATCAAACCCAGGCCATTCACATGCTGGGTGAGTGTTCTACTGCAGAGTCACAACCCCAGCCCCCAAAGCATACAATTTTGAAAATAAAGTTGAGCACACATTGAAGATAGTAAGAAACTATGAACAGAACACCCAATAATTATCCAATAGCATCAAAACACCAAATCAAAGAGTAATTGCAATAGAGGAAGGCACAAAGTTTCCAATCAAAGGAATGCACAATCTCTTCACTGAGGTCATATGAGAAAATTTCCCAAGCATGAAGAATGAATCGGAAAACCAAATATAAGAGGCTTACAGGACACCAAGTGTACAAAATTACAATATATCTACACCAAGGCACATTATAATAAAAATGCCTAGCATGCAGAATAAGGATAGAATCATAAAGGCTGCAAGAGAGAGGAATCAGATGACATATTGGGGGAGACCAACTGGTATCATGGCAGATTTTACAACCCAGACCCTCAAAGCCAGGAGATCATGGAACAACCTATACCAAGCTCTGAAAGAAAATGGATGCCAACCAAGAATTTTTTTTTAATTTGAAGTTGTATATATAACAATAGCATGTATTAAAATTCATAGTACATATATAGAGCACCTTTTTACATAACACTGTTTGTATACAAAGTATATTCATACTATTCATGTCTTCAGTCACATATTTAAAATACTGATATCCATCTCATTCTACCATCTTCTTTTTTTCCCTTTATATCCCCTTGCTCCCTCCCTTCCACTCCCTCCCCATTGACCTTTTTAGTGTTCCTCTAATCCTCTTATGTTTCCCAACCCAACCTCACTGTGACTCAGCCTACTTATATATGAGAAAACATTCAGCATTTGGATTTTTGAGATTGGCTAACTTCACTTAGCAT
>CM046672.1:63844137-63861164 GCA_025594165.1 Tamias sibiricus | reverse complement strand
ACACAATGCCTTTATTTTTACGTGGTGTGAGGATCAAACCCAGGCCATTCACATGCTGGGTGAGTGTTCTACTGCAGTGTCACAACCCCAGCCCCCAAAGCATACAATTTTGAAAATTAAAGTTGAGCACACATTGAAGATAGTAAGAAACTATGAACAAACACCCAATAATTATCCAATAGCATCAAAACACCAAATCATAAAGAGTAATTGCAATAGAGGAAGGCACAAAGTTTCCAATCAAAGGAATGCACAATCTCTTCACTGAGGTCATATGAGAGAAAATTTCCAAGCATGAAGAATGAATCGGAAAACCAAATATAAGAGGCTTACAGGACACCAAGTGTACAAAATTACAATATATCTCTACACCAAGGCACATTATAATAAAAATTGCCTAGCATGCAGAATAGGATAGAATCATAAAGGCTGCAAGAGAGAGGAATCAGATGACATATTGGGGGAGACCAACTGGTATCATGGCAGATTTTACAACCAGACCCTCAAAGCAGAGGAGATCATGGAACAACCTATACCAAGCTCTGAAAGAAAATGGATGCCAACCAAGAATTTTTTTTTAATTTGAAGTTGTATATATAACAATAGCATGTATTACAAATTCATAGTACATATATAGAGCACCTTTTTACATAACACTGTTTGTATACAAAGTATATTCATACTATTCATGTCTTCAGTCACATATTTAAAATACTGATATCCATCTCATTCTACCATCTTCTTTTTTCCCTTTATATCCCCTTGCTCCCTCCCTTCCACTCCCCTCCCCATTGACCTTTTTAGTGTTCCTCTAATCCTCTTATGTTTCCCAACCCAAACCTCACTGTGACTCAGCCTACTTATATATGAGAAAACATTCAGCATTTGGATTTTTGAGATTGGCTAACTTCACTTAGCATATTCTCCAACTTCATCCATTTACCTGTGAATGCCATTATTTTATTCTCTTTAATTGCTGAGCGTAATATTCCATTGTGTATATATACTACATTTTCTTTATCCACTCATCTACTGAGGGGAACCTAGGTTGGTTCCACACCTAGCTATTGTGAATTGTATGCTATAAACATTGATGTGGCAGTGTCCCTGTAGTATGCTGCTTTTAGGTCCTTTGGGAATAGACCCAGGAGTGGGATGGCTGGATCATATGGTGGATCCATTCCCAATTTTCCAAGGAATCTTCATAGTGCTTTCCTTAATGGCTGCACAGTTTTGCAGTCCCACCACCGATGTATGAGTATACCTTTTCCCCACATCCTCTCCAACATTTATTATTGTTTGTGTTCTTAATAGCTTCCATTCTGACTGGAGTGAAATTTCAGTTCTCTTAAAATAGAAAAAAGGCCTCAAAATGTACATTGGAGAAAAGATAGCCTCTTCAAGAAATGGTGCTGGGAAAACTGGAAATGTAGCAAAACAGAATTAAGACTTTATCTCTCACAAAGCACAAAACTCAACTCAAAGTGGATCAAGGACTTAGGAATTAGACCAGAGGACAATACACCTAAGAAGAAAAAGTTAACTCTAATCTCCAACATGTCAGATTAGGCCACAAGTTCCTTAATAAGACTCTGGAAGCACAAGAATTAATACCAAGAATCAATAAATAGGGGATAGATTCAAACTAAAAAACTTCTTCTCAGCAAAAGAAGCAATCAGTGAGGTAAATAGACAACCAAATAATTGGGAACAAATTTTTACCACATGCACATCAGATAGAGCACTAATCTCTATAATATATAAAGAACTCAAAAAATCTTACAACAAAAAATCAAATAACTCAATCAATAAATGGGCCAAGGAACTGACAAGACACTTCTCAGAAGAAGATACACAATCAATCAACAAATACATGAAAAAATGTTCAACATCTCTGGCAATCAGAGAAATGCAAATCAAAACCAATCAAGAATCTCATATCCAGCAAAACCAAGCTTTATATTGATGATGATAAAGACCTTTCATGGTAAACAAAAGTTAAAAAGAATTTACAACTAGAAAGCCAGCACTAGAGAACATCCTCAGCAAAATATTCCATGAAGAGTAAATGAAAAAAACAATAATGAAAATCAGCAGAGGGAAATATTACACTAAAGGAAAAACTGATCAGAGGAGAAACCATATCAAGATAAATGCCAAAAATAAACAAGAATGGCTGGGAAGGCATATCATGTTTCAGTAATGACTCTGAGTGTTGATGGCCTAAACTCGTTAATCAAAGACATAGACTAGCAGATTGGATCAAACGACAACAATTAAAAAAAAAAAAAACACCACTATTCTGCGCCCAAAAGACTCTCTCATAGGAAAAGACATCCACAGGCTGATGGTGAAAGGTTGGGAGAAATCATACCACTCACATGGAATGTGGAAGCAAGCAGGGGTTTTCATCCTCATATCAAATAAAGTAAACTTCAAGCTAAAGTTGATCAAAAGGGATAAAGAAGGACACTCCATACTGCTCAAGGGAACCATACACCTACAAGACTTAACAAATTGTATATATATATGGCCAAAAAAATGGAGCATCTACATATATCAAACTCTTCTCAAGTTCAATAGTCAATAGACCACAACACAATAATTTTGGGTGGACTTTTAACACACCCCCTTTCACCACTGGATAGATCTTCAAAACAAAAGCTGAACAAAGAAAATATAGAACTCAAAAATACAGTCAATAGCTTAGACTTAACTGATACATACAGAAAATTTCATCCTTCAGTGAGCAAAATACTTTCTTCTCAGCAGCACATGGATCTTTCTCTAAAATAGACCACATATTATGCCACACAAAACAACTCTTAGCAAATATAAAAAGTAGAGCTACTACCCCTGCATTCTATCAGACCATAAGGAAATAAAAATTAGAAATCAGTGATATAATAAGAAACAAAAGTTACTCCAACACCTGGAGACTAAATAAATAATATGCTACTGAATGAACAATGGGTTGCAGAATATATCAAGGAGGAGATTAAAAAACTTCTTTGAGGTGAATGAGAATATAGACACAACATTTTCAAAAAAATCTCTGGGACACTGTGAAGGCAGTTCTAAGAGGAAAGTTTATTGTATGGAGTTCATTCTTTAAAAGGAGAAAAAGTCAACAAATAAATGACTTAACATTATATTTCAAATCTCTAGGAAAATAATAAGAATCCAACATCAAAAGCAGTAGAAGACAGGAAATAATTCAAATCAGAGCTGAAAATCAATGAAATTGAAACAAAAGAAACAATTTTAAAAATTGACAGTACAGACATTACAGAAATACAGATCATAATTAGAAATTATTTTTAAAACTTGTACTCCAATAAAATACAAAATAGCCAAGGCATTGACAAATTTCTAGAGTCACATGGTTTGCCCAAATTGAATCAGGATGAAATACACAATTTAAAAACAGATGAAATTCAAGCAATGAAATAGAAGATGCTGTCAGATGCCTACCAACCAAAAAAGGCACAGGACCCAATGGATACACAGCTGAGTTCTACAAGACCTTTAAAGAAGAACTAATACCAATACTCTTAAATTTATTTCAGGAAATAGAAAAAGATGGAGCTCTTCCAAACTCATTCTATGAGACCAATACCACCCTGACTCCAAAACCAGGCAAAAAAGACACATCAAAGGAAGAAAAACTGCAGACCAATATCTCCAATAAACATAGATGGAAAAATTCTCAATAAAATTCTGGCAAATCAGATGCATGAACATATCAAAAATATAGTACACCACGATCAAGTGGGGTTCATTCCAGGTATGCAAGCTTAGTTCAACATACAGAAATCAATAAATGTAATTCATCACATCAATAGACTTAAAGATAAGAACCATATTGTTATCTCAATAGATGCAGAAAAAGCATTCAACAAAATACAGCACCCCATCATGTTCAAAACACTAGAAAACTAGGGATAACAGGAACATATCTCAACATTGTAAAAGCTATGTATGCTAAGCCCCAGGCCAACATCATTCATCAAAGGAGAAAAATCGAAAGCATTCCCTCTAAAACCTGGAACAATACAGGGATGGCCTATTTCACAACTTCTCTTTAACATAGCTTTTGAAACACTGGCCAGAGCAATAAGACAGATGAAAGAAATTAAAGGGATACAGATAGAGAAAGAAGAACCCAAATTATCACTATTTGCTGACAATATGATTCTATACCTTGAAGACCCAAAAAATTCCACCAGAAAACTTCTAGAACTTGTAAATAAATTCAGCAAAGTAGCAGATACAAAATCAACTGCCATAATTAAAAGCATTTCTATATATCAGTGACAAATTCTCTGAAAGAAAAAATACCCCATTTACAACAGCCTCAAAAATTAAAATACTTGGGAATCAACTTAACAAAAGACATGAAAGACCTCTTTAATGAAAAAACTACAGAACACTAAAGAAATTGTAGATGATCTTAGAAAAATGGAAAGATCTACCTTGTTCATGGATAGACAGAATTAATATATTCAAAATGACCACACTACCAAAAGCATTATATACATTTAGTGCAATTCCAATCAAAATACCAATTACATTCCTCATAGAAATAGAAAAAACAGTCATTAAATTTATCTGGAAAAATAGGAGACCCAGAATAGCTAAAAGCAATCCTTAGCAAAAAGAGTGAAGCAGGTGGCATCACTATACAGAATGCAAATTATACTACAGATCAATAGTAACAAAAACAGCATTGTATTGGCACCAAAAGAGACTTGTAGACCCATGGTATTAGAATAGAGGACACAGAGACTAACCCACATAAGTACAGTTATCTTATATTAGACAAAGGCAACAAAAACTTACATTGGAGAAAAGATAGCCTCTTCAAGAAATGGTGCTGGAAAAAACTGAAAATCCATATGTAGCAAATTTTGAAATTTAATTCCTCTCTCTTCATGCACAAAGCTCAACTCAAAATGAATGAGGACTTAGGAATTAGACCAGAGACAATACACCTAATAGTAGAAAAAGTTAAGCTCTAATCTCCAACATGTCAGATTAGGCCCCAAGTTCCTTAATAAGACTCTGGAAGCGCAGAATTAATACCAAGAATCAATAAATGGGATAGATTCAAACTTTGTAAGCTGCCTATTGTGGCCAGCCACGGTGCCCGCGGGAAAATCTCGGAGGCAGAGTTAAGACTTTTACTACTTTTACTTTCTACTTTCTTAGAGCTTAGAGAGAGGGAAAGAAAGATTTTTAGAGAAAGGAAGATTAGAGCTTCTTTCTTCTCTCTTCTTTCTTCCTTCTTCTGTCTTCTGTCTTCTGTCTTCCTCGGGAGCCTCGGCCTTACTCTGAACCAGTCCTCTGGAGCCTCGGCCTAACTCTGGCCAGTCATTACTTCTTCTATCTGGTTTCTCTTCTGTAACCGCTCCTGCCTACGTTCTGGCCGCTCTGATTCTTCTGAACCCGACCGAGTGACTGCCCGGCTGACTTTGAATTCTCCGTTCTCCTAACTAGGACCGCTTTCACCCAGTTATATATCCATTCAGGTTTGCGGGTGCCTACAGGTGCGTCACATACATATCAGGTGGAACCATGGCTTCCAGCTAGCTACAACAGCCGCCTTCTAATTAGGGCTCCTTCACCAAACTACTAAAAACTTCTTCTCAGCAAAAGAAACAATCAGTGAGGTAAATAGAGAACCAAATAATTGGGAACAAAATTTTTACCACATGCAAATCAGATACAGCACAAATCTCTAGAATATATAAAGAACTCAAAAATCTTAACACCAAAAAAAAAACAAATAACCCATTCAATAAATGGGCCAAGGAACTGAACAGGCACTTCTCAGAAGAAGATATACAATCAATCAACAAATACATAAAAAATGTTCAACATCTCTGGCAAATTAGAGAAATGTAAATCAAAACTAAAATTTCATCTCACTCCAGTCAGAATGGCAGTTATTAAGAACACAAAACAACAAAATAAATGTTGGAGAGGATTGGGTAAAAGGCACACTCATACATTGCTGGTGGGACTGAAAATTGGTGCAGTAAATCTGGAAAGCAGTATGGAGAGTCTTTGGAAAACTGGGAATGGAGCCACCTTCTGATGCCGCTATCCCACTCCTTGCTCCCAAAGGACTTTAAAAATGCACACTACCAGGGACACAGCCATCAATGTTTGTAGCTGCACAATTCACATAGCTAAACTGTAGAACCAAACTAAATGCCCTTCAGTAGAAGAATGGATAAAGAAATGTATATATACACAATGGAATATTACATAGCAATAAAAGAGAATAAAATAATTGCACTCACAGGTAAATGGATGAAGTTGAAGAATATAGTGCTAAGTGAACTTAGCCAATCCAAAAAATCCAAATGCTGAATGTATTCTCTGATATAAAGGTGGGGGAGTGATTCACAGTGGTGTTGGGACAAAGAGCATAGAAAAAACTAGAGGAACATTAGAAAGGCTAATGGGAAGGGGAGGAGGGGAGGGAGAAAAATTGTAAAAAAAAAATGTTAGAAGGAGATGGATACCATTACCCTAAGTGCATGTATAAAGACACAAATGGTGTGAATATACTTTGTATACAACCAGAGATGTGTAAAAATGTGCTCTATATGTGTAATATGAAATGTAATGATTCTGCTGTCACACATAACAACTTAGAATACAAGAAAAATAAATAAATAAAATGGTGAAATATTAGCTTGCACAGTGGTGCACAATGTCATCCCAGCAACCCAGGAAGATGATGCAAAATAGTGGTGAGTTTTTGGCCAGCCTCAGCAATTTGGAAAAACTCTGTCTCAATAAACAATAAAAAAGGTGATGTAACTAGTGTTAAAGTTACCACTGGGTTCAATTCCTATTACCAAAAAAAAAAATGCTGAACTTTATGTTCTGCATATTTTACCACAATAATGTGAGGGCTGAAGATCATGAAAAGGAAGATTGGGAAAGTTGAGAATCTCCCACTTAAATAGAGAACAGCAAGAACTCCCTGACCAGTGACAGGCGATCAGGATGTAAGAGCAGCTGACCACTCGGAAACCTGTTCTCCCCAGCTCCCTTAACTGTTCCTGGAATACCTGTTCTACACTGGGGGCAAGGTGAGACATCTACCCCAACAGGTCTTTCCCCAGGTGGAGGTCAGAGGGAAAGCAGGAGAACAGTGCTGACCATGGAGCTTCTGAGCTTCCGATGTCCACCCTACCAACAGTGAATCCCAAGAGGATGGAGTGACAGAGACTGTCACCACGGGAGCTACGTGACAGGTGCCCACCACATACCAGGCATTGTGTATTTAAGTCCTGAAAAGTCTGAGGGTAAAGAGAACATTGCTTGGTGATGAGAATATTGGGATATAAAGAGCCCATGGAAATGGTGCAAAGCTCAGGAGCTGTGGCTCTAGCAGGTGCCACCCTGGACTTCTTTTCCCCATCACAGCTCTTCTGCTATTCCTGGATTTCCACACCCTAGGACTCTAACTACAATCCTGACACACAAAAAAAAAATTTTTTTTTTAAAGGGAAAAAAATTTGAATAACAGAATATATTTTATTTATTCAAAAGAAAGCAATCCTACAAAATTCCAATCTCATTTTTCACAGAAATGGAGGGAGGGGAACCCCACACACTTCCCATGGCACCACTAGAGGAGGCAAAACCATCCTGAGCAGAAAGAAGGAAGCCAAGACAGCCCAGTAGCTGGATTCAAGGCACCACAAAGCAGTGGTAGTCCAGGTGCTGCTGCTGCAGGGAACAGACCGAGGACCAAGGGAAACAGAAGACAGGCCCCAGAGATGCAGGGCACGTGCACAACCAGGTTTCAGAGAAGTCAAGAAGAGAGTGGGGCAGGGGCAGCATCTTCAAGAAATGCTGCTGGGGAGATTAAAGGAAATGGAGACCCTCAACTCACACCGCATAGACAAACCATCTCACTGTGGAGGAAAGTCATAAATGTAAGCCCCAACACTAAGACCCTTCAGAACAAAAGCAGGGGTAAGCTCTGTGACATTCAGTCTAGGCAGAAAGTGGGGCACCTAAATTGACCCTCAGAAAGAAACTTTGTCTTCAGGGTGAGAGCAAAGTAGGCAGCTACTCCCCTGCCCCCAGGGGACTCAGTGCTCTCCAGCCTGTGCAGCCCAGCAGCTGCCACACCACCCACAATCTATTGGCTTATAGTTACCTGTCAACAGGTAGGTGGGCTCTCACGTTCACAGTGCACAGAACTGGACAGCCAGGATCAACTCTCATTGGTGCAGAGCATGTCACAGAAGGTACTTGAGGTGACACAGAAGCAGGAACAAAAAAAGGGTTTCTGTAGACTTCAGAAGACTGTCCCATGGAGCCAAGCAGGGTGGAGGCCACAAGGGGTCCATAGCTCAGCAGTGCAAGAGTGCTGGACGAGGGAGAAACTCTAGGGAATCCTTTCCCAGGAGGCTGAATCTTCTGCAGAAGGAAGAGGAGCGGGCAGAGCAACCTCCTGATTCTGGTGGAGACTCTGGTAGGGACTCAGCAGGCAGAGGGTGGTCAGGGAGCCCATGACCACCTCTCCATCTGCCAGAGACATCACGCAGCCCAACAAAGGAGGTGGGCAAGAATGCAGGCCTGAAATAGTGGATTCCACTTAGAGTGACCGCCTCTGCAGGAGAACCCCAGGAGAAAGCTGCCCATCACAGACATGGGGCTTCAGAAACCAGACAGGACAGCTCCGCCTGCTCCTGCTGCACACACAGCGCAGGTGACAGCCATTAAGTTAGCAACGTTCTTCAGCTACTTCATGTTTAGGTATTGACTTTAAATTGGCAATCAGAAAGCCATTAGAGAAAGACTTGGGAAACTGGAAAAGAACAGGCAAAAACCACAGTCACAGATGACTTGATTACAGATCTGGAAATCCCAGAAGACTCCATAGCAAAAGCAACTACTGACAAACAAGAGAATGGGTAACAACACAGTGGCTGACCACATAATTCACGTTAACATCCCAGACTACAAAATGCAAGTGGAAATGAGTAGAAAAACAACAGAAAAGACTTCCTTACTACAGATTAAAAAAGAAAAGAAATACAAGAAAATGGCTACTTTTAAGCTTAACAATAAAACAAAACTTAAATGAGAAGAACCATGAAGTACATTCTCACAAGATCTAAAAGTTGACTTAACCCTTAAGGAAATACAGCCACACTTCTGTGTGGAAGGCTCGGCAGCAAGGCAGGTCTCTTCTGTCCATCACAAACCCTGGACCTAGAGATGCACCTCATAGAATGCAACTTGCCTACTAAACACGAATAACCAGGAACATCCTGGGAAATAAGAGGAAGGAGAAGGAAAACCCCTCCAAATGCTGGGGTACACCATAAAGCCTCATCCTTACAACAGAGTTCTGACAGATGCACAGACTGAGCAAAGGGACAGCCTATGAAGCCAGACATGGAATTAAATCCCATGCGAGAGACTGACAACTAGGGCATCTCTGATGGGTGGTGGAATGGATTTTTAATAAGTGTTGTGGTGCAGGTCTTTTTCTCACACCAACCCACAGAATGATTTCCAAATGGATCAGAGATGCAAATGTAATGAAAGAGTAATAAGCCATAGAAGCACCAGAAGAAAACAGCCTAGTGTCTCTACAACCAGGCCCTGGAGAATACATCCCTAACTAAGATTCAAAGTTCAAAAGCAATTAAGGCCAGCTCTGAGGCCTGGGCAAGACTTTTGTCCTCTCCAACTAACAGTCTTCATTCCACCAATTTAGCAGTAATCACATGATGTGGGGATTGAGGATACGCATCCAATAACATAAGGTTGTTGCCACTAAATGGCCAGCTTTGAACTCTTCCCACTCCCTGGAGCATCATACCAAGATGCGCATTGACTGGGGGACAGTTCCCTGGGGAAACGGTTCACACCAGGGAGTTGCACATAACCAAGTGTCAAAAAAGGGGACACGTGTATCCAGAGAAGACCCAGGGCACAGGGACCCCCAATGCAAGAGCCCTGATTGGGGAGAAGGCTGAGATTGCAGTTGGCTGTGGGCCATGGTCAGGCATTTTTGCCTTCCGTGGTCTCACAGGACTTGGCCCGGGATCTCGAGAGACTTGAGCCGTGACTTGGCAGATCTGGTAGGTGCGCATTTTGGTGGTGTGTGGTGTGTGTGTGGGAGTTGTTGTTAGAAACAGAGAGAAAATCTACCAGAATAAAAAGCCTGTTTGTTTCCAGTCTGCCTCTGAACTTGTTCCCGTGGCATAGTTGCTCCAAGCAGCAATTCGCTTCAGGCAGCAACAGGTGGTAGCCCGTACGGGGATTCAGCATGGCAGGTAAGAACTGAGGAACCTCACAGGAGTCTCTAGTCAGAGTGGTTAAAATGGGTTCTCAAAAATAACTAAGACCCAAGTGTACAAGGCTCTTGATGAATTCTTTGATACAGCTGAGTCTGTCGTTTAGTGAGGAGGATTTAGAAAAAAGTGAAGGTGATCATGAAAGCGTAGCTTCCACTGAGTCAACTAAGACCAGTAAGGAGAGTATTAGAAGTGTCCCCAAAATGACAAAAATCCGAGCTGTTAGAGCTATTCGGGATTTATTGGAGATAGCTGAAGGATACTTGCTCTCCATTGAAACCTGGGACTCAGGATATTGCTGTCAGTGAAATTAGCAGTAGTGAGGAATCTACTAAAAAGTGATCCTGAGAAAATGAGGAAAAAAAGAAACTAAAAAAGACCAAGAAAAAGGACCATCAAGTAGAGGAACCACTTGTGTCCTCTACTCCCCCATGGGTGGAATCCATTACAGAAAACATGAAGGGTATTACTAGGTGTTTGCATACCCTAGGAACAGAAACAGAAAGTCTTTCTGAGTGCTTATATGCTCTCGAGGGTAACTCACAGATAAATTGGGAACTGCCAGTATTTGAAATTGATGGACCCAGGGCCCACCTCTCAATAGATTTCAAAACAATAAAAAAAATCTCAAAGAGGCAGTAATGACATATGGACTACAAGCTCCTTTCATGCTGAGCATGCTAGAGGCCCTTAACACCTTTAATTTAACCCCCTCAGACTGGAAAAGTCTATGCAAAGCTGTTTTAAGTGGAAGACAATACTTGGTTTGGCGATCGCAATTCCAAGAACTGTGTATAGAAACAGCTAAAAGAAATGCAGCTGCAGGGTTTGGAGATCAGAATGTAGAAATGCTCATAGGAGAGGGGCAATTCGCAGACTCACAGGCTCAAAAATATTATATGCCAGGCTTATGTGCTAAGATCTATGCAGCTGCATTACAGGCATGGAAAACTTTACAAGGACCTGGCGATCTGCAAGGTAGCTTGTCAAAAATAATTCAAGGACCTAATGAACCGTATGCTGAATTTGCTGATCGACTTTTGAGAACTGCAGGTAGAGTGTTTGGAGACGTCAATCCAGTTATGCCATTAGTTGTTCAATTAGCATATGAAAGTGCTAATAAATTTTGACAGGAAGAATTCAGGCAATGGAGAAATAAACAGGATCTTTCCATATATATAAAACTATGTAAAGATTTAAATGATGCCTTTGTTACAGGAAATATGATTGCAGCAGCTATGAGGGATGCTGCCCCTCAAAATTTCACAAGGGCTCAACCTAGACATTATAATCAATCAGGATATTCCAGGCAAAATTATAATCAATCAGGCTTTATTCTAGGCAAAATCCCAAAACAGAAATAAGACCAAGCTCATACGGAGCCCCGGGCTGCTGCCCCAGGTGTAAAAAGGGAAATAATTGGGACAATAATTGCTATTTAAAATTTGACATCCATGGAAATCTTTTGTCCAGCAATTCAAAAAACGGGGCACGGGGCCCAATACCCCGGGGCCCACAAATGTACGAGGCATTAGAGGAAGAGTATCCTCAAGCATCCACTCAGATGCTTCCCCGACACAATCCCTACTACCCATCCACTCCCTCGCCAGAGGAACAGAAGGAAATGCAGGATTAGACCTCTGTTCCACCACCTGAATAGTGTTAACACCTGAAATGGGGGGTTCAACTGATTCCCACAGGAGTCGGGGATCTCTTCCCTCAGGGACTATAGGACTTATTTCTCAGGCGAAGTCCTGAAAGCTTGTTAGGTTTGCAAGTGACCCCAGGTGTAATAAACTCAGACTACAAAGGGGAAATAAAAATAATGCTTAGCTCCCCCCAAAGTATTAAGTTCTCTTAATCAAGGAGATAGAATTGCTCAGTTGCTTCTCCTTCCAATTTACATAATTCATTTAAAATGAGTATGCCTCAAAAAAGGAACAATAGAGAATTTTGTTCCACTGATTCAAGACCCATGGCTTGCTGGGTTCGAGACTGTTCAAGGAGGCCTATGTGTAAAATAAAAATCCAAGGAATAGAAATGGAGGGGAGAAATAGATACTGGAGCTGATTATTCCATCATTAATTTACGTCAATGGCCCAAGCATTGACCTCTGCAAAAAGCTTCAACCAGTTTAAGAGGCTTAGGATATAATAACCTCCCAGAAAAAAGTGCAGTAATTTTAAAATGGGAGGATGATGAAGGACATAAAGGAATGTTTCAGCCTTATGTTTTACCTAACTACTGGTTACTTTATGGGGAAGAGACATTTTACAACAAATGGGAGTACACCATGCAACCAAGCCTACAGGTGTTAAATATGAAAATCTACAGGGTAATCTTAACCCTAAAAGAAGTCATTATCAAAAAGTACAGGGTAAGTTTAACCCTAAAAGAAATCATTATCATAAAGGAAAAAGACACTTTTCTTCAGGGCCACTGAGAAAATGATTTTGAAAATACCATGGCTTTCTGATAAGCCAGTGTGGGTCCCTCAGTGGCCCCTATCTAAAGAGAAATTACAAGCGGCCCACCTACTAGTTCAGGAACAATTAGAAGCAGGACATATAGAACCTTCCACCTCTCCCTGGAATTCCCCCATATTTGTGATCAAGAAAAAATCAGGAAAATGGCGATTGCTACATGATCTTAGAGAAATTAATAAAACCATGCAAGTCATGGGCCCTTACTCAACCTGGACTTCCGAAATCCTGTAGCTATTCCAAAAAAATTTCCATCTTATTACTCTTGATATAAAGGATTGCTTCTTTTCTATTCCCCTACATCCTCTGGATGCCCCCAGGTTTGCTTTTGCAATTCCTTCTATTAACAATAATGGCCCTGATCAGAGATATCAATGGAAGGTTTTGCCACAGGGAATGGCTAATAGCCCCACCATATGCCAAATATATGGGGACAAGGCTATCCAACCCATTAAAAATAAATATCCAAACCTCATGTGTCTACATTACATGGATGATGTTTTACTGGCCCACCCTAATCAAAAAATCTTATTTAATTAATATTCAGTGACATGGTAGAAAATTTTAAAAATATGGATTATTATATAGCAGAAGAAAAAGTTCAAAGCAGATCACCCATATTATATTTAGGATTTAAAATCATGGATACCTTTGTTAGACCCTAAAAATTTTTAATAAATAAAGAACATTTGACCACCCTCAATGATTTCCAAAAACTACTGGGAGAAATTAATTGGCTTTGCCCTACACTAAACCTCACTA
The DNA here is from genome assembly GCA_025594165.1 of Tamias sibiricus. NCBI lineage: Eukaryota > Metazoa > Chordata > Mammalia > Rodentia > Sciuridae > Tamias > Tamias sibiricus. Next base: position 63,847,575 of record CM046672.1, on the reverse strand, counting down.
CTAGCCAACCTAAAACCTTTATTTGATATCCTTCTAGAGGACCCTGATCCATCCTCACTGCGAACATTGACTCCTGTGCTAGGAAAGCTTTAAAGTTAGTAGAAAAAAGCCATTGAAGGAGCTCATTGTGACAGATTTGATTTAACTCAACCGCTGATTGTTGATTATTATTTCTTCACAATATACACCCACAGGAATATTTTTTGGCAACAAGGGCCTTTATTATGGATACATTTGCCCGGCTCTCCTAAGAGTATAATTGAGTCTTATACCTCCATGGTGGCTAAACTTATTCTTTGAGGACTTAAGACTTCTACTAAAATATTTGACATTCACCCTGCTACTATTATTACTCCTTATTCATCATCAAAGATTGAATATTTATGCTTCAATGATAATGATTGGGCTTTAGCTAGATGCTCTACTTCTGCAAATTTTGATAATCATTTTCCTAAGTCTCCTATATTATCTTTTTGTATTATCATCCTATTATTTTTCCACAGGTAATAAAAAAATCAACCTATTCCTAAGGCATTTAATGTATTTACAGATGGGTCCTCCAATGGTAATGCTGCAGTAGTCACTAAAAAAGAAAATATGACTTACGTAACTGAACACAAATCAGCTCAGCTAGTGGAATCGGAAGCTGTGGTAAGAGCTCTAGAAAATTTTAGAGAGCAGCCCATAAACATTTTTTTCAGATAGCCACTATATTGTACATGCCATCCCAAAATTAGAGCTAGCAGGACCAATAGCACCTCATACTCCAGCCTTTTAAATTATTTTATCAAATACAAAAACTTTTTGTGGGCAAGAAAAGAACCTCTATTCGTAGGCGATATTAGAGCACATACTAACTTGCCTGGTCCCCTCCATGAAGGTAATCAAAAGGCTGATGACCTTACAAAAAACAATATTTATACTTTTCAGTGCTACAACAAGCTACTTTATTTCACTCCCAGTTTCACATCAACAGCACCACCTTGCAACGTAGGTTTAAAATCACGAAGGAGCAAGCCAGAACAATTGTAAAGATTGTAAATATTGTATGACACATTTGCCTAATCACTCATTTTGGCGTTAACCCTAGAGGATTAATGCCCAATCATTTGTGGCAGATGGATGTTACTCATGAGCCAAGTTTTGGGAAAATTGCGATTTATTCATGTGACCATAGATACATGCTCAGGCATGATTTTTGCTTCTTTACATTCTGGAGAAAAGTTAAAGATGTTACATCTCATTGTTTGCAAGCTTTTGCTGCATTGGGCATCCCCAAAATGCTTAAAACAGATAATGGCCCTGCATATTTACGTCCTCATCTTTCAAACAGTTTTGCGCAAAATTCAATATTATCCCATAAAACAGGTATCCCATACAATCCTCAGGGTCAGGGCATTATTGAAAGAGCAAACAACACACTGAAAGTTATGTTATTAAAACAAAAAGAAGGAAATTGGAAAAATCCTAGGGACAGATTGGTAGTTTCCCTGTTTACCTTAAATTTTTTAACTTTAGACTCTAATGGTTATTCTGCTAGAGACAGACATTGGAACCCACACCAACAACATAAACCTTTAGTTTACTGGAATGATGTTCTTTCAGGTACATGGAAGGGTCCAGATCCAGTATTTATTTGGGGGAGAGGATCTGTTTGTTTTTCCAAAGCACGAATCCTCTCCAATATGGATATCATCTAGATTAATAAAGCAAGTACCAAATCAAAAGGATCAAGATGAAGTTGTTGAGGAATCAAGATTAATTTAAAAAAGTACAAAATCAAGAGGACCAAGATGAAGATATGGAATGATTCCCTTAAAATATTGCTTCAAAATATTTTACAACTTAAGTGTCATTCCCTCTGGCCTGGGATGAGGAGATCTCTCTTTAGTGTGCACACAATTGTATTTTTTTATATATATATATGTGTTTATGTCTGTGTATTTGTCTAAATTTCATGTTACTGTGATGTCACAAATATATGTTTGTATGTGCGTCTGTCCAGTGTGACGTCAAAAATAACAAAGCGCTTATGAAAATATATATATATGGATCCAAATAATTTGAATTCATTTAGTTTAAGAGTATTCCCAATTTGGGTAAATAATTTAATAAGTGAAGGTACCTTCAATTTTGATTTATAGGTGTCCCAGGGACTTCTCTTTAGCAAAAAATATGTCTAGTGCTGTATAACCTGATATTTTGGTGTTTTGACATAAGATTGTTTGTTATTAACTTCATTTGCTATAATAGCTGATTAATTTGAATTATTTCAACAGGTAAAGGATTGCTGTGTATGCAGAAACTCGAGGGTTCCAGTAACAAATTATTTCTCCAAAGTGCCTTTAGCTTTTCTTTAATCTATTTTTAATACAGTAAATACCCTCAGTCTTTCTTTGTTTTGTTCTAAATATGATATTTTGCCAGCTTATGTTTGTGGGAGCTCAAGCAGCAATGTGTGTGAGCAGAAATCAACTTTAATTTTCTAATCTTAATAATTCTATTTTTTAGTTTGACAACTCGCCTCTTGACTCAGTGCTGGAATAGCACTGCCTTTCCTTTAATAATTAATGCTTGAGTTTCTAGGTAGTGGGCCCTGAAGATTTGCTGGTAGCATTGTCATAGACAAAAAAGATGGCTGCTGCTACATCTGCAAGGATCGCGGTCGCTGCAAGCATCCTGCTGCTCAAGCATCAAACAACCTCACCTGCAGTGTGGCCTCTGCTCTGCATGCATGAAGCCTCCTAGATCAACGTGTTATAACAAGTGGACATTTTGTTCTTTCATTGTTTGGGACTTTACGGGACAATGCCTTGCGGGTATTTGTCTAGAGAACTCACTATATTACTTGATGGAACTTAGGGCAGCTGATTTGTTTAAAGAATTTGATATGCTATGCAATTTGGCTCATCAGCAGAAGGCTTGTCACCTTAAAGGCACAGCATCTCCTCACAATTGGACGGCTGTTAGTCAATCATACACAGTCGATCCTGAAGGGCTCCATTGGATGGGCTGGTTAGTCAATGATGGGTAAGATCCCCAGAGGGGGGACAACCTAAGACAGGCACAGTCGCACGGGACAGTCTCATGTGGCTGACATATCAACCTAAGACAGGAGTCAAGGGCACAGCCTTGATTATCTGGTGATGGGTAAGAATGTTGGTTGCACATGGATGTCCTAGACGGCATCCCCTTTTTTAAAAACAAAAAGGGGAAATGCAGGAGCCCTGATTGGGGAGATGGCTGAGATTGCAGTTGGCTCTGAAGGCCATGGTCGGGCATTTCTGCCTCCCGTGGTCTCGCTGGGGGACTTGGCCGGGGATCTCACGAGACTTGGCCAGGATCTCACGGGACTTGGTCCAGGATCTAGAGACTTGAGCCATGACTTGGCAGACCTGGTCAGCGCCATTTTGGTGGTGTGTGTGTGGTGCGTTGTGG
>CM046672.1:63686825-63844037 GCA_025594165.1 Tamias sibiricus | reverse complement strand
CCCTTCCTTCCCTTCCCTCTCTTTTGACCTTTATAGCGTTCCTCCAATCCTCCTATGTACCCCGACCCAACACCACTGTGTATCTGCCTCCTTATATCAGAGAAAACTTTTGGTATTTGTATTTTTGAGATTGACTACCTTCACTTAGCATTATATTCTCAAACTTCATCCATTTACCTGTGAATGCCATTATTTTATTTTCTATTATTGCTGAGTAAAATTCCATTGTGTATATGTACCACATTTTCTTTATCCATTCATCTACTGAGGGACATCTAGGTTGGTTCCACAATCTAGCTATTGTGAATTGTGCTGCTATAAACATTGAAGTGGCTGTGTGTAGTGTGTAGTGTTCCATTGTGTATATATACCAAAGTTTCTAGATCTTCTAAGATTTTCTGCTGATGGGCATCAGGGTTGGTTCTACAATCTAGCTATTGTGAATTGTGCTGCTATAAATATTGATGTGTTTGTGTCCCTGTAGTAAGCTGTTTTTAAGTCTTTTGGGTATAGACCAAGGAGTGGGATAGCTGGGTCAAATGGTGGTTCCATTCCAAGTTTTCCTAGGAATCTCCATACGATTTTCCAGATTGGCTTTACCAATTTGCAGTCCAACCAGCAATGTAAGAGTGTGCCTTTTTCCCCACATCCTCACCAGCATTTATTGTTGATTGTTTTTTTTTTTTTTTGATAGCTGCCATTCTGACTGGAGTAAGATGAAATCTTAGAGTGTTTTGATTTGCATTTCTGTAATTGCTAGAGATGTTGAACATTTTTTCATATATTTGTTGATTGATTGTATCATCTTCTGAGAAGTGTCTGTTTAATTCCTTGGCCCATTTATTGATTGGGTTATTTGTTTTGGGGTTTTTTTTTTTGGGGGGGGTGAGGTGTTTGGTTTTTTGTTTCTTGTTTTGTTGTTGGGGTTTTTTTTGGTGTTAAAGATTTTGAGAGCTTTATATATCCTTGAGGTTAGTGTTCTATCTGATATGCTTGTGGCAAAGATTTGCTCCCATTCTGCATGTTATCTATTCACCTCACTAATTGTTTCTTTTGCTGAGAAGAAGCTTTTTAGTTTGAATTCATCCCATTCATTGATTCTTGGTTTTAATTCTTGCATATAAGGGTCTTATTGAGGAAGTTGGGTCCCAATCCAACATGATGGAGATTTGGGCCTACTTTTTCTTCTATTAGGTTCAAGGTCTCTGGTTTAATTCCTAGGTCCTTGATCCACTTTGAGTTAAGTTTTGTGCATGGTGAGAGAAAGAGATTTAATTTCATTTTGTTATATGAGGATTTCCAGTTTTCCCAACACCATTTGTTGAAGAGGCTGTTTTTTCTCCAATGAACGTTTTTGGCACCTTAGTCTAATGTAAGATAACTTCAGGTGTGTGGGTTAGTCTCTTTGTCTTCTATTTGTTACCATTGGTCAACTGGTCTATTTTGATGCCAATACCATGCTGTTTTTGTTACTATTGCTTTGTAATACAATTTAAGGTCTGCAATAGTAATGCCACCAGCTGCACTCTTCTTGCTAAGAATTGCTTTGGCTATTCTGGTTCTCTTATTTTTCCAGATGAATTTCATGATTTCTTTCTGTATTTCTATGAGGAATGATATTGGGATTTTGATTGATATTGCATTGAAACTGTATACTGCTTTGGGAAAATGGTCATTTTGTCAATATTAATTCTACCTATCCATGAACAAGGTAGATCTTTCCATCCTTCTTTAGTGTGCTGTAGCTTTCATTGCAGAGGTCTTTCACTTTTTTTGTTAAGTTGATTACCAAGTTTTTTTTTTTTGTTGTTGTTTCGTTTTGTTTTTTTGAGGCAATAGTAAATGGGGTGGATTTCCTAGTTTGTCTTTCTGAGGATTTGTCACTGATGCACAGAAATGCCTTTGATTTATTGGTATTGATTTTATATCCAGCTACTTTGATGAATTCATTTAGTAGTTCTAGAAGATTTCTGATGGAATTTTTTGGATCTTTTATGTATAGAATCATATCATCTGCAAATAGTGATAATTTGAGTTCTCCTTTTCCTATCCATATCCCTTTAATTTCTTTTGTCTCTCTAATTGCTCTGGCTAGGGCTTCAAGAACTATGTTAAATAGGAGTGGTGAAAGAGGGAATTCCTGTCTTGTTTCAATTTTTAGAGGGAATGCTTTCAAATTTCTCCATTTAGAATGATGTTGCCTGGGGCTTAGCATAGATGGCCTTTATGATTTTGAGGTATGTTCCTGTCATCCCATTTTTTTCTAGCATTTTGAACATGAAGGGATGTTGTATTTTGTTGAATGCTTTCTCTGCATCTATTGAGATGAGCATATGATTTTTTTTTTGATACCAGGGATTGAACTCAGGGGCACTCGACCACTGTTCCTCATCCCCAGCCATTTTTTGTATTTTATTAGAGACAGGGTCTTACTGAGTTGCTAAGTACCTCACCATTGCTGAGGCTGGCTTTGAACTCATGATCCTCCTGCCTCAGCCTCCAAGTGCTGGGATTACAGGCACGCATGTGTCTTCAGGTCATCTTCTGTCTGTGCATGTCTGTGTCTGAATTTTCCCCTTGTAAGAAAGACACCAACCTTTGTGGCTTAGGGACCACCATACTGCAGAATGACCTAATGTTAAGTCGGTACATCTACTACCAAGGTCCTATTTCCAAACAAGTTTATCTTCTGTGCTTCTGAGGGTAACAGCACCAATGTCTGACACCTGCAGGGATCACAGCCAGCCCTGAGGACACATTTACTGTAGTCTATATGATATTGCCTTGAATCAGGGAAAGAGCCTGCTGACTAGTGATGGTGGTGGTAGAAGTGTGTATATGTTTGGGAGAATATTCAAAATAAGATTTCTGCTCATCTGAATGCAATATAACCCTCTCTTTCAGAAGGTACCCTCCCAGAGCAGGAGGCAGCACCAGGATTGCAGCCTTTAGCAAGAGTTCGACCTCTTATCCTGACACTGTCCCTACATCAGAAAAAGTCCAGCTGGAGGTTCTCCTCTTAGAAGGTCTCATCCCAGGGCACCTGCAGGATTCTGGCCCAGTCAGTGGTTCTCAAACAGGGGCTTGCCTCAGAATCCACTGCAGGGTCTAACACAGGGCTCAGCAACATGACCTCAAAACCTAGGAGGTCTAGGAGGGAACCAGGGCCTTCACTCCTCACAGGACACCAGCTGTTGCTTCTGTTGCTTGGAGAACCTCTTGGAGAATCTCAGCTTTAGGCCTGTTTCCTGGGGGCCTCAGGATTCATCCTTGTGCCCGTGACTCAAGCCTTCATTCAAAGCAGGTTTTGAAAAACTATTGACAAAATTACTTAAGTAAGAGCCTGTGGAGGTCACCTCTGTTTAGTAGTGTTGTCATTCTGTGTAAAGCTTCATATTTCCCCATGGTTTTTAAATATTTAATGCTATTAAGATTTACTTATACTTTATGACTCAGGGAATGATCAGTTGCTTTAAATGTTCTGTGTATGCTGAGAAGAGGGATCCCACTGTGTGCAGGATTCTGCAGATATCCATGGGACCATGTGCTGCTCATACCTACATCTATCACTCATACATATGTTAATAACTGTTGATTCACCCTAGGATTTTTTTTTAGGAAAACATTTTTGAAGCCTTTATTTAAAAAAGCTTTAAAAACGAATAATACCCTCTGTTTTGCAAATAATGTTTTGTTTAAAAAGGACCACCCAGTTACAGCATTGTAATATGAATAAAGAATGTACAAGGGAAACAAACTAATGTTTCTAACATTTGGAGATTTGCTAATATTACTGATTGAAGTGTAGGTAACACATCATAACTTGTAGTCTATCATTTTAGGGTGGAGTTAAAGATTACCAAAAAGTTTTCCTACACATGCTCTGGTCTGGTCACATATTCTGCATGGCTAAATATTTCACAGTCTCTTTTTTCTCTCTATGTAAAATAGATTGCAATGATATACACAAAAAATAAACAAGCATTACACTCCTCAGGTAATTTTATTAGCTATATATATGTGTGTGTGTGTGTGTGTGTGTGTGTGTGTGTGTGTGTATTTTGTGTTTTTTTTTTTACACCAAATCTTTCCAGTATTTCTTTGTAGCAACTATGAAAGCACATTTTTTCTTTTAATTTGATACAAAATATATCTAAATGCTTGTTATCTTTGGATTTTAATGAAATTGATTTGTATAATCAACAAATCAAGAACATCATAAGTATGGCTATAAAATAAAAATGGTTAACAGTGATGGAATAAAAAGCAGGAAGTGTGCTATCATAAAACAAGTGTAGCCTTAATCTCTTGAATGACAGTTTCCTGGCAGATACTAAATATCCAATCACAAGGGTGTTTTCTTTTTTTCCCTGAAGGGTTTGAAAATTCTTCAGTCAGAGAGCAGCCTACATATGCCAATTAGAAACTGCCAGACACTAGATGTGCTTGGAAGATTAAACACTACATACAGAAACAGTAGTTATTAAGCTCCTCAGTAGTTTGTTGTTGTTAGTCTTGCTGTATCAACAATTTACACAACACCTATGCAATTATATTCTGTAGATCAAAACCAAATACTGTAGAGAAAGTTGGCAGATGGTCATTTTTCTAGCTAAGAGCAAGAAAAACCACAATTTCTGATAAAATATAGGATTGGAAATCACTCTCTAAAGTGCACAATTGATGGTCCACAATCTCAAATAGCTAAAACTCCTGTAGAACGAAAGGGGAGAGACATGAAACAAGGAAATAAATTACAGTCAGTGCTAGTTAATTTAGGAAAGGGCTGGGGGGACAAGCTCAAGTAGGTAAAGTTTATCAAATTATTCAATATGATGTAGCTTTCCCCACTGTGTCACACACGCTTGCTAACAAATATTTTAAATTAAGGCCAAATTTAACCTGAATATACTTCTATTTATTAAGATCTGAGATAGGAATGGTCATACTTAGTACTGAAAGGCAAAAAACAAATGAGCTACAAAAGGGGGGGAAAGGTATTGTCTATTGTTCAAAGGATTCAACCAGAGATAAAACCTATATGCAAGCATGTGTGTAGGTCAAATAAAATAAAAAGGACTATTTCATGTCATGACTGCTTGTTGGCTTCCTCTTCATATGCATTCCCTGTGACATTCTGTACGTAGGATGAACCAGAACCAAGGCCATACAAATTACCACAATATTTGGCATCATCAATATGATCTTCAAAGAACATTTCTCTCATTTTGAAAAAGGCCATTTTTGTAAGCAATGAATCAGATCCTGCCTGATGCTGTGGTCCTATTTGTTCCAGCTCTAACTGTTCAGCAACTTTCTGTGATCCACCTTTAAGATTTTTGCAGCTCTTCATGAGGTACTTCACATCTTAAATGACAGGAAAAAACAATCAAAGGATCTCAAAGAAGTCAAGTTCTTCTTCAGGCAAATTAGAATTGGTTAGGATTTTGATTAAATAGCCAAAGTCATAACCACTGTGAAGTGATAACCATTTAACCCCTTCACAAAGGACCACTTGTTGTAGTCAGACTCCAACAAAGGATCAGCATGCAGTTTTTTAATTATATTTTTCTCAGCCTTTATATACATTTCCAGAAAAAGAAGGCAATTAGTCAACAGCTAATATTTACAGACAATGAAGGCAAATAGCCAGTAGCAATGATGAATGCAAATTTGTGAATCAGCAATCAGCCAGATAAACTTTCCCTAAAGGTATCTTAAACTAGTTAGGGCTAGAACATTTGGAGCTCCACTTCTTTTCAATATAGAAAAAACAAGAAAGAAACACTCTCTTTTGCAAGCAATGTTTGTTTACTATCTATACTATACTTCTTGGCAGAACGTTCCATTTGCAGACATGCCCACCAAGAGCAACAAGGCCTCGTTTGCAAGAACTCTTGTTGCCATACTTTCTGATTAGCCTCTTGCAGACACATTCACCAAGGGGGTGACAAGCGCCTCATTTGCAAGAATGCCTGCACCCATCACTTCTGATAAACTACTTGTTTCTTCTCTATCTGTTCTACACCTCTTGGCAGAACATTCCATTTGCAGACACGTCCACCAAGGGCAACAAGGCCTCATTTGCAAGAACTCTTGTTGCCATTCTTCTGATTCTCTACACCACTCCTGAAGTCATAAAAAGTTCTGCAAAGTACTGGGTCTCAATTCCTTCCTCTTCATGTTTTTTAAACTGGATACCAGATGTTGTTAGTAGCTCTATTGAATCCTGGGCATACATGTCCTCCATCAAATTAAATTTAAAATTAAACTGCCAGGTTGAAGTTCCTGAGGGTATTCTCCTTGTTCATTCATAAATGTCAGTCCTAGCTGAATTATCTTTAACAAGTCTACATTACATCGCAATAGCTGGTACTGATAGTCAGCATTACTCCTGAATTCTCCAATGGGTCTCGCAACCATACCTGAAACTTGGTGTCCATAGCAATGTAATTATATTTTTGGATAACTTGATGAATTTTCTTCATTTCTTCATCCAGGTTACAAGCCCAAACTTCACAAATTCTTTGGCTATGATCTACAGTTGCTGCTGGCATAGTGAGGGAAGAAGGGAGTCTAGATGCCAAGCATCAAATGTTATATTTGATTGAAGATCTGTTTCATAAAATACTTTGTCCTTTATTTGTGTACTTGTGTCTCTGAGCTCGTGCTCCTCCTCCTCCTCCTTGCCATAGAGGCAGCACCCTGCAGTGGTGGCGGTGGTGATATCAGCGGTGGCAGCAGGTGCCTCATAGACACCTCTCACACAGCAACTGGGAAAGGGGAGCCGGAGCTGTGCCACACCGTGCTGCGCCGTAGCTTCTCACACCTCATCCTAGGTTTTTATATTAATTTTGGAATTATTTTAGACAGAAACATTGTGAGTGTATAGTCCTTGGATCCCTGGCCCCAGCTTTCCTCTGGTTCTGATTGCAACTGGGGTGTCTGTTACTGCCTCCTGGCTCTTGTGTCCATGTGTTCAGGCTGCAGTGACAGCAACCACAGGCTGCAGGACTCACACAGCAAGAATCTATTCTCACACTCAGGAGGATGGTCCAGGGGTCTCCTCAGGTGACCATACATTTCCCAGTCCACCATAGGAGAGGGCCCGTGGCCTGGCATTCTCCCCAGTGGTCAGCATGGCCTGTGTTGTTAGTTGAACCACATTTGTGGGTGACCAGGCAGTTTCTTCATGTTTCAGTGTTCAGTATTGAAGGACAAAGATAACCCATGCTGGGAACACCGTGTCAGTAAAAGAGGGCTTTATTAGGGCCACGTGAAGGGAAGGGGGGTAGGGAAAACTGGGAGGAATTGAAACAGGGTGACAAACGGGGAAGAGCAGCATGGAAGAGCAGGGAAGGGATGGGGAGAAAAGGAAAAAGGGACGGTTTCAGTCCAGAGCTTAAGTAGGGCACTAGTGGTCAGCAGGACCCCTGGAGTGGGTCCCCATCTCCATAGGCTGCCAGAGGTCGAGAGGGGGGCCCATGTGTCACAAATGGCCCAGTAGGGCAACTGAGGTGCTTGGGAGGCGTGTCTTGTATCAAGATACCTGGGAGGTGTGGCTTGGTTAGGCTACCTGGGAGGTGCGGCCTCCCTACCCAGAATCTAACAAGTCTCCTGATGAGGAGTGACATCATGGGACTATCCTACTTGGAACAAGCCACTGCATATCTTCTCCCTACCATCTGTTCAGGTCTTGTGCCTGTTCTCACAGGCTTGCTGGTTTCTGGTGAGATCTGGGGTCTGTTCAGGTTTACCTTGTGCCCCTGGGCCTCCATCTGTATCTGGGCATCCATCATCTGCTGAGCAGTGTCCTTCTCCATCCAGCTCTTGACATAAGCCAGCTGCCTGTATTTGTGGGGCACATCTCCTCCATTTGTCACTGAGGAAGCAATTACCTGTTGCAGAAGCCTGGAATCTTGCTCGCGGGACCTGGCCCGAAATCTCGCAGGACTTGGCGCGAGATCTAGAGAGATTTTTACACCGGGAAGGGAAGCCGGCCAGGGCCATTCTTTTTTGGGTGCATGAGACTGTGTCTGAGAGAGAGCGTGCGAGATTAACACTACTTGTGTGTATATGTTGTAGCTTCTTGAAAGAGTGCATGCCGTGGTTTCTTGTGTGAGTGTGTGAGAGGTTGCAGAAGCCAGAGAGAGAAGAATAAAAGAACTTTTTCATTTCCATCCTGCCTCTAAGTTTCCTCCTGCAGCGCCACTGTTCCAAGCGGCAGATTGCTACAGGCGCATACAGGTGGTGGCCCGCACGGGGAATTCGGCAGGTAAGAACTGAAAACGGGAGCGAAAATAACCAAAGATCAAATAATAAAAGCCATGGAAGAGTTTTTCGATATCGCAGACTCAGTAGATAGTGAGGAAAGCGATCAAGAAAGCATAGCCTATGAGTCAGTTAATACCAGTGAGAAGAGTAGTGGTGTAAATTCAAAAGCAAGAACTGCAAAAGCCATCAGAAACCTATTGAAATTAGCCAAAGAATATGTACTCTCCTTAGAAGCTGAAATTCAGGATACCAGTAAAGGTGATAATGGTGAAGGGGAATCTAGTGATTCTGGGAGCACAGTCTCCAATAAAAACAACAAAAAGAAATAAAAAAAGAGAAAGGACCATCAAGGAGAGGAACCACTGGTGTCCTCTACTCCCCCATGGGTGGAATCCATTACAGAAAATATGAAGGGAATTACTAGGTGTTTGCAAACCCTAGAAACAGAAATAAAAGGTCTTTCTGAGCGCTTATGTGCTCTCGATGGTAACTCACAGATAAATTGGGAACTGCCAGTATTTGAAAATAATGGACAGAGGGTCCACCACTCAATAGATTTCAAAACAATAAAAAATCTCAAAGAGGCAGTAATGACATATGGACCACAAGCTCCTTTCATGCTGAGTATGCTAGAGGCCCTTAACACTTTTAATTTAACCCCCTCAGACTGGAAAAGTCTATGTAAAGCTGTATTAAGTGGGGGACAATACTTGGTTTGGCGATCACAATTTCAAGAACTGTGTATAGAAACAGCTAAAAGAAACGCAGTGCAGAGTTTGGAGATTATAATGTAGAAATGCTCACAGGAGAAGGGCAGTTCACAGACTCACAGGCTCAAAAATATTATGTGCCAGGCATATATGCCTAAATCTATGCAGCTGCATTACAGGCATGGAAAACTTTACAAGGAACCTGGGGATCTGCAAGGTAGCTTTTCAAAGGTGATTCAGGGATCTAATGAACCCTATGCTGACTTTGCTGATCAACTTTTGAGAACTGCAGGTAGATTCTTTGGAGAAGTCGAGCAAGCTATGCCATTAGTTGTTCAATTAGCATATGAAAATGCTAATAAATATGCCAGGAAGCCATCAGGCCATGGAGAAATAAAAAGGATCTTTCCATATATATACAACTATGTAAAGATATAAATGATGCCTTTGTTACAGGAAATATGATTGCAGCAGCTATGAGAGATGTTGCCCCTCAAAATTTCACATGGGCTCAACCTAGACATTATATTCCAGGCAAAATTATCATAATCAATCAGGCTATTCTAGGAAAAATCCCCAAAGAGAAATAAGACCAAGCTCATACCGTGCCCCAGGCCGCTGCCCCAGGTTTAAAAAGGGAAATCATTGGGCCAATGAATGCCATTCAAAATTTGACATCCATGGAAATCATTTGTTCAGGAATTCAAAAACCGGGGCACGGGGCCCAATGCCCCAGGGGCCCACAAATGTACGAGGCATTAGAGGAGGACTATCCTCAAGCATCCACTCAGATGCTTCCTCGACACAATCCCTACTACCCATCCACTCCCTCGCCAGAGGAACATGAGGAAACGCAGGATTAGACCTCTGTTCCACTGCCCGAATAGTGTTAACACCTGAAATGGAGGTTCAACTGATTCCCACAGGAGTCAGGGGACCTCTTCCCTCAGGGACTGTAGGACTTATTCTCGGACAAAGTCCTAAAGCTTATTAGGTTTGCAAGTGACCCCAGGTGTAATAAACTCTGACTACAAAGGGGAAATAAAAATAATGCTTATCTCACCCCAAAATATAAATTCTGTTAATCAAGGAGATAGAATTGCTCAGCTGCTTCTCCTTCCAAATTTACATAATTCATTTAAAATGGGTATGCCTCAAGAAAGGAACAATAGAGAATTTTTTTCCACTGACTCGAGACCCATGGCTTGCTGGGTTCGAGACTGTTCAAGGAGGCCTATGTGTAAAATAAAAATCCAAGGAATAGAAATGGAGGGACTAATAGATACTGGAGCTGACTCTTCCATCATTAATTTACGTCAATGGTCCAAGCACCGGCCTCTGCAAAAAGCTTCAACCAGTTTAAGAGGCTTGGGATATAATAACCTCCCAGAAAAAAGTGTGGTAATTTTAAAAAGGAGGATGATGAAGGACATAAAGGAACGTTTCAGCCTTATGTTTTACCTAACCGATCGGTTACTTTATGGGGAAGAGATATTTTACAACAAATGGGAGTACACCTTGCAACCAAGCCTGCAGGTATTAAATGTGAAAATCTACAGGGTAAGCTTAACCCTAAAAGAAATCATTATCATAAAGGAAAAAGGTATTTTTCTTCAGGGCCACTGAGAAAATAATTTTGAAAATACCATGGCTTTCTGATAAGCCAGTGTGGGTCCCTCAGTGGCCCCTATCTAAAGAAAAATTACAAGCGGCCCACCTACTAGTTCAGGAACAATTAGAAGCAGGACATATAGAACCTTCCACCTCTCCCTGGAATTCCCCCATATTTGTGATCAAGAAAAAATCAGGAAAATGGTGATTGTTACATGATCTTAGACAAATTAATAAAACCATGCAAATCATGGGCCCTACTCAACCTGGGCTTCCTAATCCTGTAGCTATTCCAAAAAATTTCCATCTTATTACTCTTGATATAAAAGATTGCTCCTTTTCTATTCCCCTACATCCTCTGGATTGCCCCAAGTTTGCTTTGTCAGTTCCTTCTATTAACAATAATGGCCCTGATCAGAGATATCAATGGAAGGTTTTGCCATAGGGAATGGCTAATAGCCCCACCATATGCCAAATATATGTGGACAAGGCTATCCAACCCATTAAAAATAAATATCCAAACCTCATGTGTCTACATTACATGGATGATGTTTTACTGGCCCACCCTAATAAAAAAATCTTATTTAATATATTCAGTGACGTGGTAGAAAATTAAAAAAAATATGGATTATATATAGCAGAAGAAAAAGTTCAAACCAGATCTCCCATATTATATTTAGGATTTAAAATCATGGATACCTTTGTTAGGCCCCCCAAAATTTTAATAAATAAAGAACATTTGACCACCCTCAATGATTTCCAAAAACTACTGGGAGACAGTAATTGGCTCCGCCCTACACTAAACCTCACTACTGGCCAACTAAAACCTTTATTCGACATCCTTCGTGGGGACCCTGATCCATCCTCACTGCAAACATTGACTTCTGATGCTAGGAAAGCTTTAAAGTTAGTAGAAAAAGCCTTTGAAGGAGCTCATTGTGACAGATTTGATTTAACTCAACCGCTGATATTGATTATTATTTCTTCACAATATACACCCACAGGAGTATTTTGGCAACAAGGACCTTTATTATGGATACATTTGCCCGTCTCTCCTAAAAGTATAATTGAGTCTTATACCTCCATGGTGGCTAAACTTATTCTTCAAGGACTTAAGACTTCTACTAAAATATTTGGCATTCACCCTGCTACTATTATTACTTTTTATTCATAGTCACAGATTGAATATTTATGCTTCAACAATAATGACTGGGCTATAGCTAGATGCTCTACTTCTGCAAATTTTGATAATTACCTTCCTAAGTCTCCTATATTATCTTTTTGTATTAACCATCCTATTATATTTCCACAGGTAATAAAAAAATCAACCTATTCCTAAGGCATTTAATGTATTTACAGATGGGTCCTCAAATGGTAATGCTGCGGTAGTCACTAAAAAAGAAACTATGACTTACATAACTTCACACAAATCAGCTCAACTAGTGGAATTGCAAGCTGTGGTAAGAGCTCTGGAAAATTTTAGAGACCAGCCCGTAACCTTTTTTTTATCAGATAGCCACTATATTGTACATGCCGTCCCAAAATTAGAGCTAGCAGGACCAATAGCACCTCATACTCCAGCCTTTAAATTGTTTTATCAAATACAAAAACTTTTGTGGGCAAGAAAAGAACCTCTATTCATAGGCCATATTAGAGCTAACTTGCCTGGTCCCCTCCATGAAGGTAATCAAAAGGCCGATGAGCTTACCCAAACAATCTTTATACTTTCAGCGCTCCAGCAAGCTACTTTCTTTCACTCCCAGTTTCATGTCAACAGCACCACCTTGCAGCATAGGTTTAAAATCACAAAGGAGCAAGCCAGAACAATTGTAAAAGTTGTAAATTTTGTATGACACATTTGCCCAATCCTCATTTTGGTGTTAACCCTAGAGGATTAATGCCCAATCATTTGTGGCAGATGGATGTTACTCATGAGCCAAGTTTTGGAAAATTGCAATTTATTCATGTGACCATAGATACATGCTCAGGCATGATTTTTGCTTTCTTAAATTCTGGAGAAAAAGTTAAAGATGTTACATCTCATTCTTTACAAGCTTTTGATGCATTGGGCATCCCCAAAATGCTTAAAACAGATAATGGCCCTGCATATATGTCCTCATCTTTCAAACAGTTTTGCGCAAAATTCAATATATCCCATAAAACAGGCATCCCATACAATCCTCAGGGCCAGGGCATTATTGAAAGAGCAAACCACACACTAAAAGTTATGTTATTAAAACAAAAAGAAGGAAATTGGAAAAATCCTAGGGACAGATTGGCAGTTGCCCTGTTTACCTTAAACTTTTTAACTTTAGACTCTAATGGTTATTCTGCTGGAGACAGACATTGGAATCCACACCAACAACATCAACCTTTGATTTACTGGAAAGATGTTCTTTCAGGTACATGGAAGGGTCCAGATCCAGTATTAATTTGGGGGAGAGGATCTGTTTGTGTTTTTCCAAAACACGAATTTTCTCCAATATGGATACCATCTTGATTAATAAAACAGGTACCAAATCAAAAGGATAATAATGAAGTTGTTGAACAATCAAGATTAATAAAAAAGACACAAAATCAAGAGGACCAAGATGAAGGTATGGAATGATTCCCTTAAAAAAGTCCTTCAAAATATTTTACAACTTAAGTGTCATTCCTCCTGGCTGAGATGAAGAGATCTCTCTTTAGTGTGCACACAATTGTATTTTTTCTCTTTTTATATATGTCTTTATGTCTGTCCATTGTCTAAATTTCATGTAATTGTAGTGTCACAAAAATGTGTTTGTAGGTTTGTACGTCTGTCCAGTGTGATGTCACAGATAACTAAGTGCTTATTATATATATATATATTATATATATATATATATATATATATATATATATATATATGGATTCAAATAACTTTAATTCATTTAAGTTTAATAATATTCAATTTAGGTAAATAATTTAATGAGTAAAGTATAAATTTTGATTTATATGTGTCCAGAGATTTCTTTTTAGCGAAAAATATGACTAGTGCTGTGTAGTCTGATGTTTTGGTCTTTTGACATATAGATGTTTATTTGTAATTAACTTTATTTGTTTTATAGCTGATTAATTTAAGTTATTTCAACAGATAATCTCATACAAGGTCACAGAGACTCGAGGGTTCCAGCTAACAAATTATTTTTCCAAAGTGCCTTTAACTTTTCTTTTACTCTATCTTTAATGCAATAAATACCCTCAGTCTTTCTTTGTTTTGTTCTAAATACGATATATTGCCAGCTTATGCCTGCGAGAGCTCAAACAGCAATGTGTGTGAACACAAATCAACTTTAATTTTCTAATTTAATAGTTCTGTTTTTTAGCTTGATGACTCGCCTCTTGACTCAGTGCCGGAATAACACTGCCTTTCCTTCAACAATAAATGCGTGAGTTTCTAGGTAACGGGCCCTGAAGATTTGCCGGCGGTATTGTCTTGACATGAAAAACATGGCTCCTGCTACAGCTACAGAGATCGTGGTCACTGCAAACATCCCTACTGCTCAGACATTGGACAACTTCACCAACAGTGTGGCCTCTGCTCTACATGCATGGGGCCTCCTAGATCAACATGTTGTGACGGGTGGACATTTTGGTCTTTCATTTGTTTGTGACTTTGCGGGACAATGCCTTGCAGATATTTGTCTAGAAGACTCAGTGTGTTGCTTGATGGAACTCAGGACAGCTGATTTGTTTAAGAAATTTGAAATACTATGCAATTTGGCTCATCAACAAAAGGCTTGTCGCCTTAAAGCTACAACATCCCCTCTTTTAAAATGAAAAGGGGGAAATGCAGAAACCCGGAATCTTGCTCGCGGGACTTGGCCCGGAATCTCGCGGGCCTTGGAGTGAGATCTAGAGAGATTTTTATGACGGGAAGGGAAGTCGGCCGGTTCCATTCTTTTTTGGGTGCATGAGACTGTGTCCAAGAGAGAGCGTGCGAGATTAACGCTATTTGTGTGTATATGTTGTAGCTTCTTGAAAGAGTGCGTGCTATGGTTTCTTGTGGGAGTGTGTGTGTGTGTTGTTAGAGGTTGCAGAAGCCAGAGAGAGAAGAATAAAAGAACTTTTTCATTTCCATCCTGCCTCTAAGTTTCCTCCCGCAACGCCACTGTTACAAGTGGCAGTTTGCTACAGGTGCATACAACCTGTCCTTTGTAGAGAGCCTGTGCCAGTGTCTGTGTGGAAGATGCCAGGTGAAGTGGGTTGCTGTGCTTGTGTTTTCTGAACTATTCCATGCATCTTCCCCTTGGAGGTCCTCCTGTCCTCACCTAGAGCCTGGAAGTGCAATCCTGGGCCTGCTGTAACTGCTACTATCTTTGTGTGGCAGTTGGGTGTGCCAGAAGTTTGTCTATGTGCCTCAGGAAAGCTCCTCTAATGCTAACCCTGGAGTTCTGTTAGGGTCCCACCTGGCACCACCTGAGCTGGATTGGAGGCAATGCTTGTGGATACTGAGGCCAGCACAGGTTGGTGTCTGGGTCACAACTGCATTCATGTCCACAGCAATGAGGACAGGACAGGAAAGGACCCTGGTTTGGGGAATCCCCAGCCCTCACCCAGGACCAGCACGTGGCTGTGCACAGCCCTTTTTTCTGAGTAACTCAAGGACACCCTGATTTCCCACAGGTTCTCTTATTCATCCTTCCTGGTCCTTTGTCTCTGAGGATCTACCTATCTGGCCTGTATGAGATGGCAGTATCCTTCATTTCTGACTTCTATCTCACGTTGTACTTGGATGAACTCAAGAAGAACACGTTCATGAAGTTTAATGAGATGCTCAACCAGGAGGCTGTGCAATGAGGCCTTCAGCCAATTCACTTGTTAGAGGTGTGCATGCTCAAGACCCAGGGCCTTGCCAATTTGATGGTGGAGCACTACTGGCAAAAGCCAGCATAGGACCTGGCCCTCAGTATCTTCCCCAAACCTGACAGAAAGGACCTCTGTGAGAATACCAGGAGGAAGAGCGTGGGTGAACTCCTTGTGAGAGTGCAGGAGTCTGGACACAGGGACGCCAGGGGTAGCTGTGTTGGGGAGAGCTGCCCAGGCGCTGGAAGGGGCTTCATCCAGTGTGGACCTCAGGGACAGTGAATGCAGGTGGGCGTGGTCACCAGAACCTCACCCACAGCTGAGAACTGGCCTGAGCCAGAGCTCGCCTCAGGACACCTGACAGAGGGCTGTGATTTAGCGCAACGGCACCAGATCATACCCTCTGGAGCTGGCACCCAGAGCTGAGGTTACCAGGTGTGGTCAGGGTGCTTTCAAAACTCTCGGAAATGCGGGTGCCAGGCAGGATTTCAGTCGTTGCCTTGGGGTATCCCAGCATTCAGCAGGCAGGAGTGCAGGACAGGCTGCATGGCCCAGAGGCTCAGGGTGGTGCCTGGTTTCACTGCATGTTTGCATGCCGGGTGTCCCTGGCAGGAGATGGGTTCTGCGGCTCTGGTTGGGATTTTTCCTTCTGCTATGCAGTGCCCAGACTGGGTTGGTCTTCACTCTGGTGCTCCTGGTAGTCCCCCCAGTCCTTGCATCTGTGGCCAGCAGCCTTCTTCAGCTCCCGCTTTTGGGCTCCACACGTTTAAATGGGCTTTCTTCCATAGGTGGTCTTCAGCCTCCCAGGATCCCCACTCTGCCTTGGGGATCAGCTTCAGGCTCACCCGCCTTTCAGGCTTACATCTCTAAACTTTCCAAATAGCCCCCTCCCCCATAAACGAGCTGCAAAGGCTTTTGAATAACATGATCAGGTGAGTCATAGCAATGACCCCAATTCTCAGTACCAATTTACATTGTAGTCAGCTCTGCACTGCTGTCACCAAAACACCTAGTGAGAACAACTTGGAGGAAAATTTTATTTTGGCTCATGGTTTCAGAGGTTCAGTTTATGGACAGCTGACTCCATAGCTCTGAGCCCAAGGAGAGACAGAACATCACGGCTGAAGGGCAGGATAGAGGGAGCAGCTCAGGACATGACACCAGAAAGCAGAGATAGCTCTGTTCACCAGAGAGAAAATATACACTCCAAAGGAACAGCCCTCATGACCTACTGCCCCCAGTCCCATCATACATTTACTGACCAGTTAATCCAAAATAAGGGATTAACCAAAATTAGGGGATTAATTTAATCTAGTCACCTCACCTCTGAACATCCTTGCATTGACTCACACATCAGGTTTTTGGAGGACACCTCACATCTAAACCATAATAGATGCAGGGAAATTAAAATGTCAAAAGAGTTGATTGGCACAGGGAGTGAACATTCACTATTATCCACATGATCAAAGACCACAGAGATGGGATTTTCATATAAATACTGCTTTTGCATTTGCTGTAAGGATACTTTTTAATTTTTTTCCTAACATTTATACTCCTCATAATGTTCAAATTTCCTCTTCTGTTTTCTTGTTTACATTATTGATTTCACTTTCAACCTTTCCCCCTTTTTTCCAAATGTTGTGATTTTTCTCTTGCTGTCATCTCACCCTCTTATCATTTTTAACTCTTCAGTTTATTCTGTTAGTTTTGCCCATCCATTCCTAGGGTGAATAATGTAGATTTTCCTTGGCATCATGTAGTTCCTGTGTCTGGATTATGTTGTTTGGTATTTGTTGCTATTTCTACTTGGTGCTAAGGATCTAGCATTCTGGGTTAATGCTCTATCACTGAGCTACACACCAGTCAAGGTAAGAGAAATCTCTCTCCACCCAAGTCCCAGGCCTGCTTGAACCTTGGTGAATACCTCAACTTATAGATCAGGGAGATGAAACCCCCAACTGGTGAGCTGTACCCAAGCTGGCACTGGCAGCAGGCTTCCTAAAGGCCTGGTCCTGGTTACTCACTCCCATGGTCTCTGCAGAGAGAAACAGCAGACTGTGGAAATGCACTCACAAGGGACCAACATGAAAGACAGGACTGTAGGGGAAACATCAAACATTCCCCATATACTCTGCTGCCCACAGCTCAAATGCTTCAAGCACCAGAGTGTCCCCACTCATGTGAGACTAACAGAGAAAGAGGAACACTCAGTTTGTGCACAGTATGCTCCATCAAAATCAATGCATCACAGCCAAGAATCAACAGGCAAACTACAGTATAAAGCCCTGTTGGAAGTGAACTCAATGCTGCAACAATCATATCTCAGCACTCATCAAGAGAAGTGTGGGAGTCTGCTCTGCCCATGGGTTAAGCATCCTTTCTCACCCATGAGTAAGGGGGTGTTTGCTCTGCCTTCACTGGACATGTGCTGTGCAGAATAAGTGGCCTCCATCTTCACTCAGCCAAGAAGTTTGCTCTAGCCCTGGCTTGGGTGTTCCCCAGTGAAATTGGACAACCCCCATTTGAAACCCTATCTCCTGCCTTATTTTGTAAGGAACATTCCATTCAAGCTCCTTTTTGTATCCCCTCTATAAAATAAAGAGATTCCAGGTGAATGGTTTTTTCCCAGAGTTGTCCAGTTTGGAAGAGGACCCTTGAGGACACAGAGCCGACTCACCCTGGATCTGAGAAATCATGTCCATGTGTTGCATGATTTCTTTGCCCTTTTCTTAGTCTAATGTTGCAGCCAGCTCTTTGGAACCTGGCTCAT
Organism: Tamias sibiricus; assembly: GCA_025594165.1. Lineage (NCBI taxonomy): Eukaryota > Metazoa > Chordata > Mammalia > Rodentia > Sciuridae > Tamias > Tamias sibiricus. The sequence continues at coordinate 63,825,845 of CM046672.1, read as the reverse complement.
CTTGTCAGTGCAGACAGCTGGTGAGATTTAGAGGCCCCACTGGGATTTGAAGGCAACTGGTGAAATGTACATTGTTAAGTTCAGCCCCCTCTCATAGGAAAAGCACACTTATTATGGATTTTAGTGGATTATTATTGTGGATTTTTGTATCTTGAAATATTAAGGTGACAGTTTTTTTTAGATTTATGTACTGGGGATCAATGTTTAGAGAGTGAGAGGAGAGATGAAAGATTTCTTTAATAGTGGGATATTAATATGAGGCATTTCCTATTTTAAGGAAACGAAAGAGAGAGAGAGAAAAAACATTTTTAAGTACTTTTTTGAATATTCAGACAATTTAAACTGGGCTTGTAGAATCTACTGAGCCTTTTGCTGCATCCTTATCCTATACTGAGATCAAAGTGGCTGTAGTGCAGCAGCTACTCTGTGACTGATGCAGGACTCTAGCCTCAAACTGTTATAAGATCGATGGCCCGTGTGCAGGCCTGCAGGCACTGGTGTCTGCCCCTGGAGTTTGCTTTTGGGTTGGAGGATTTTTGAGAAGCCTGTGGGCATGCATGCACTGCCAGGGGAAGGTACACTGGTGTGGCCATTGATGGCAGAGTACTGATGCTGATGGTGGTTCACAGAAACAGGAACATGACTGCCACTGCCTGTAAGTCTGCAACACCACCTAGAAAAAGCTCTGGGAATGCTTGCTGCTGCGGGCCTGGTGGAATGCCCACATGATAGGGGCACTGAGGGATTTAAAGTGGGGAAGCACAGGCAGACAAGCCCAGGCCCAGAGAGCCAGTTGGGGCTTACCATGGCTCCCAGAACAGGGAACATTATGACACCTATGTAACCATATCAATGGCTCCCAGGGAAGCAATATCAACAGTGCTTCTCGGGTGGCGGTGTTCAGCCAGGACTGCTGATAGTCAGACATGCAAAACCCTCAGGACTGGGCGATGCACATGATGGAAATCCTGGGTCTTCAGGAAAAAGTTTGGGCCATGAAAAACACAGAAGAATACTTCTTACACATGGCCAGAACAACATGGTGGATAAGTCCTGCCTCTCACCCTTTGGGGGGCTTCTATCTAGTCCTTTCCACTATCACTCAGGCAGGGCTTCTAACCCCTCCTAAAGTCACTAACGTGTTCTTCCTGTCTCGCACAAGTGCACAGGCCTACATTTTATGGTTTCCTTAAAAACAAATGCCCAGCTGTCAAAAATTTTTTCTTCATGGTGTCCAATATATTCCCACTAACAAAAGATATTTCTTTTCAGGCAGAATCTGATTTGATAAACTCCTGCATTGCAGCCCTGAGCCTGACTTATTCTCAAAGTTAAATAACCTCATTTTTGTCCCTTGACAGGTTCTATTAAGAATCCTCTTTCTTGTTCATTAGGCTGGCAGCAGAAGGGCACAGAGAAAGATGGGAGCAAGTGTTCAAAGATTTACATTTTGATGTGAGCCACTGGTGTGTGTGCATCTTCTGGCTGTACTATATGAATACTTTAATTCATTAGTAACATGCATTCTTGCTAACATTTTAGTAGTAGAAATCTGGTAATGAAACAAGCTTGGTGTATTCTGTTGCTCTCTCATTTTAAATTGAGCATTAAGGGAATGCATTATTTTAGTTGTAACTCTGCCAATTTGTCTACCTAGAGGCCTGTTAACCATTTTTGTCTTCAGTGAAATTTTTGTCCCCAAGAAAAAATAAGAGATTGAGTTGGTATAGTGTATTCTTGGTTATCAAAAAATACTCATGTAGCTTTGGGATTTTGAATTGGTGAATATTCATGATGGGTGGAAAAGCATGATACACACTATGATTTCAATCACACAAAATGGAATATTATGTATATATGCACACAACCTAGAGGGACACATCCAACTAAGCTGCTTGTGACTGGATGACTTTGTTCTATGCTTGTGTTTTTATTTTTCCTGTAATGCACAATTAACTTTTAAAAAATAAAAACTATTAAAACAAGAATCCTCTTTCTTTTCTCTATAGGTATGCTAAGAAATAATTACAAAAATATTATTGAAGGAAAAGCAAGGAAAAAGAGACAGGTAAGCAAGAAATAAAAGACAGAGACCAGGCAGAGATGGACAAGAGAGTTTATTTGTCAGAGGTGACAAATAAAAGCCATCTCTCTATAAAGCCAAGAGAAGCGAAACAGGCTTGGATTCTGGGCCTTTCATGGGGTGGACTTAGGAATCAGAACAGGGAGGGTCCTAATGCAGATAGTTAGTGGTTATGTTGGTATGGGGAAGTGGTGAGCCTTTCTCAGAAATGCACTTTGGTGGGAAAGCAAAACTTTTTCTTTAAAATGTCAGCTGTCACTTAAGATGGCCATCCAGATGCTATGCAAGAACCTTATAATTATTGCTTTGATGAAAGATGTTATGCTTACACTTGTTTATATTTTACCTTTCTCTTTGGAGATTATGGGGATAATTTGATCATCATGAGAAGAAAGAAGCCTACAATCTGAGATGTTAAATATTCTTGTGATGACCAAAGATCCTTATTCTTTTGATTTCTAACTGTGTAGATACAAGAAATGAATAAATATATGTGCAAGATTTTTGTTTTAAATACATTACATGATGTCACATAGATATAAAAATGTAGTTCTAATGTTGAAAGTAACATTAAAATGGATCCAAATACTTTTAAGAACTATGTAGTTTAATAAGATTTATTTTAAATTATATAAATTATATAATGATAAGATATAACTTTATTCTTGATATGCATTTTCCAGTTGCTTAAGTAATCTATAATCTTTAATTCATTGGATAATTAACAAATGAGTCTATTTGCTTACAACCATTTTTCCTCAAAAGGAAACACATAATTTATGATTTTATACATGCATTTATCTGATGCTCTGTCTTTTATCTTTTATAGTTAGAGATATTCAAAGTAAATGTAATTTACTATAAAACACTTCTTTCAAAAGATACTTATTAAATTATATGGTTGAGATACAACCATCAAGTAATCTTTACTTCCTAATCATTGTCCAGGTTTTATAAGATGATGAGCAGATATAATCTTTTTGTTTTTTTAAATTCTTCCTTTCCAATTTTTTTGTTATTTATTTATTTATTCATAATGCGCAAGTATATCATCTTTTTACATACAACTGCTTGTATACAAAGTATATAAGTACCACTCAGATCTTTAATCATGCATTTAGGATAGTGATATCCATCTCATTCAACCACCATTTCCCCCCCCCTTCTCCCCGCCTGCTCCCTCCCTTGCCCTCCCTTTCCTTTGACCATTCTAGTGTTCCTCTAATCATATGTACCCCCATCCAATCACACTGTGAACTAACCTCCTTATATCAGCGAAAACATTTGGTATTTGGATTTTTGAGATTGACTAATTTCACTTAGCATTATATTCTCCAACTTCATCCATTTACCTGCAAATGCCATTATTTTATTCTCTCTTATTGCTGAGTAAAATTCCATTTTGTATATATACCACATTTTCTTTATCCACTCATCTACTGAGGGACATCTAGGTTGGTTCCACAACCTAGCTATTGTGAATTGTGCTGCTATAAACATTGAAGTGGCTGTGTCACTGTAATATGCTGTTTTTAAGTCTTTTGGGAACAGACCCAGGAGTGGGATGGCTGGGTCATAGGGTGGTTCCATTCCCATTTTCCCAAGAAATCTCCATACTGCTTTCCATAGCGGTTGCACCATTTTGCAGTCCCACCAGCAATGTATGAGTGTGCCTTTTTCCCCACATCCTCTCCAACATTTATTGTTGTTTGTGTTCTTGATAGCTGCCATTCTGACTGGAGTGAAATGAAATCTTAGAGTAGTTTTTATTTGCATTTCTCTAATTGCCAGAGAGGTTGAGCATTTTTTTCATGTATTTGTTGATTGATTGTATATCTTCTTCTGAGAAGTGTCTTTTCAGTTCTTTAGCCCATTTATTGATTGGGTTATTTTCTTTTTTGGTGTTAAGTTTTTTGAGTTCTTTATATATTCTAGAAGTTAGTGCTCTATCTGATGTGCATGTATTAAATATTTGTTCCCAATTAGTTGGCTCTCTATTCACTTCACTGATTGTTTCTTTTGCTGAGAAGAAGCTTTTTAGCTTAAATCTATCCCATTCATTAATTCTTGGTAATAGTTCTTGTGCTACAGGATTCTTATTAAGGAACTTGGGGCCTAATCCGACATGTTGGAAATTGGAGCTTACTTTTTCTATTAGGCGTATTGTCTCAGATCTAATTCCTAGGTCCTTGATCCACTTTGAATTGAGTTTTGTGCATGGTGAGAGATACAAGTTTAATTTCATTTTGTTGCATATGGATTTCCAGTTTTCCCAGCACCATTTGTTGAAGAGGCTATGCTTTCTCCACTGTACATTTTTTTGCGCCTTTGTCTAATATAAGATAGCTGAAATTATATGTATTAGTCTCTGTGTCCTCAATTCTGTACCATTGGTCCACCAGTCTGTTTTGGTGCCAATACCATGCTGTTTTTGTTACTATTGCTCTATAGTATAATTTAAAGTCCAGTATGGTGATGCCCCCTGCTTCACTTTTCTTGCTCAGCATTGCTTTGGCTATTCTGGGTCTCTTATTTTTCCAGATGAATTTCATGATTGCTTTTTCTATTTCTTTGAAAAATGACATTGGAATTTTGATTGGAATTGCATTAAATCTGTATAATGCCTTTGGTAGTATGGACATTTTGACAATATTAACTCTACCTATCCAAGAGCAAGGTAGGTCTTTCCATCTTCTGAGTTCTTCTATGATTTCTTTCTTTAGTGTCCTATAATTTTCTTTATAGAGGTCTTTCACGTCTTTTGTTAAGTTGATTCCCAGGTATTTTACTTTTTTGATGCTATTGTAAATGGGGTCGTTTTCATCATTTCCCTTTCAGAGCCTTTGTCACTGATGTATAAAAATGCCTTTGACTTATGGGTATTGATTTTGTATCCTGCTACTTTGCCAAATTCATTTACTAGTTGTAAAAGTTTTTTGGTAGAGTTTTTTGGGTCTTCTAGGTATATTATCATGTCATCAGCAAATAGTGCTAATTTGAGCTCTTCTTTTCCTATCTGGATCCTTTTAATTTCTTTCGTCTGTCTAATTGCTCTGGCCAGAGTTTCCAGTACTATGTTAAATAGCAGTGGTGAAAGGGGGCATCCCTGTCTTGTTCCAGTTTTTAGAAAAAATGCTTTCAATTTTTCTCCATTTAAGATAATGTTAGCTCTGGGTCTTGCATAAATAGCTTTTATAATGTTGAGATATGTTCCTGATATTCCTAGTTTTTCTAGTGTTTTGAGCATAAAGGGGTGCTGTATTTTGTCAAATGCCTTTTCTGCATCTATTGAGACAATCATATGATTTTTATCTTTAAGTCTATTGATGTGATGTATTATGTTTATTGATTTCCGAATATTGAACCAGCCTTGCATCCCTGGAATAAACCCCACTTGATCGTGGTGTACTATCTTTTTGATATATTTTTGTATCCAATTTGCCAGAATTTTGTTGAGGATTTTTGCATCTATGTTCATTAAAGATATTGGCCTGAAGTTTTCTTTTTTGGATGTGTCTTTGCCTGCCTTTGGAATTAATGTAATATTGGCCTCATAGAAAGAGTCTGGAAGAGCTCCCTCTTTTTCTATTTCTTGAAATAGTTTGAAGAGCATTGGTATTAATTCTTCTTTGAAAGTCTTGTAGAACTTGGCTGTAAACCCATCAGGTCCTGGACTTTTCCTTGTTTGTAGCTTTTTGATGACATCTTCTATTTCTTCACTTGTAATTGATCTGTTTAAGTTGTGTATAGCCTCCAGATCCAGTTTAGGCAAATCATATGACTCTAGAAATCTGTCTATGCTTTCAGTATTTTCTATTTTATTAGAGTACAAGTTTTCAAAGTAATTTCTAATTATATTCTGTATATCTGAGGTGTTTGTTGTGATATTCCCTTTTTCATCATGAATGTTAGTAATTTGAATTTTTTCTCTTCTTTTTTTCATTAGCATCGCTAAGGGTCTGTCAATTTTGTTTATTTTTTCAAAGAACCAACTTTTAGTTTTGTCAATTCTTTGAATTGTTTCCTTAGTCTCAATTTCATTAATTTCTGCTCTAATTTTAATTATTTCCTGTCTTCTGCTGCTCTTGGTGTTGATCTGTTCTTCTTTTTCTAGTGCTTTGAGGTGTGATGTTAAGTCATTTATTTGTTGATTTTTTTTCCTTTTAAGGAATGAACTCAGTGCAATGAATTTTCCTCTTACTACTGCCTTCATAGTGTCCCAGAGATTTCTATATGATGTATCTGTGTTCTCATCTACCTCTAGGAATTTTTTGATCTCCTCTTTGATGTCTTCTTCAACCCCTTGTTCATTCAGTAGCATGTTGTTTAGCTTCCAGTTGATGGAGTAGTTTTTCTTATTCCTTGTTTTGTCGTTGATTTCCAATTTCATCCCTTTATGGCCCGATAGCATGCAGGGTAGTATCTCTATTTTTTTTATATTTGCTGAGAGTTGCCTTGTGACATAATATATGGTCTATTTTGGAGAAGGAGCCATGTGCTGCTGAGAAAAAATTGTATTCTTTTACTGTGGGATGAAATATTCTATATATGTCCGTTAAGTCTAAGTTATTAATTGTTTTAAGGAGGCCTACGGTTTCTTTGTTTAGCTTTTGTTTGGATGATCTATCTATTGGTGAGAGAGGTGTGTTGAAATCTCCTAGAATAACTGTGTTGTGGTCAATTTTATTCTTGAATTTGAGAAGGGTTTGTTTGATGAATGTAGGTGCTCCATTATTTGGGGCATATAGATTTATGATTGTTATATCCTATTGATGAATGGTTCCCTTAAGTAGTAAGAAATATCCATCTTTTTCCCTTTTGATTAGTTTTGGCTTGAAGTCTACCTTATTTGAAATCAGAATGGAAACCCCTGCTTGCTTCCGCAGGCCTTGTGAGTGATAAGCCTTTTCCCAGCCTTTCACCTTCAGTCTATTTATGTCTTTTTCTATGAGGTGTGTTTCCTGTAGACAGCAAATTGCTGGGTCATTTCTTTTAATCCATTCAGATAATCTGTGTCTTTTGAATGGTGAGTTTAGGCTGTTAACATTCAGGGTTATTATTGAAATGTGATTTTTATTCCCATCCATTTTTATTTGTATTATGATCTTTAGCTTGATTTTGTTTCTCTTCTAGTTGGTATTTCCCTTAGTTTAATATCTCCCTTTGTTGATTTTCATTGTTATTTTTCTCTTCTTCTTCCTGAAAAATGTTGCCCAGGATGTTTAGAAGTGCTGGCTTTCGAGCTTCAAAATCTTTTAACTTTTGCTTGTCGTGGAAGGTTTTTATTTCATCTTCGAATCTAAAGCTCAATTTTGCTGGATATAAGATTCTTGGTTGACATCCCTTTTCTTTCAGAACTTGAAATATGCTATTCCAGGAACTTCTTGCTTTTACGGTCTGGGTAGATAAGTCTGAACATAGTCTGATTGGTTTCCCCCTATATGTAATCTGCTTCCTTTCTCTTGTGGCTTTTAATATTCTCTCCTTGCTCAGTATATTAGGCATTTTCATTATAAGGTGTCTTGGTGTGGATCTGTTGTGATTTTGTATGTTTGGTGTTCGGTAAGCCTGTTGAACTTGGTTTTCCCATTCATTCCTCAAGTTTGGAAAATTTTCTGTAATTATTTCATTAAATAAATTATTCATTCCTTTGGATTGAAACTCTGCCCCCTCCTCTACCACAATCACTCTTATGTTTGGTCTTTTTATGTTGTCCCATAATTCTTGGATGTTCTGTTCTTGGTTTCTTGCCATTTTTGCTGTGTAATCTAGATTTTTCTCTAGGGTATATATTTTGTCCTCATTGTCTGAGGTTCTTTCTTCCAAGTGATCTACTCTGTTGGTGATACTTTCGATTGAGCTTTTATTTTGGTTTATTGCTTCTTTCATTTCCGGAATTTCTGTTTGGTTTCTCTTTAGAGCCTCTATCTCCCTATTGAAGTAATCTTTTACTTCCTGTATTTGTTTATGGAGTTCTTTGTCAAAATGATCTTTTGCCATCTGTACTTGCTCCCTCATCTCATTTTTGAGTTCATTCTTAAGTTCCTCAAGCATTTGGCAAATGTAATTTCTAAATTCCACCTCTGTCATTTCACCAACTGTGCATGCCATGGAATCTACTGAGGAGGTATACTGATTTGTTTGTGTCACTTTCCTCCTTGTTTCTTCATCTTGCTTGTACGTCTATTCTTCTTGCACTATGGGACCTTGACTATTTTGCTTTTACCTTAGAACTTTACGTTGCTCCTGTAGTACAATGCTATCAGATCCCCTTATATTTCCTTTACACTTTAAAATCAGACACTTTCTTTTCAGAGAATCCCAGTTTGATCAAAATGTACAGATTTATTTAACCTAGATATTGTTTCCCATTTTAGTCTGTAAGCTTCTAATGGGGCTTTATAGATTCAAGTAATGGACACAGAGGTGATATGTTTAGTAAGAGGGAAGTGAGTGAACTGACTTGTTCTTTCTTAGAAAGTATGAAAAGAGAGTTCTATGGAAGTGGTTTAGTATCAGCAGATGAGAGAGTTAAATAATGAATGATTAGGTGGAAAGACGAATTTATATATAAACCTAATTTATGCAGCAGTTGAGAGAAGAAATAAAGAAAGATGGAGAAAAAGAAAAAGAAGAAAAAGAAAAAAAGTGACCAAGGAGTAGAAATTAGCATGAGAGGGAGTGAGTCTAGAAAATCGTGAATACACTACATATAACACCACTTTGCTATATATTTCAATTCTACTCATTCAAAAAATCCCAATTTCTGTGTATAACTTGTTTTTGCCTTTGTTGAGTGTGCAATGGCAGGGTGTAAATAGGGAAGATGAAGGAAGGAGAAAAAATACTAAAATGAGAAGGAAGAAAAGAAAGAATGCAAAGAGGAGCAGAAGCAAACAAACACACTGTCAATCAAAATGAAATAGAACAACAACAACAACAACAACAACAAACCAACCCAGAAAGTAGCAAACAACCCCCCCCAAGAAACAAAAAAAAACAAACAAATGAACAAAAACGTTGAAACCAGGAATAAGTCTCAAGCCAAATGGACCCTTGGAAGCCCTTCTTATTTCCCTTCCAGATTAAGTCAATTGACCCGGAACTTATCCAGTCAGCAATCCTGTTAGTGGAGTCAAGTCTGCACCTTTGGCCCTTTGCAGAATGGCACAGTGGAAGAGTGTAGGGGGCTTATCCTCAGGATGGGCCCTGCATTCAGCAGCAGGGAGCTGCCACTCTGGGCCCCACAGGCTAGGCAAACTGGTGGCTGGATCTCTCCTTCCCGCAGGCGGGCAGATGCCTACCTCTTGCTCTGGTCACCACTGGGCGGGTCGCGGGGAGTGTAGGAGGTATTTCCCCAGGTCTGCCTGCGTGCAGCAGCAGGAAGCTGCCACTCTGGGCCTGGAGGCCAGGCAAACTGGGGGCTGGATCTCTCCTTCTGGAGGGCTGGCAGATGCCTACCTCTTGCTCTGGTCACCGCTGGGCGGGTCACGGGGACTGGAGGTATCGCTTTCCCAGGTCTGGCCCTACATGCAGCAGCAGGGAGCTGCCACTCTGGGCCTGGAGGCCAGGCAAACTGGTGGCTGGATCTCTCCTTCCCGCAGGGCGGGCGGATGCCTACCTCTTACTCTGGTCACCGCTGGGCGGGTCATGGGGAGTGGAGGTATCGCTTCTGGCCCTGTGTGCAGCAGCAGGGAGCTGCCACTCTGGGCCTGGAGGCCAGGCAAACTGGTGGCTGGATCTCTCCTTCCCGCAGGCGGGCGGATGCCTACCTCTTGCTCTGAGATATAATCTTATATACATGGTATCCAAAGGCTTTGGCTACATTTCCATTGAGGTATCTCTTCTTATTAGAGTATAATAATTTGTTTAGATTCTAAGATTAATCAGAATTATTCCAAAGTATGAGGAAAAAGAAGAATTCTAGAAGGAGATAAAGAAATGTTTCTACAGGGCACCTTTTAACATAACACTGTTTAATATGAAATGTAATGAATGCTATTGTTTTATATACAATGTTGTTTAAAAAATAAATAAATAAGTAAATAAATTCATTTAATGCTCACATCAAAAAAGAAAAGAAAAGAAAAGAAATGCTTCTACAGAGAGAAAACAAAAATTGGAGAGTCCTAAAAGAAAAGAAAGAAATACTCTCTGGGTAAAAAGGGTCTTTATGTATTCAATATATTAATGATGGAAAGATTTTTCTAAATAGAGAAATCTTTATGTTACATCTAGACAGGTGATATAGAAAGATAAACTAATTGAGAAGAATATTTATGCCTAACTAGATTGGCTATAAGTTTCAGGCTTTTTCTTGATGTTATTATGCTGATATGAACCAAGATTTTTGTCCGTATTTTGAGATGACAAAAACTTGTTGGAACAGTAGTTCATTCTCATTCCAATAAGGTCATTTCTTATGCCCAGTGATTCTGGCTATTTAAACAATGACTAATTCTTAGTGAATTAAAATGCATAAGTCCTTGATTAGATAATGGATGTCTTCAAATACCACCTTGAGTTCCAGTTTTGGAACTTATCTTTGAGGACTAAATTTGATTGATTCAAAAACATCAATAATTGTGATAATTATTACTAATTCTTACATATTAATTCTGTCTGTTTACTAAACATATGGGTCATTGGGGTATGGTTATGAGAGAACATTTTATCAAAACTGGTATTCTCCACATTAAAGCTATATGTTAATTCTAAACTATAGAAATTACAAATTTTATTGGGAATTCACTTGTATCACATAGGGATCTCTAACTGGACCTATTGTCAATAAGATGTATTGTAAGACTTGTTGTTGCTTCCTATAGTGGAAAATAAACTTGATTGTATCTTTGAAGGACAATTAAGAGACACTAACTTGTTTTAAGGGTACTATTATGAGATATAAAGATATTTTGAGACCTCTCAGGAAGGGATTGAAGGTTCTCTTAATTTGTCCATTTTACATATGAAATTAAAATGGATCAACTAGTCTACATACTGGGAAATACAAATGATCAGAAAAAGTGCCTCACTTTTAGGTATTGTTAGGTCTAACCTCAATCAATATCAGGAGAGAAGATCTTAAGAAATCACCTACTAATGAAGAGAGACCAAAGGAAACCCCCCAACTTAACACAGATATGAACAAATTCAGATAGATTTTTCAAAGATCCAAAAGCATGTACTGTAATATTTTAGAACTTATGCCAGGTGTCTGACCTCACCTAGAAAGATATTATGCTATTACTTTGCTAAATTTTAGCCTCCAATAAAAGGGGAGGCCACCCTAAAAACAGTTTGAATAAGATCTATCTTAACCATGTCTCAATAACACAGACTAGGGGAAAGCCTGGTTGTTTGTCTAGAACACAGACAATTCCACAAAACAAATTAGGATCCAACAGATAAACAGAATACCTAAAAAATAATTATGGTAAGCCTTCAGGAAAGTCCTACTATTTTTCATGGAGAGACTCAAGGCAGCAATACCAGCACACTTAATTTATAGAGGGCCACCCATTTTCAAAGGATGATTTTATCATCTATCCAGCCCTGAATATTGGGAAGAAATTGCAGAAATTGACATGACCCTAATCACATTTAGATGTTACCCCACAGTTTAAATAGAGATCAAAGAAAAGAAAAAAGAGAAAACAGAGACAGAAAAAGACTGAAATACTAGTCTTGGCCCCAGGAGGAATAAACTTCCTGGGTGGAAATATTACTCCCCTTCTAAGTTATAAACAAACTTTGGAAGCTTCTAAAACATTAAAACAGGGCATTACTTTGAGCTACTATCATCAGTTTATTACTGAGAGAAATAACCCTAAAAGTAGTCACCCATAATACACTAAAGAGATAGCCATAAACAAATCAGCTCAACAGCCAATAGCTTATCTTAATAAGGAGCTTAACATGATAAGCCCTTTCTTAACTTGAACTAAGAACAAGGTAATGCTCCACACACACATTGATACTTATAAAATTAGTAAAGTCATGAATTATACATAATCATTTGAGATATTCTTGCTACATTAAGTAAAGTTATTAAAGATATTTGTACAACTTTATAAATAAAGATTATTTTGACAAGGTCCCTTAAGATGTCATTGCACACTCAATGCCATATAAATCCTAGATTAGAATTTCTAGAATTAGAATTAGAATTCTAGAATTAGAATTAGAACTGTCCTAAGCAATACTATTGACTTGTTTTTACCCATCAATATTTAAGGAACTGATTCCCCATACTTATATTAACATTAGATTTAATAATGATAGCCACTGTTTTCATAAATTGGTAAGTAATGGCTATTCATTTTTTCATTTCCTTTTTTGGTAATGATAAAAAAATCTTTTCTATGCTTATTAAACATTTATCCTTCTCTTCTGGAAAGATGTCTATATATATCTCTCTCATGTCCCTGGTAAAGGCCACCTCTCCTAAGTTAAAACCCTGTCTCTCACCTCATCCCAAGTCAAGATAATCATTCAATTTCATCTAAAGTTAATTTCAAAATACAAATTTTTATATACAACTTATTATATTCTTCATTTTGTAATTCTGTTAAAGTCAAAATTGAATCATACATTTGGTAAAAATTAAGTTTCTATTTACCATGGTCCCTTTACAACTCAATAATGTTTGCTTTAACATAGGTAATAAGTGATTCTTGCCAAGTTTCATCAACAACTAAAGATAATAAATCTCTTATTATTAAAAGAGATTAATTAATTTATAAATTAATTATTCATAATTATTAATTATTAATATTTCTCTTATTATTATATACTTGTACTATACTAAACTATTGTCTAAACTTTAAAATAATGATACTATGACTTATGCCAGCCTTTTATTCAATTTTAATAAATAAAAAGGTGTAAAAATAGAACCCTACATGTATGCACTAAATCTTACAAAATATTTCAAAATTTTTTCTTAAACTATGATACTAAATGTGTCACTGCTACTGAATGTGGTTCAGTAAGTTATATGAGATTTCAAAAAATAGAATTTAAATTGTCCTCATGGAAATAGCTGAAAAACCTGACACAGGAAGGTAAATCTCCAACTTCAGAGTTTACAGCTATGCAAGCATCACAAGCTGCCAGGTAAGAAAAACTTATGAAGAGACTTCTGCGGACCCATTCACCAAATCCACCTTTAATATACGTTACAATGTGGACTGGAAAATCCATCCATGTGACTACATTTAATTACACTGCTTATAGTGGAGAGCTACATATATGTTGGTCCCATGATAAGCATGCTGGCTATCTAAGGGTCTTTTTTGAGGAAAAGACAGCATATGGGGGGCCTAAACCAGCCAATCATGCTGGGCCTTAAAAATTAAGACTATATTTATATATCTGAACAGTTGTCAAAATAGAAAGATTATTGAAATAGAAATTTCCCATACATGCCAGTTATTTTTTATATACCTTTACTTTATTTATGTGGTGCTCAGGATTGAACCCAGGGCCTCACATATGAGACAAGTGCTCTACCACTGAGCCCCAGCCCCAGCCCTGATGCCAATTATTTACATAGAATATCCACCAATATATTATTTCCCTAATCATTCTACAATAGCATTTGTAGAATACTTTCCTAAATGGATGGATTGTGCAAATGTCTTGCCAGTACAACATAAAGTGTCTAGAAATACTGGATATATTTTTGACTGGTCCCCTAGAATTGACAAATGACAATTATGAAGGATACCATGACTCTTGGAGGCTTTGTTGGTAATATTGACCTTCAGTGAAGGTGGCATCCAGAAGGATGTTTGGTGCTTAATTTGTTTGGTGCTTAATTGCTGCCTCAGAATTTTTGCATTATACTGACAGACCCAAGCATGATTTTGTAGGCAGAAATTATAAGGAGGGTTCCTGCTATGGCCTGTGGGCCTGTGTTTAATCTCCTTATACTTTAATTGTTGGAAATGTGAGAATTAAGAGAAAGAATGATAAATATTTTGTAGCCTGTAAAAAATGCAACTTAACTAAGTACATCACTAGTTATAATAGAGGGAAAGAAACATTGATTCTTCACCAACCTTCTTTTGTCTTATTGCCAGCCAACATTTCAGAGTCGTGGTTTACTAAAGTTGATGTTCAGGTTTTGCAACAGATGAATGTTCAGTTAACTAGGCCTACGCGAGCTCGTGGTCTCATAACCCTTGGAGTGGCTACTTAAATTTTGTCCATTCTTCCTACAATTACAGCCACTGTAGCTGTACCTTAAAACTTACATGTGAATTTTCTTAATAATTTGGCTCAAAATACTTCCAAAGCCCTTCATAATCAGACAAATATTAATGAAAGGATTGAGAGTAGGTTGAATGCTCTAGAAGCCACTGTAATAAATATTGGAAATAAGATTTCTGCTCTCAAGTTTAAGGGAAGGCTTGAATGCCATGCTAATTATGAATATGTCTATGTTACTGTAGACAAATGCAATGCTTCCCAACGAGATTGGGGAAAGATTAAAAACCTTCTAATAGGTATTTGGCAGAGCAATAATAATAACCTGGATCTTTTGGAGTTATGTCACCATATCCAGAATATTCAAAAAAGGTAAAATTGATCTTTTGGATCTTACCTTGCTAGCTAATCAAATACTCCAAAACTAAATGGCTTTAATCCTAAAAGCATGTTGAAACATTATGCATGGTATTGAAATGATAAGACATAAAAAGAATTTGTAGGAAACATAATAGTATATCTGAGGACACTCGGATCAAGGATCCAATGAGTGGAAGATATAGCCCCATGATTGCACTTACACATTTAAAGGGGGGTGGGGATATGTGGGAGGCACCCTGCCCATGGGCTGAGCATCCTTCCTCACCCTCAATTAAAGGGGGTGTTTTGTATGGCACTAAACACCACATGCTGTGTGAAAAAAGTGGCATCCACCTTCACTCGGCAAAGAAGTTTGCTCTAGCCCTGGACTTCTGTGTTCCAAAGTGAAATTGGACAACCCCCCCCACCTTTGAAACCCTATCCTCTGACTTACATGGTGAAGAACATTCCATCGAAGCACCTTTGTGTGTCCTGTCTGAAGGGCAAAAACCCACACCAGAAACCTCCGTGTGGTAAGAGGGGTTTATTAACAGGCCCCTAATGGCCAGTCAAAACAAAAGGGGAACATGGAGGGGAAGGGAAGGGAAGAAAGGGAGAAAAGGAAAGGGTAGAAAAAGGGGATGCTGGCGGGGAGGAGATGGGCATAGATGGTGTGAAGAAGGAAAAAAGGGATGAGTTCCTGTCTGGTAGGGGTTTAAGTAGTGACTTTGTGGTCCGAAGGACCCCTGACTCCATAGGCTGCCAGAGGTTGGAAGTGAGACTTGTATGCTCAAGATTGGCTCAGAAAGGGAGAGCCCACCCCAGGGTGAATTCCTGTGAGATGTGAGTATTCTCAGAATTAAGGGTGGGAACTTGGAGCCCAGAAAAGATGGATTCTCGGGAGAGATGGGCACTTCTGGAAAGTTAAAGCTCAGGCTTACAGGATAACCTAATGCACCTGGGGCATGCCTAATTTAGGGCACCTGGGGGTATGGCCTGTCAGCCCGATTTTATCTAACATTCCCCCCTTTTTGTTTTCTTAGGAGCAGGGCATTGTGTATCGATCTGGCTGCTTCGAGATGAAACCGGGCAACTTGGGGTGTTATGGGTGGGGGAATGTGGACATACAAGACAGGCAGGTCAGGCTAGAGGCCGAAAAAGATTCCCAGGAGGCATGTGCCAAAAATATGGATCTCTACAGGTGTGAAGTGAATGAAGTTTCCTTGAAACCATAGATTGATGAGGGTTGTCAAAGCAGGATTCTATGGAGGTCACTGGGGAATCGGCCAGCCCCCTCAAAGAGCATGTAGAAATTTTAGTTTTCACAAGTTTGCAGGTAGCATCTTAATGGGTGAAGAGGCCAATGGAGAGTAGGAGGCTCACAAGCAAGGTCATCAAAATGAATATAGGGTGGCAGATTAACGACCCTTCGGAAGTAGCCTGCGAGGAGTCCTTCAGGGTGTAGTTGATCCCTTTAGAGACTGGTAAGACCATCCTGAGGTGGTGAGAAGTCATCTCTGGTTGGGAAGTAATCTCTGAGGAGAAGCTCAGAGGTTTGATTAGAAATCTGAGTAATCTGATTTTGAAAGCTCTTATGACACAAGGGGCTAACTTCAGGATGAGACATATAGTTATAAGTGGGTCTAAGAGAAGGAGGATCCATGAGGCCATCCCTTCCCATAATTCCCATGAAGACCTGCACTGCCACCAAGTCTTCTTATCCCCCAGATCTTTTACCACCTCCTTCAAGCGATGTACATTGTGGTCAACCTTACCTGACTGGTCGACTAAATCCGTTCTGGAGTCCAACTCTGCTAAAAAGTAGAGTTGATGCTGGAGGGCCTGAATGGAGTAGGCAGAGGCTTCAGCTATGGTGCTAATCTTATCTATGAGGTCTGAGAGTCCATGGCTAACGGATTGGGCCACTACCAATGAGTGAACCAATCCTCCAATTAAGAGGGCTACAAAGACAATTGAGGTGACTAGGCTAAAACCCACTAAGTCCACCAGGGTGGCAGCTCATTTAGAGCACCCCACCCTTGAGACTGTAGGGAGGTAAGAAGGTCCTCAACCTTGGCTTCCATATATAAGGTCAGGCTCGGGATCAAAACAACAGGGTAACAGGGACCTGGGGCTTCGGGATCAATGCATTGGAACATGTGAGTGGAGCACCAAAATAGAATAGGGGAAAAAAGAATCAAGCTGCCTGTTTTGGGGTGCCAGGTGTGTTCTGGGCAAGAGTCATTGATGGCGGCCCAACAAGAGGTAACATTAAAGAAAGGGGAAATAGTGGAATAGTCGGAATAAGGAGAGAGAGAGATGGTTTGTCGTGGCATGAGGAGGCTGGGGTGTCGTTGGTTCGGACTGGGATTGGGACCAATAGAGGCCTGTGAAGTGGCACACAGAGGAAACAGGTTGAGGCATTAAAGGTGAAATAGTTTGCTAATAAGGAGAGAGATAAGGAGAGGATGGAGTCCCAGGAGAAATAGACTAATTCAAATGTTGAAAACAGGTTCGGGTCTGTTGCCTGGTGGCACTAAGTATATCGAGGACCCTGGCAGTAGTAGAGTGTTTTATAGTCTTTTGCTTTGTTGCCCTTGACATAAGGGAGAAACATTGGGTGAGAACATGTGGATACTGCATCAAAGGTGAACAGGATGAATGGGCAGTTATTAAAGGGGCAGGACTACTTTATTATTATTAAGTTATTAAGGAGGCACATCTTTTATCTATAGTTATCTAGTTGCCAATCCTCAAAAAAGTAACAGCACGGAGGAGTAGAGCAGTAAGACAGAACCTGCAGAGGCAAGCAGGAAGAGAACCAGAGGTAGAATGAAAAGGACGGAAAAATCATTTTGGGTCAATGTTGGAGACACAAGAGAAGCGAATTTTTAGGGGGTCAGTGGGAAGGGGGAGAACAAGAATACTGAGGTAGTTGCTTGTCGTCCTTTTGTGGATCCTCAGCCAGTGGAGGAGCTGGTTTCAGCCTGGAGATATGAATCCAAGATGTCAAGTTCCCTGAGGTTTCACAAAGCTTAGCAGCCATGGGTGTGCACAACACAACCTGGGAGGGGCCTGTCCACTTCGGGGCAAGGTAGACTTCTCCCATGTCCTGGGGAGAGGAGAAATATACCCAAGAACCAGGTGTTAATGGGAATGAAATGGAGAGTCTACCCAGGTCAGGCAGGATGTAATCTTGGCATGTCCATAGGTGATGTCTGATGAAGGACTAGAGGAGGAGAGAGAGATCTTTGGGTAAATGCCCTTGAATTGGGGAAATTCCGTGGGGAAGAGCTGGCCACCCAAACATAACCTCAAAAGGGGATAGTGAGGAAGGTTTCTTTGGGAGGACTCGGAGCCTAAAGAGGACAAGGGGAAGTAGCTTGACCCAGTCTAAATGAAGCTCCAGGAAGAGTTTAGTCAGAATGTTCTTAAGGGTTATATTAGTCCTCTCTACTTTCCCTGAAGACTTGGGGTGATATGGGATGTAAAAATGCCAAGGAATGTTAAGGAAAGTAGATATATTTTGGGTGACATGAGAGAAAAATTCAGGCACGTTGTCAGACTGGATGGATGTGGGCAACCCAAAGTGGGGAAGGATTTCTGAGACTAAAATAGAAGCTACTATGGAGGCCCTTTTGTTGGAAGTAGGGAAGGCCTCCACCCATCCAGAGAAGGTATCTACCAAGACCAGGAGATATTTGTGTTTCCAGGACAGTTGGCATGGGGGTTTAGTCTATTTGACAATTGGCTCCTGGAAACTGACTTCGAGCTTGGTGAGAGGGAAATGTTCCTGGTTTAAGGGGAGTATATGGGTTGGTGCACTGGCATGCAGTGCTCATGGAGGTGAGTTGATAGAGAAACTGTGCATCCTCTGAAGTCAGGGTGAGGAAGGAGGTCGTGAACGTTCTGAGGGCCTGAGGGTTAGGATGGAAAAGAGAATGGAGATAGGAGAGGATTGATTGTACAAAAGGGGATGTGAGGGTCTGGGTAGTAGATTGGACTAAAGCCAGAAGAGAAGGAGAAGATAGTGCTGCCTTCCTTGCTGCCCTATTAGCCTTTGTGTTTCCCTGAACTATGGGAGACTCACCATTTTGGTGCAAAAGACAAAGAGATTTCCCTATTAGTTTGAGCAGAAGAGAGGCCTGCAGGAGCTTTAATATTAATTTGGAATTAGTAACTGCAGAGCCTTTTGTGGTCAGGAGCCCCCGCTCTTTCCATATTACCAAATGGAAA
This sequence comes from Tamias sibiricus, assembly GCA_025594165.1. Lineage (NCBI taxonomy): Eukaryota > Metazoa > Chordata > Mammalia > Rodentia > Sciuridae > Tamias > Tamias sibiricus. The sequence goes on along the minus strand of CM046672.1, from coordinate 63,806,953 downwards.
AGTGAAATATGATAGACATATTTTAAGTTTGTGTAGAGGGTGAGGTTTTGGTCAGCCTCTAATTTGAAGGCACAAATAACAGCTGTTAGTTCAGCCTGTTGGTTTGTGGTATTGGCAGGAAGGGGTGCCACCTCAATAACCTCTGATAGGGAGATGACAGCGTAGCTGGCAACATGCTGCCCATCCTTAAGGAAAGAGCTGCCATCCGTGAACCAGATTAGGGAAAAGTCAGGATGTGTTCCATCTTAAATGTGGGAGGGGTGGGGAATTAAAGCCTCAAGCATCTCTATACAATCATGCTCTGGGGGCTAGGAGGAGACTGGGAGGAGGGTAGCTGGGTGTAAGGAGGAGCAGGGTTGGAAAGAGATTGAGGAGTCATGCAGAAAACAAACGAGGAGTGAGAGAACATGACAGGGCAGGAGGGTTTGAAGTCTCTTATAGGTCAGTAGATCTTTTAAATGGTGAGGAGAGGAAACAGTGATATGGGCACCAATGGTCAACTTTTTGAATTATGTAGAAGTAGGTAAGCAGCAGCCAGGGCCCAAAGATGGGGCCCATCTGTGAATGGTGGGATCAAGCTGTTTAGAAAGATAGGCAACAGGAACAAAAGTGGAGGCCTTGTATTGGCCTAAAACACCTAGAGCCAGACCTGTTATTTCATGGACATAAAGGGTGAATGGCTGAAGAAGGTCCAGGTGGTGAAGAGATGGAGCCCGTAATAGTGCCTGCTGCAGATGCATAAACTCAGTCTGAATGCCATTGTGGAGGAACTTTTACTCAACCCCCTTAGCTGCCTCATATAGGGGCTTTGCGTAAAGAGAAAAATTGGGAATCCATGCAAAGAAGTATCCCATTAGCCCCAAGAAGGAAAGAATCTCTTCCATTGTCTTGAAACACGGGAGTGCCTCAATGAGGGCCTTTTGGTCTACAGTAATGGCCTTTGATTGATGGGAAATCTGAAATCCTAAATAAACTACCTGGGTCTGGGCAAGTTGTACCTTAGATAGGAAGATGCGATACCCAAGAGAAGCCAGAAAATTTAAGAGGGTGTAAGAGTCTATATGAGCGTGGAGAAGGAAGTGCTGTAGGTCATCTACATATTGCACAAGAGTGAAGTCAGAGAATTCAAGGTCTTTGAGGTCAGCAGCCAGTGTCTGTCCAAAGATATGAAGGCTGTCTCAAAAACCCTGAGGGAGGAATGTCCAGGTCAATTGTTGGGACTGTTGAGTATAGGAATCAGTCCAGGTAAAGGCAAAGAGGTCTTGCAATTCCCAAGCTAAAGGGATGGGGAAAAAGGCATCCTTGGGGTCAATAACTGAGAAATGGGTGGATAAGAAAGGAATTAGGGAGAGAATGGTATAAGGATTTGGGACCAGAGGGTATATTGGCCTGACAGCCTCTTTGATGAGACGAAGATCCTGGACTAGCTGGTACGACCCATTGGACTTTGTAACCGCCAATATGGGAATATTATAAGGGGATTGGGTGGGTCAGAGAAAACATTTCCCCAGAAGGTTTTAGATAATAGGTTGGAGTCCCCTGAAGCTAGAGGCCAGGAGTGGGTACTGGGCTCTGTTGGGGAAATGCTGGGGATTATTAAGGTGTATTTGTACAGGGTTGCAGTAAGCAAGGGAGGGAGTCTGGATGTCCCAAACTTTGGGGTCTACCAGATGTGTGGGGGCAGGGTAACGGGAGGTTTCCACATCAGTAGAGGATTGAGAGGTCTCTTCAGGGTTATCAACTCCTAATATGATGAGGAGAAAGACAGAGGAGGAGACGGAGTGAGACAAGCCAGGGAGCACAACTGAGCAAGGTGGATCAGAGAGCACAATTGAGGCCTGACATTTGGCCAGTATGTCTCAGCCCAGTAAAGGCATGGGACATTGAGGCATTACTAGGAACTGGTGGGTGAAGGAATGGAGGTGGAGGCAGGATGACAGCATGGGAGTCTTGTGGGGGTGAATGGTGTGTCCCTCTACCCTGACAATAGTGGATGATGCTATGGTGGTGGGCCCCCCAAATTCCCTCAAGACCGAGAAGGTGACTCCAGTATCTAGTAGGAAATTTATGGGGCAGCCATCAACAAGAAGGGTGACCCTAGGCTCCTGTGTTGCTAGGTCAACTGTTGGGAGAGGAACCCCTGGGCCCGAGCGTTGGAGCCCCATAAAGCCTGGGCCAGCATTTGAAATCTTGCTCGTTTGGCCTTTTCATATTTCTGAAACCAATGGCATTCAGTATTCTCATCTTTATTATGATAGACTTTAAAGGCCATAGGCAAGATCTCGGTCTGAGGTCCTTGCTCTAATTTTCTCAATTTAACCCATATGTCGGGGTAACTTTGGGACAGAAAGTAAGTGATAAGGACCTGACGTCCCCCTGGAGATTCAGGATCTAAATCAGTGTATCATTGGAAAGCTTTTGTCAGCCGGTCAAGAAATTCGCAGGGGGTCTCTTCCCTTTTATGTATGATTTCCTACAGCTTGTCAAAATTAACGGCCTTTTTTGCTGAACGCTTAAGACCAGCTAGTGTACAAGTGGAAAATTGATATCTCAAGGCCACGTCCCCTGGGCAATTATAGTCCCAGTTAAGTTCCCTTTTGGGGACAACCTGAGGTCCAATGGGATGGTTAGGGTTGATTCTATAGTTCTCATCAGCATAGGCCCTTGCCTGCTCCCAGACTAGCCCACACTCCTCAGGAAGGAGAGTATTTGCTAAAATCATATATATATATATATATATATATATATATATATATATATATATATATGAAGGTGAGGCTATACGCTTGGAGGACCCACTGAAATACCCTGAAGTATGTAGTGGGGTCAGTAATTGCCCAACTGTTTCTCGATTTGCACTACATCAGTCATTGAGAAGGGAACGTGGACATGGACAATTCCTTCTGACCCTGCAACTTCCTGGAGTGGGGCCAGGACTTGGCAGGAGTAAGTGAAGGAGGGCGAGCAGACATTGTGCGAGATTGCATGGAGGGTGGGCTGAAGGAGGAGGTGGCAGGAGTGGGTAGGAGTGGGGCTGGAGGAACTGAGGGAGGAGGAGAGGTTTCAGGTCGGTGTGGGGGTGGCTTGTCCATGGGATCAAAATCAAGAGAGGAGGGGGATGGTAGGGGAGCAGTTGACAGGCAAGGAGGATATTTTCAGGGTTGCAGCAGGTACAGAGTGAAGGATTTGAAAGGAGGAGGTAGAAAGCCTGAAAACATGGAATCTCTACCCATTGTTTTGATCACTTGCAGAAGTTGAAAAGATCTTCAGTATAGAGGGATCCAGGGAAGCAGTATCAGGTCATGTGTTTTTGTTATTTAAGGGGTATGTGGGCCAATCTTGGTTGCAAAACTTGATGAGTCTTGTTGGTTGTATATCAGGAGTTTAGGCTAAGAGTGGCTAGGTTGGTTAAGAGGCATTGTAGAGGGGAGTCAGCTGGGAAGGATAAGACTGGGTACAAGAGCCACAAAGAGTGATTGATAGCGAGACTGAGGAAGAGTGTGAGGATGAGAGCAAAGAAGAGAGTGATCAGAGGAAAGTCAGCTGAGAGAGATAGGAGTGGGTCAGCCGGGAGAGATAAAGAAGCCCCCATTTTCCCATTCTGAATGGGAGAGATATATTATCCTGAGAAGCATCCCCCTCAAGATATATATCAGAGAGATCCAAGTCTGTGAGACCCAGTCATCACTGGAGTCAAAGAGACATGGGGTCCAAAGGGATAGGAGGACAATGGGCCACCCTGCGCAGGGGTTTTTGTGTCCTGTTTCAAACCGGAGAGATGAGACCCAAGATTGGAGTAAGCCAGAGGCCAGAAAAAGGCTTTCTTCAACTGTTCTCAGAAAGGGAGGGAGAGAGAGAGAGAGAGAGAGAGAGAGAGAGAGAGCTCCGTTATGTTCACTATGACCGTGAAGGTCTATGTGGGGTGCAGTTCTCCCTGTATGGGCCACAAGAGGGGCTGCTGGACTATGGACAGTTCCCACTGTGAAAGGACCGACGGGTTTAGGATTCTGGGAATGAGGAGCTTACCAATCCAATAGCTGGTGGTGGATGCATTGGAGCGGCAATTGAAAAAATGAGTGAAAGACTGAGTCAGGTGGTTCTGGGAGTGTTATGCCCTCTGGAGGTACAGTTCCCAGGTTTCAGCACAAAACGAAGGGCAAAGACCCATGCCAGAAACTGTTGTGTGGTGAGAGGGGTTTATTACCGAGCCCCTAACAGCCGGTCGGGACCAAAGGGGCTCGTGGAGGGGAAGGGAAGTGGATAAAGGGAGAAGGGGAAAGAGAAGAAGAAACAGGGGACTGACGGGGAGGAGACAGGCACGGATGGGGCAAAGAAGGAAAAAAGGGATGAGTTCCTACCTGGTGGGGATTAAAGTAGCAACTTGGGTGGTCCAAAGGACGCCTGACTTCATAGGCTGCCAGGGGTCGGGAGTGAGACTTGTATGCAAAGGATTGGCTCAGAAAGGGAGAGCCCATCCCAGGGTGAATTCCCGTGAGATGTGAGTATTCTCGGGATTAAGGGTGGCAACTTGGAGCCCACCAAATGTGGATTCTCAGGAGAGATGGGCACTTCCAGGAAGTTAAAGCTCAGGCTTACAGGATAACCTAATGCACCTGGGGCATGTCTAATTTAGGGCACCTGGGGGTATGGCCTGTCAGCCTGCTTTTATCTAACATCCCAATAAATTAAAGAGATTCTGGGTGTATTCTCTCTTGACTTCCAGCATGGAAGAGGACTCTTGTGTTCAGAGAGCAGTCCTGCCCTGGTTCCAAAAAATTCATGTCCGTGTGTTTTCTGATGTCTTTGTCCTTTTGTTACTTTAATATTGCAGCCAGCTCTTTTGAACCCAGCTCATTTTGTCAGTGTAGGCAGCAGGCATGAGAGCAGGCTGTACTCAAAATGAAAATCCCCTGAAAGTGGAAGAGATACCATCCCAACAGATGATCAAATCTCCACACAGAAACAAGAACTATGAGAAAAAGGGCAACATGACTCCACAAACTCTTAACTCTATTAACTGATGTCAAGGACATCAAGATGGAACAGGGGCAAAATAATTTAACATATGATGTTAAAAGAGACCAACAAATTCCAAAAGGATACAAACAGTTGAATGAATTAGGGAACACACTGCAGGATGTGAAAGATCAGTTCAACAAAAATGCTGAAAAATCTTGGAAATTTTTGACTAAATCCAACTCAGTTGAAAGCTTCACCAGTAGGTTAAACCAAAATGGGAAAAGAATATTAGGGCTTAAAAATAAGGTAGATGAACTAACACATTCAGGCAATAAGAAAAATAAGAAATAACCTGAATATACAACACTAAAAACACAGCTGATAACATCAGGGCAATAGAGGAGGGAGTCAAACTATGCAGGAGAAACCCAATTCTGTGAAATGGCAGAAAACTTCCAAAATCTTGTGAATGCTATGAACATCTAAGTACTGAATGCATTTAGAAATCAAAATACACATGACCAGAAAAGAAACTTTCATTTATATGAAAATACTCCCTTTGTGGTCATTGGTCATGTGGACAGGAGTGACCATTCACTCCAATATTTTCTTGGGCCCTTAATCTATTATGGTTTAAATATGAGGTGTCCTTCCAGAAAACTGAAACTGAAATGTAAAATAAAGTCTATTCAGAGGTTTAAGAGGAAAACGCTAAGTCACTGACAACATCTCTTATAATTGCAAGCCCATTAGAGTAATTCTGATTTCTCAGCAGAAATATTGAACAGCAGAAAGGGGTGAAATAACATCCTTATTCTCTGAAAGAAAGCACTTACCAAACTAGATTACAACGTCCAGCAAAATTATACTTTAAAATTATAAAAATAAATACTTTCCAAGATAAGCATAAGCTGGTGGAATTCTGATTCCTAAACCATCATAAAAAAAAAATACTGAAAGGAATCCTATGGTAAAATGAGGAAGTGAGATAAACACAACCACAAGAGCTCAGGAAAGAAAATGTCTCACCAAGAGGACATAAGAAACAGTGTTTCAGTAGATCATAAATCCTACAAGATGAATAAGAAAGAAAAAAATGAACACAGATTATTCACAACAACCAAAGAAAAGCAGTGTTGTGAACTAGTACATATATTTCAATAATATTAAATATACGTGGTATGAATTTTGCAATTAAAAGAGGAAAATTATCTGGAAGAAATGGAAAAAAAAAATAATGGCCCAATTCTTTTTTGTCCCCAAGAAACTCACCTCACAGTCAGAGTCATCTGCAGCCTGACAGCACCAGAGTGAAGAGTGATGTTACAAACAAATGGAATCTGAAGGCAAGCAGGAGTAGCTGGATTCATTACACAATGTAGACTTCAAGCCAATAGCAGCCAGAAGAGAAAAAGAAGTTCAGTACATCTTGGTAAGTGAACCATCCACCAAAAAGATATAATTGTAAATATGTATGCACCAACACTGAAGCATCCAGTTTCATAAAGTGAGCACACTAGGACATAAAGAGAGAGACAGAGGGCCCACCATGGAAACAGTGGCTAAAACACTACTCACCAGTAGATCATCCAGACCCCCCGAAAAAAAAATAGTTAATCACACTATAGATCAAAGGGACGTAGCCTACATCTACAACGATTCCAAAGATTGCAGGATACACATCCTTTCTATCTGCACATGGAACTCTCTCCAAAAAAATCACATTTTAGGCCAACATCAAGTCTTCAATACAATATTGACATAGTTTCTTGTATCTTATCAGACAAAAGCAAAATGAAACTAGAAATCAATAGCAAGAGAATTGGCAGATATTATACTAACACATGGTAATTGAACAAAACACTTTGGAAAAGTGTGACCTTTGAAGAAATCAGAGATTTTTTAAAATTCCTAGAATTAAATCAAAATGGATGCATTGTCCAAAAACCTGTGGGTTTTCTGAAGCAGATGAAGGAATGAAGCTTCGAGTACTTACATTAAAAAGGAGGGGTTCACAAATAACCTTACGATGCATCTCAAGGTCTTGGAAATAACAAGATAAACACAAAAGATGGGACAATCAGTAAAATCAGCAAAAACAGAGATGAAAAGATTAATACAAGGCATCATTGAAACAAAGAGCTGGTTATTTGAAAAGATAAGATTGACAAACCATTAGCCAAACTAAGCAAAAGTAAGAGTAGATCCAACCAAAATCAGAGACTAAAATGGGTGTATTCAAAACATACCACAGAAATCCAGAGGATCATGGCATATTTGAAAATTCTTATGCAAATAAATTGGAAAACCTTAAAGAAATTTACAAATGTCTAGAGGCATGTGACCTACCAAAACCGAACCAATACTGCATGAAAAAAATTATTAGATCAATGATTAGCAATGAGATCCAATCAGTAATGGAATGTGCCCATCAAAGAACAACCCATGCACGTCTGAATTTTACCAGACCATTCAAGAAGTCGTAATGCTCCTCAAACTCTTCCAAAAAGGAACAGAAGAAACTCTTCCAAATGTGATTTATGAGTCCAGTGTTAACAAAGCTGCCCAAACCTGAAGGACAAAAGGAGCAAACAAAAACTATAGTCCATTGAAGAACAGATGCCAAAATCCTCAATAAAATTTTTGCAAATTGAATTCAACAACATATTAATAGGATCGTACATCAATATCAAGTTGGTTTCATTCCAGGGACACCAAATAAAATGGAATCAAGTATAAAAATCACATCACTATCAACAGATGCAGAAAAAGGCTTTTCATAAAATTTGACATCTATTCACAATAAAAGCCATGAGTAAATTACATGACAAACTCAAAGCCAACAACAGTCAAACTGGGGGAGATTGGTAGCATTTCCTCTGAAATCAGGAATGAGATGAGAATGTGCACTCCCACACCCTCCATTCAACACAGTATTGGAAACTTCAGCCAGAACAATAGGCAAGACAGAGACATACACGGGAGCTGCCTAGGAAAGGAAACTGCAATACTATCCCTGTTCATAGTCGATATGACTCCAAACCTAGAAACCCCTACAGAGCCCACCAGAAGTCTCTCAGAAATGATTGAACTCAGCTAAGTGACATTTACAAATATCAACATTTTAAAACTAGTAATCTTTTTTTAAAAATATTTTTTTATTTATTTACTTTAGTTGTACACAATGCAATGCATTTATGTTTATGTGGTCCTGAGGATCAAACCTGGGCCGTGCACTTGTGAGGCAAGCGCTCTGCCGCTGAGCCACAACCCCAGCCCCAAATAGTAATCTTAATAACCAAAAATGATGTCACAAGTCAGGAAATGCTCCTCTTCACAACCACTTCCAAAAGCAACAGATTATCCTAGACTAGATCTAAAAAATGATGTTAAAGACTTCTGCAATTAAAATTAAAAAAATAAAACAACAACAACAAACAGAAAAGTTAGAGAAGATAGTAGATGATGACAGACTTTTCCAGCCCGCCAACCACAGAGAGGCGATCCCAGCGGGGGACCTAGCAGAAAAAGCCCTGACCTGCAAGCTTCCCATGTAGGCCCCCACCAGCAGACTTTCCCAGCCCACCAACCACAGAACGGTGACCCCAGCGCAGGACAGCAGGAGATCATGCCCCGGTCTGCAAGCTTCCCAAGTTCTTGTTAACTGCCTGGACGTGATTCGGACAACTGGCTTAAACTGGAATGGAAAAAAAGAAGAACTTCACGGGGTGCTGTTTGACTGAGATCTGTTCCTGAGATTTGTTCCTGGGTTTGACTGTTTTTTTTTTTTTTTTTTTTTTTTGTTCTTTGATTATGTGTTTGTTTGTTTGCTTTTATTCCTCTTTTCTTTCTTTCTTTTCTTCCTTCTCACTTTTGTCTCCTTTCTTCTTCCCTCATCTTTCCTATTTACACCCTGCCATTGCATTCTCAACATAGCTGAAAACAAGTCATATGCAAAAATTGGAATTTCTAAAACGGGCAACTAAATTATTCAGCAAAGCAGTGTTATATATAATTTATTCTCTTTTTCTCTCACTTTCTCTTTCTTCTCTTTTACACTAATCCCTACTTCTTTGTCATCTCTCTCTTTTTTCTTTTTCATTTTTCTTTTTTTCTTCTCTCAACGGTTGCATAAGTTTGGCATATATATAAATTGGTCTTTGTAAGAGCCCTAATAAGGAGATAGGTAAGATGGTGGCTAGCTGAGAGCCATAAGAGGTGTTTCAGTATTTTCACCTGATATTTATGCATTTATCTAAGAATCTTTCTATGCCCATGAACACTATTTGACACACCTGTAAGTTTGAGCTGTTGACACGTGTATACTTGTTAAGGCAAAAAGTATTTAACCGGGTGAGGTTGGCTAGAGGTGGTGGATGGAGTTGGAGAGGTTGTTGGAGCTGGAGAGAGAAGTTAGAAGATGCAAGAATAAAGAGCCTATTCATTTTCCAGTCTACTTCTGAATTCTTTCCCACGGTATTGTTGCAGCAGGTGGCGATAGCTGCAGACAGCAACAAGTGGTGGCTGGTATGGGGAATTCAGAATCGGCAGGTAAGAACTGAGAAGTCTCTAAAGATGGGTTCAAAAATAACTAAGACCCGAGTGATAAAGGCTATGGAAGAATTCTTTGATACAGCTGACTCAGTTGATAGTGAGGAGGAAAGTGATCATGAAAGCATAGCCTCCACTGAGTCAGTTAGGAACAGTAAGGATAGTATTGGTGTGAATTCAAAAATGACAAAGATAAGAGCTGCTAAAGCTATCTGAGATTTATCAGAGATAGCCGAGGAATATGTGCTCTCAATTGAACCTGGGACTCAGGACGTTAATAGTAGTGAGGAGGAGCCAAATAACCATGAAAGCACAGCCTCCTCCACTGAGTCAGTTAAGACCAGAAAGAACCATCAAGTAGAGGAACCACTTGTGCCCTCTGCTTCCTCATGGGTTGAATCAATTACAGAAACCATGAGGGGGTATTTCTGAGCATTTGCATGCCCTTGAAGCAGAGATTAAAGACCTTTCTGAGCGCTTACGCGCCCTTGAATGTCAAAACCCACGGAAACATTGGGATATGCCAGTATTTGATAATGAAAATGGGCATAGGTACCACCAATCCCTAGACTTCAAAACAATAAAAAATTTCAAAGAAGCAATAATGACCTATGGGCCCCAAGTTCCTTTCATGTTGAGCATGTTGGAGTCCCTTAACACTTTAACTTTAACCCCCTCAGACTGGAAAGGCTTATGTAAGGCAGTATTGAGTGGGGACAATACTTGATTTGGAGGTCACAATTCCAGGACTTTTGTGTGGAAACAGCTAGAAGAAATGCGACTGCAGGATTTCCAGACCATAACGTAGACATGTTAACTGGAGAAGGGCAGTTTGCTGACTTACAGGTTCAAATTCAGTATGATCCTGGAGTTTATGCTCAAATATATGCTACAGCTGTTAAGGCATGGAAAATTTTACAAGGAACTGGTGACTTACAGGGTAGCTTGTCTAAAGTAATTCAGGGCCCTAATGAGCCATATGCTGACTTTGCTGATAGGCTTTTGTGAACTGCAGGTAGAGTGTTTGGAGACGTTGACCAAGTTATGCCATTAGTTGTTCAGCTTGGCAAATATTGTCAAGACACTATTGGACCTTGGAAATCTAAAAGGGACCTTTCAGTATATATAAGATTATGTAAAGATATAAATGATGCCTTTGTCACAGGAAATGTGATTGCAGCAGCAATGAGAGGTGCTTCCCCTCAAAATTTCACAAAAATAGCTCAACCTAAAAATTATTATAATCAATCAGGTTATTCTAGACAATATCCCCAAAGAGAAATAAGACCAAGCTCATATCGTGCCCCAGGCTGCTGCCCCAGGCATAAGAAAGGAAACCATTGGGCTAATAAGTGCAGATCTAAATTTGATAATTATTGAAACATTTTGTCTAGGAATTCAAAAAATGGGGCATGGGGCCCAATGCTCCAGGGCCCACAAATGTACAAGGCATTAGAGGAGGAATATCCTCAAACATCCATACAGATAAAAAAAAGAGGGGATGCTCTAGGACGTCCCATGTGCAACCAACCTTCTTACCCATCATTGGATAATCAAGGCTGTGCCCTTGACTCCTGTCTTAGGTTGATATATCTGCCACATAAGACTGTCCCATGGATGGGTGATGACCTCATCCAGATTGACTGTGCCTGTCTTAGGTTGTCCCCCTCTGGGGATCTTACCCATCATTGGCTAACCAACCATCCAATCAAGCCCTTCAGGATTGTGTGTTGACTAACAGCCATCCAATTGTGAGGAGATGCTGCAGCTTTAAGGTGGCAAGCCTTCTGCTGATGAGCCAAGTTCCATAGCATGTCAAGGTCTTTAAACAAATAAGCTGCCCTAAATTTCATCAAGTAATGCACTGAGTTCTCTAGAGAAATACCCACAAGGTATTGTCCCGTAATGTCCCAAATAATGAAATATCAAAATGTCCACTTGTTATAACACGTTGATCAAGGAGGCCCCATGCATGCAGAGCAGAGGCCACACTGCTGGTGAGGTTGTTTGATGCTTGAGCAGCAGGGATGCTTGTAGCAACCGTGATCCCTGCAGCTGTAGCAGCAGCCATCTTTTTTATGTCTAGACAATGCCACCGGCAAATCTTCAGGGCCTGCTACCTAGAAACTCAAGCATCAATTATTGAAGGAAAGGCAGTGCTATTCCAGCACTGAGTCAAGAGGCGAGTTGTCAAACTAAAAAATAGAATTACTAGATTAGAAAATTAAAGTTGATCTCTGCTCACACACATTGCTGCTTGAGCTACTATAAACATAAAGATAAATTAAAGAAAAACTAAGAGCACTTTGGAAAAATAATTTGTTAGCTGGAACCCTTGAGTCTCTGCATACACAGCAACCTTCTATGAATATACCTGTTGAAATAATTCAAATTAATCAGCTATTAAACAAATAAAGTTAATTACAAATAAACAATCCCAAGTCAAATGCCAAAATATCAGGTTATACAGTACTGGTCATATTTTTAGCTGAAGAGAAGTCCCAGGGACACCTATAAATCAAAATTGAAGGTACCTTCACTTTTTAAATTGTTTACCCAAATTGAATACTCTAAACTTAAATGAATTAAAGTTAATTGGATATATGTACATATATATATATTTATAATTAAATTTTTTATAATATTAATTTTCATAAGCTCTTTGTTATTTGTGACATCACACTGGACAGACGTACAAACATACAAACATATTTGTGATGTCACATTCACATGAAATTTAGACAATTGCACAGACATAAAGACATATATAAAAAGAAAAAAAATACAATTGTGTACACACTAAAGAGAGATCTTTTCATCCTGGCCGGGAGGAATGAGACTTACGTTGTGATGCTTAGCTAGTTAATTATTTTGTTATTTGGAGCAGATTAAAAAGGTAGTTTTGGAACAAAGAGTACCTGGTAAGGGATGCTTGCTACGATACTTGCTAAATATTGTTTGTCAGTTTTTTAATAATAGCACTGACCTGAATTATATAGTGCTAGTAACACAGCTCCCACTCTCATGTGGCTACATCAGTTGCTCGTGGTCGCAATGAAGTATAAAAGAGGATATAATCTGCTGAAGATTTCACAGAAGAAACGGAGATATCAGAAACTTCATGATCATCAAATTTAAACCACCTCTGTCTTACTGGATTTTTACAATAGGCAGTATAATGGCCCCATCCAGATCACCGTAGTGATTTGAAACAGAAAACAAATTATATTTCTTTAAGTTGTTCTTTGGACCAATAACATACTGTGATAAGTCAAGATTTTCTAAAGGGAAGTCCACAGATGTCTGTAATTTTTGCTTCCACCTGCCATCATAGGAAAAACATTTCAGATGTACTAAAAGAACAGGTGGTGGGGCTGGGGTTGTAGCTCAGCAGCAGAGCGCTCGCCTTGCATGTGCACAGCCCGGGTTCGATCCTCAGCACCACATAAATATAAATGCATTGCATTGTGTACAGCTAAAGTAAATAAATAAATATATAAAAAACGCCATTAAAAAAAAAAAGAACAGGTGGTAATTTCCAGATTTGTATCTTTTTTAGAGAATCCCATCGAGCTCTGTAATAACTGCAATAAAATCTGTTGTTATCTGTGAGTTTTTCTTCTTTGGAAAATAATCTAAGGCAATCCTGTAATGTACATTTACTTGTGGACGCTAGTGGTAGAGATAAATACATGAAGGCCTCAAATGTCCTAGATTTTTTGTGACAGATGAGGCACTGTACTGTGGATTTGAACTGACCCTGAAAAAGTGCAACAATAATAGACTCATTAAGCTGCTTATGTTTCTGCCAAGCATGTTCTGCATCTTTAAAGTCATCGAGATGATAATTATTTTCTTCTTTATGTCTCTTTCGATTATCAGCTTTATTTAGGTCCTCATGGACATCCATGAGGAACAGAAGCAATTCTTGTGAATCTTGTTGGCTGTATCCTGCAAACTGGTTATTGATCTTCCCAATAGTGATTTTAAAGTCTTTTGGACTGATATATCTATACTGTCCTGTCCACAGGGCTTTCATGATTATACCAAACTTTTCTGTCACTTCACCTTTATGCCCCAACAAATTTGACCTGTTAATATCATCTTGATAACAGTTTCAGTTGAAATAATCAGCCAAATGTGGGGCATTACATAGGCACTGCAATATTGAGTTCATATAACAAGTATTTCCCAAATTACGAAGTCCAGTAAGAGCTGGCCCAGATCCTCCAAAAACAGGATTGAGGTTCCGAATCTGAGATGCAGAAAGCCTTGGGATCTTAGCTTTAGGATAGCATACTGGCTTATCAGAAAACCATGGTATTTTCAAAATTGTTTTCTCAGTGGCCCCTAAAAAAATATCCTTTACCCTTTTGATGATGAATTAGATTTTTATTTTTAACACCTGCAGGCTTGGTTGCGAGGTGTACCCCCATCTATTGTAGAATGTCTTTTCCCCCATAGGGTAACTGGCAAGCTGGTCAAAACATAAGGCTGGAATGTTCCTTTATGCCCTTCATTATCTTCCCATTTTAAGACTACAGTACTTTGTGCTGGGGTGTTAGTATATCCCAAGCCTCTTAAACTGGTTGAAGCCTTCTGCAGAGGCCAGTGCTTGGGCCATTGTTGTAGATTAATGATGGAAGAGTCAGCCCCAGTATCAATCAATCCCTCCATCTCTATACCTTGAATTTTTATTTTGCACATAGGCCTCCATGAACAATCCTGAACCCAGCAAGCCATAGGTCCCGAGCCAGTGGAACCAAATCCTCTATTGTTTCCTATTCTGTGGATTACTCTTGAATGAGTTGTGGAAACCGGGAAGGAGAAGCAGCTGAGCAATTCTATCTCCTTGGTTAACAGAGCTAATGCCTCTAGTTGAACTAAGCATTATTTTTATCTCTCCTTGGTAATCGGAGTCAATAACACCTGATGTTACTAGAAAACCTAATAGGCTTTTAGAACTTCTTCCAAGGATAAGTCCTACAGTCCCTCAGGGAAGAGGTCCCCTGACTCCCGTAGGACTCAGTTGAACCCCCATTTCAGGTGTTAGCACTATTTGGGCAGTGGAACAGAGGCCTAGTCCTGCACTTCCTCTTGTCCCTCTGACAAGGGAGTCAATGGGTAGGAGGGATTGTGATGAGGAATCATCTGTATGGATGTTTGAGGATATTCCTCCTCTAATGCCTCGTACATTTGTGGGCCCTGAGGCATTGGGCCCTGTGTCCTGTTTTTTGAATTCCTGGACAAAACGTTTCCATAGATGTCAAATTTAGAACGGCATTTATTGGCCCAATGATTTCCCTTTTTTCACCTGGGGCAGCAGCTTTGGGCATGGTATGAGCTTGGTCTTATTTCTGTTTGGAGATATTGCCTATAATATCCTGGTTGATTATAATAATTTTGTCTGGAATATCCTGATTGATTATAATTTTTTTTTTGTTGAGCCCTATTTGTGAAATTTTTGAGGGGAAGCACCTCTCATTGCTGCTGCAATCACATTGCCTGTGACAAAGGCATCATTAATATCTTTACATAATCTAATGTATATTGAAAGGTCCTTTTATTTTTTCATGGTCTTATAGCATTTTGGCAATATTTATTGGCATTTTCATATGCCAACTGGACGACTAAGGGCATTGCTTGCTCTACATCCCTGAATATTCTGCCTGCAGTTCTTAAAAGTCTGTCAGCAAAATCAGCTTATGGCTCGTTAGGCCCCTGTATTACTTTTGGTAAGCTGCCTTGCAAATCACCTGTTCCTGGTAAGGTCTTCCATGCTTTGACAGCGGCAGTGTCTATCTGTGCGTATACACTGGGATCATATTGCATTTGTATTTGTAGTTCAGAAAACTGTCCTTCACCTGTTAGCATATCTACGTTTTGGTCTGGGAAGCCTGAAGTTACATTTCTCCTAGCTGTTTCTACACAAAGTTCCTGGAATTGTGACCTCTAGATCAGGTATTTGCCCCTGCTCAATTCTGCCTTGCATAACCCCTTCCAGTCTGAGGGGGTTAAAGTTAAAGTGTTAAGGGACTCCAGTATGCTCAATGTGAACGGAGCTTGAGGCCCATAGGTCATTATTGCCTCTTTGAAATTTTTTTATTGTTTTAAAGTCTAGGGATTGTTGGTATTTCTGCCCACTTTCATTTTCAAATACTGGCAGGTCCCAATATTCCTGTGGGTTTTGGCATTTGAGGGCGTGTAAGCACTCAGAAAGGCCATTAATCTCTGCATCAAGGGCATGCATATGCTCAGAAATACCCCTCATGGTTTCTGTAATGGATTCCACCCCTGAGGGACCAGAGGGCACAAGTGGTTCCTGTACTTGACGGTCCTTTCTGGTCTTAACTGACTTAGCAGAGGAGGCTGTGCTTTCATGGTTATTTGGCTCCTCCTCATTACTATCACTTTCACTGGTAGTAACATCCTGAGTTTCAGATTCTATTGAGAGTACGTATTCCTCAGCTATCGCCAACAAGTCTCGGACAGCTTTTGCAGCTCTTATTTTCATTATTTTTGAGTTCACTCCAATATTATCATTTCTGGTTTTATCTGACTCAGCGGAGGCTATGCTTTCTTGATCACTTTCCACCTCACTATCAACTGAATCAGCAATGTCAAAAAACTCTTCCATGGCTTTTATTATTTGGTGCTTGGTTATTTTTGCACCCATCTTTATAGATTTCTTATTTCTTACCTGCCGAATTCCAAACTCCCCATACGGGCCACCACTTGTCTGTTTATGGAACTTAAGAACGAACTCAAAAATGATATAAGGGAGCAAATACAGGTGGTAAAATATCATTTTGACAAAGAACTCCAAAAACAAATACAGGAAGCAAAAGATTACATCAATAGGGAGATAAAGGTTCCAAAGAGAAACCAAACAGAAATTCTGGAATTGAAAGAAGCAATAAACCAAACTAAATGTTCAATTGAAAGCATCACCAACAGATTAGACCACTTGGAAGAAAGGACCTCAGATAACGAAGACAAAATATATATTCTGGAGAAAAATGTAGATTACACAGCAAAAATTGTAAGAAATCAAGAACAGATCATTCAAGAAATATGGGACAACATAAAAAGACCAAATTTAAGAGTGATTGGGGTGGAGGAAGGTGCAGAGTTTCAAGCCAAAGGAATGAGTAATGTATTCGATGAAATAATAGCAGAAAATTTTCCAAACTTGAGGAATGAATGGGAAAACCAAGTGCAAGAGGCTTACCAAACACCAAATGTACAAAATTACAACAGATCCACACCAAGTCAGATTATAATGAAAATGCCTAATATACTGAGCAAGCAGATAATATTAAAAGCTATGAGAGAACGGAAGCAGATTACATATAGGGGGAAACCGATCAGACTATGCTCAGATTTTCAACCCAGACCTTAAAAGCTAGAAGATTCTGCAATAGCATGTTTCAAACTCTGAAAGAAAAGGGATGTCAACCAAAAATTTTATACCCAGAAAAACTGAGCTTCAGATTTGAAGATGAAATAAAAACCTTCCATGACAAACAAAAGTTAAAAGATTTCACAACTCAAAAGCCAGCACTTCTGAACATTCTGGGCAAAATATTCCATGAAGAAGAAAAGAAAAATAACAATAAAAATCAACAAGGGGAGATATTAAACTAAAGTAAATACCAACAAGAGGAGAAAACGAATCGAGATAAATACCATAAACAAATAAAAAATGGATGGGAATAAGAATCACATCTCAGTAATAATCCTGAATGTTAATGGTCTAAACTCACAATTCAAAAGACACAGATTATCCTACTGGATTAAAAAAAATGAACCAATAATTTGCTGTCTCCAAGAAACACACCTCATAGGAAAAGACATCAATAGACTGAAGGTGAAAGGCTGGGAAAAGTCTTATCACTCACATGGGCTGCAGAAGCAAGGAGGGGTATCTGTCGCTGCCTGAAGCGGAAGTCGCTTGGAGCAGCGAACGCCACAGGAAAATTCGGAGGCAGGATGAAAATGAAAAAAGGTCTTTTATTCTTCTCCTCTCTCCAGCTCCAGCAATCACTCCAAATGCTCTAACTCCAACCACCACCTTCTTCTTCCCCACACACACTAACGAACCTCACCCAGTTATATACATATAGCTTTAACAAGGACACGTGCTTACAGCTCGAGCTTACAGGTGCGTCACGCAGTGTTCACGGGCATACAAAGATTCTTTGAATAATGTATCAACATCAGGTGGAAACTAGAACATCTTTTATGGCTCTCAGCTAACCGCAATCTTTAGCTATCTCCTTGATTATAGGCTCCTTCATTTCCCCCTTTTAGTTTTAAAAGAGGGGATGTTCTAGGACGTCCATGTGCAACCGACATTCTTACCCGTCATGGGAGTCTAGGCTGTCCTGACTCCTGGCTTAGGTTGACATGCCGGCCACATTAGACTGTCCCGTGCGACTGTGCCGTGTCTTAGGTTGTCCCCCTCTGGGGATCTTACCCGTCATAGGCTAACCAGCCATCCAATAGAGCCCTTCAGGATCGACTGTGTGTTTGACTAACAGCCGTCCAATTTTTAGGAGATGCTGCGGCTTTAAGGCGGCAAGCCTACTGCTGACGAGCCAAGTTTCCATAGCGTATCAAGTTCTTTAAGCCAATCAGCTGCCCTTAGTTTCATCAAGTAACGCACTGAGTTCTCTTAGACAAATACCCGCAAGGCATTGTCCCGCAATGTCCCAAAATAATGGAAAATCAAAATGTCCATAAGTTATAACACATAGATTCAGGAGGCCCCATGCATGCAGAGCAGAGGCCACACTGCTGGTGAGGTTGTTGATGCTTGAGCAGCAGGGATGCTTGCAGCGACCGCGGTCCCTGCAGTTGTAGCAGCAGCCGTCTTTTTTATGTCTAGACATTTCTACCGGCAAATCTTCAGGGCCCGCTACCTAAAAACTCAAGCATCCATTATTAAGGGAAAGGCAGTGCTATTCCAGCACTGAGATCAAAAGGTGAGCTGTCAAACTAAAAAAAAGAATTATTAGAGTAGAAAATAAAAGTTGATCTCTGCTCACACACATTGCTGCTTAAGCTCCCACAAACATAAGCTGGCAAAATATCACATTCAGAAATAATCAAAGAGAAACTGAGGGTGTTTACTGCATTAAAGATAAAGAAAAGCTAAAAGGCATTTTGGAAAAATAATTTGTTAGCTGGAATCCTCGAGTCTCTATATACACAGCAATCCTATACCTGTTGAAATAATTCAAATTAATCAGCTACTAAACAAATGAAGTCAATAACAAATAAATGATCCTCTGTCGGAACACCAAAATATCAGGTTATATAACATTAAACATATTCACAGCTGAAGAGAAGTCCCGGAGACAACTATAAATCAAAATTGATTATCATTATAATTGATTATCTAAAAATATTCTGAACTTATATAAAATATCTATTTATCTATCTATCTATTGATTATCAAATTAGAATATTCTAAGCTTAAATGAATTAACGTTATTTGTTATTTGGATCTATATCTATCTACCTTTTTTTTTTTTTTTTTTTTTTTTAAGCGCTTAATTATTTGTGACGTCACACTAGACAGACGCACATATAAACATATTTGTGACATCACATTAACATGAAATTTAGACAAATGCACAGACATAAAGACATATATAAAAGAGAAAAAAAAAATTACAATTGTGTATACACTGAAGAGAGATCTTCTTGTCCCGGCCGGGAAGAATGAAATTTAAGTTGTAAATTTAATGGAGAACTCTTTTTTAAGGGAATCACTCCATACCTTCATTTTTGGTCCTCTTGACCTTGCACTTGTTTATTCAATCTAGACTCCTCAATAACTTCGTCTTGATCCCTTTGACTTTGTACCTGCTTTATCAATCTAGATGGTATCCATATTGGAGAGGATTCGTGCTTTGGAAAAACACAAACAGATCCTCTCCCCCAAATTAATACTGGGTCTGGACCCTTCCATGTACCTGAGAGAACATCCTTCCAGTAAACCAAAGGTTTATGTTGTTGGTGTGGGTTCCAGTGTCTATCTCCAGCCGAATGTCCATTAGAATCTAAAGTTAAGAAATTTAGGGTAAACAGGGCAACTGCCAATCTGTCCTTAGGATTTTTCCAGTTTCCATCTTTTTGCTTTAGTAACATATTTTTAAGTGTCCGATTTGCTCTTTCAATTATTCCTTGTCCCCTGAGGATTATAAGCGATACCTGTTTTGTGGATAATATTGAACTTTGTACAAAATTGTTTGAAGGATGTGGATGTATATGCAGGGCCATTATCTGTTTTAAGCATTTTGGGGATGCCCAATGCAGCAAAAGCTTGCAGACAATGAGATATAGTATCTTTAACTTTTTCTCCGGAATGTAAAGAAGCAAAAATCATGCCTGAGCATGTATCTATGGTGACATGAATAAATCGTAATTTTCCAAAACTTGGCTCATGTGTGACATCCATCTGCCACAAATGATTGGGCATCAAACCTCGTGGGTTAACCCCATAATGTGGATTGGGCAAAAGTGTTACACAAGATGGACATTCTTTTACAATTCTACGAGCTTGTTCTTTTGTGATTTTAAATTTTTGTCTTAAGGTAGTGCTGTTAACGTGGAACTGGGAATGAAATAAAGTAGCTTGTTGTACTGTAGTAAATATAAATATTGTTTTAGTGAGGGCGTCAGCTTTTTGATTACCTTCATGGAGAGGACCAGGCAGATTAGTGTGAGCTCTTATGTGACCTATAAATAAAGGTTCTTTTCGTTGCCATAGGAGATTTTGGATTTGAGAAAACAATTTAAAAGCTGGAGTATGTGGTGCTATTGTACCTGCTAGCTCCAATTTTGGGACAGCATGTACAATATAATGGCTGTCTGAAAAAATATTCATAGGCTGTTCTTTAAAATTTTCCAGAGCTATTATTATAGCTTCGAGTTCCACTAATTGAGCTGATTTTTTGATTAGTGATATGAATCATTTTTTCATTTTGAGTGACTACTGCAGCAGTACCGTTAGAGGATCCATCTGTAAATACATTAAATGCTTTAGGAATGGGTTGATTTTTTATTACCTGTGGGAATATGATAGGATGATTGATACAAAAGGACAGTATAGGAGATTTAGGAATATGATTGTCAAAATTTGCAGAAGTAGAGCATCTAGCTACAGCCCAATCATTATCATTGAAGCACAAATATTCAACCTGTGACGATGAATAAGGAGTAATAATAGTAGCGGGATGAATTCCAAATATTTTAGTAGAGGTTTTAAGTCCTTGAAGAATAAGTTTAGCCACCATGGAGGTATAAGACTCAATTGTACTTTTAGGAGAGACAGGCAAATGTATCCATAATATAGGTCCCTGTTGCCAAAATACTCCTGTTGGAGTATATTGTGAAGGAATAATAATCAATATTAGTGGTTGTGCAAAATCAAATCTATCGCAATGGGATCTTTCAATGGCCTGTTCTACTAATTTTAGAGCTCTCCTGGCCTCAGGAGTTAATGTTCGAGGTGAGGATGGGTCAGGGTTCCCACGAAGGATGTCAAATAAGGGTTTTAATTGTCCAGTAGTGAGGCTTAGTGTAGGGCGAAGCCAATTAATGTCACCCAGTAATTTTTGAAATCATTGAGGGTGGTCAAATGTTCTTTACTTATTAGAATTTTTTTGGGGTTTAACAAAAGTATCCATGATTTTAAAGCCTAAATATAGTATAGGTGATCTGCTTTGAACTTTTTCTTCTGCTATATATAATCCATATTTTTTTAGATTTTTTGTTATTTCACTAAATATATTAAAAATAAGATTTGTTGATTAGGGTGAGCTAATAAAACATCGTCCATGTAGTGTAGACACATAAGGTCTTGATATTTGTTTTTAATGGGCTGTATAGCTCTGTCCACATATAGTTGGCACAGTGTAGGGCTATTTGCCATTCCCTGTGGCAATACTTTCCAATGATATCTTTTATCAGGGCCATTATTATTAATAGAAGGAATTGAAAAAGCAAACCTGGGGGCATCCAGAGGATGTAGGGGAATAGAAAAGAAACAGTCCTTTATATCAAGGGTTATAAGGTAATAGTTTTTTGGAATAGCTACAGGATTAGGAAGTCCAGGTTGAGTAGGGCCCATAATTTGCATTGTTTTGTTAATTTGTCTTAGATCTTGTAATAGTCTCCATTTACCTGATTTTTTCTTAATTACAAATATGGGAGAATTCCAGGGAGAGGTGGAAGGCTCTATGTGTCCTGCTTCTAATTGTTCTTTAATTAATTGATGGGCCGCTTGCAATTTTTCTTTGGATAGGGGCCACTGAGGGACCCAAACTGGCTTATTAGAGAGCCATGGTATTTTTAAAATTGTTTTCTCAGTGGCCCCTAGAAAAAATGTCCTTTGCCTTTTTTATTATGAGTAGGATTTTTATTCTTAACACCTGCAGGCTTGGTCGCTAGGTGTAGCCCCATTTGATGTAAAATATCTCTTCCCCATAGGGTAACTGGCAAGCTGTTTAAAACATAGGGTTTGAATGTTCCTGTATGGCCTTCATTGTCTTGCCAATTTAAGATTACAGCACTTTGAGCTGGGGTATTACTGTATCCCAAGCCTCTTAAACTGGTTGAGGCTTTCTGTAGAGGCCAGTGCTTAGGCCATTGTTGTAGATTTATGATGGAAGAGTCAGCTCCTGTATCAATCAGCCCCTCCATCTCTATACCTTGAATTTTTAATTTGCACATAGGCCTCCGTGAACAGTCCTGGACCCAGAAAGCCATAGGTCCTGAACCAGTGGAACCGAATGCTCTGCTATTTCTATTTTGTGGCATGCTTTTAAAAGAATTATGGAGACTGGGAATGAGGAGCAGCTGTGCGATTCTGTCTCCTTGATTTACGGAGATGATGCCCCTGTGTGTACTTAGCATTATTTTAATCTCTCCATTATAATCTGAATCAATAACCCCTGGTATAACATTAAAGCCTAATAAACTTTTGGAACTACGCCCAAGGATTAGTCCCACAGTTCCTGAAGGGAGAGGTCCCCTGATTCCCGTAGGAATCAGCTGAACCCCCATTTCAGGTGTCAGGACCATCCGGGCAGTAGAACAGAGATCTAATCCTGCACTTCCTCTTGTCCCTCTGATAAGGGAGTTAATGGGTAGGAGGGACTGTGACGAGGAATCATTTGAATCTGAGGGCCTTCCTCCTCTAGTGCCTCGTACATTTGTGGGCCCCGGGGCATTGGGCCCCGTGCCCCGTTTTTTGAAATCCTTGATAAATCATTTCCATATATATCATATCTAGAATGGCATTGATTGGCCCAATGTATACCTTTTTTGCATCTGGGGCATCGGCCTGGAGCACGGTATGAATTTGATTTTATTACCCTTGGGGGATATTGCTTAGCATATCTTGGTTGATTATAATAATTTTGTCTGGAATATCCTGTTCTAGGTTGAAACCTTTGGGAATTTTGAGGGGAGGAATTTTTTCATCACTGCAGCAATTACGTTGCCTGTGATAACAGCCTCGTTAATGTCTTTGCACAGTCTGATATAAATTGATAAGTCTTTTTTACTTCTCCATGGCCTTATTGCATCCTGGCAATATTTATTAGCGTTCTCGTATGCTAATTGGATAACTAGGGGCATAGCTTGCTCGACTTCTCCAAAAACTCTAGATGTTGTTTTTAAGAGCCTATCTACAAAATCAGCGTAAGGTTCATTAGGCCCTTGTATAACTTTTGATAGGCTGCCTTGCAGATCCCCTGTGCCTGAGATTGTCTTCCAGGCTTTCACAGCTGCAGTGTGTACCTGGGCATACACACCTGGATCGTATTGTAGCTGATTTTGTAGTTCGGCGAACTCACCCTCCCCTGTGAGCATATCTATATTGCGTTGAGGGAAACCTGCTGCAGCATTTCTCTTTTGCTATTTCTGAACAAAGTTCCTGGAATTGAGTTTTCCAGATTAGGTATTGTCCCCCACTTAGTACCGCTCTGCATAGACTTTTCCAATCTGAGGGGGCTAAGGTTAGGGTGTTAAGTGACTCTATCATACTTAATGTGAACGGAGCTTGAGGCCCATAGGTCATTACCGCCTCTTTAAAATTCTTTATTGTTTTAAAGTCTAGGAACTCATGATATCTTTGTCCCTGTTCATTTTGAAATACTGGCAGTTCTAGGTGCTCCTGCGGTCTATGTTGTTCGAGAGCGTATAAGCGCTCTGAAAAGGCCGCCAATTTCTACCTCAAGGGCACGTATACTCTGATCCATACTCTTTATTGTTTCTGTTAGGGATTCTATCCATGAAGGAGCAGAGGGCGCTAGTGGTTCCTCTATTTGACGGTCTTTTCTCTTTTTTAATTTCTTTTTGTTCTTTTTATTGGAGACTGTGCTCTCCGAATCGCTTTTTGATTCCTCTTCACTACTAGCTTCATAATTCCTAACCGGCTCAGTAGAGGAGACTGTACTTTCATGGTTTGGCTCCTTGTTACTATTATTACTTTCACTAGTATCCTGAGTTTCAGTTTCTAAGGAGAGTACATACTCCTCAGCTAATTTTATTAAGCTTCTGATGGCTTTTGCAGATCTTACTTTTGAATTTACATTCCTACTCTCCTTGCTGGTCTCCACTGAGTCAGAGGATATGCTTTCTTGTTCACTTTTCTCACTATCCTCTGAGTTCTCAATATCAAAAAAATTTCATTCATGGCTTTTATAAACCGACTTTTTGTTATATTTGCTCCCATCTTTTTAAATTTTCTTTTTTCTTACCTTGCCGCCGAATTCCCCGTACGGGCCGCCACCTGTCGCTGCCTGAAGCGGAAGTCGCTTGGAGCAGCGAACGCCACAGGAAAATTCGGAGGCAGGATGAAAAATGAAAAAAGGTCTTTTATTCTTCTCCTCTCTCCAGCTCCAGCAATCACTCCAAATGCTCTAACTCCAACCACCACCTTCTTCTTCCCCACACACACTAACGAACCTCACCCAGTTATATACATATAGCTTTAACAAGGACACGTGCTTACAGCTCGAGCTTACAGGTGCGTCACGCAGTGTTCACGGGCATACAAAGATTCTTTGAATAATGTATCAACATCAGGTGGAAACTAGAACATCTTTTATGGCTCTCAGCTAACCGCAATCTTTAGCTATCTCCTTGATTATAGGCTCCTTCAGGTATCCATTCTCATATCAAATAAGGTAGACTTCAAGCCAAAGCTAATCAAAAGGGTCGAAGATGAATATTTCTTACTACTTAAGGGAACCATTCATCAACAAGATATAACAATTATAAATCTATATGCCCCAAATAATGGGGCACCTACATTCATCAAACAAATGCTTCTCAAGTTCAAGAGATAAATAGACAACAACACAATTATTCTAGGGGACTTCAATATACCTCTCTCACCAATGGATAGATCATCCAAACAAAAGCTAAATAAAGAAACTGTAGGACTCTTTAAAACAATTAATAACTTAGACCTAACGGACATATACAAAATATTTCATCCTCAGTAAGAGAATACACTTTCCTCTCAGCAATACATGGCTCCTTCTCCAAAATAGACCATATATATATTATGCCACAAGGCAATTCTTAGCAAATATAAAAAAGTAGAGACACTACCATGCATTCCATCAGACCATAATGGATGAAATTGGATATCAACAACAAAACAAGAAACAAAAAAACTATTCTAACAACTGGAAGCTAAACAATATGCTACTGAATGAACAAGGGGTTGAAGAAGACATCAAGGAGGAGATTAAAAAATTTCTAGACAGCTGCGACCAGAGCAAGAGGTAGGCATCCACCCACCCGCCAGAAGGAGAGATCCAGCCGCCAGTTTACCTGGCCTGTAGGGCCCAGAGTGGCAGCTCCTGCTTCTGAATGCAGGGCCCATCCTGAGGATAAGCCCCCTCCACTCTTCCACTGTTGCCATTCTGCAAAGGGCCAAAGGTGCAGCCTTGACTCCACTAACAGGATTGCTGACTGACATGATCCAGGTCAATTGGCTTAATCTGGAAGGGAAATAAGAAGGGCTTCCAAGGGTTTATTCTGCTTGAGACTTATTCCTGGTTTCAACGTATTTGTTTGTTTGTTTTGTTTCTTGGGGGAGGTTTGTTTGTTAGTTTCTGGGTTTTTTTGTTGTTGTTTTGTTTTGATTGACAGTGTGTTTGTTTGCTTCTGCTCCTCTTTGATTTCTTTCCTTTCTTCCTTCTCACTTTAGTATTTTTTTCTCCTTCCTTCATCTTCCCTATTTACACCCTGCCATTGCATACTCAACAAAGGCAAAAAAACAAGTTATATGGAGAAATTGGGATTTTTTGAACGAGTACAACTGAAATATATAGCAAAGTGGTGTTATATATAGTGTATTCTCTATTTTCTAGACTTACTCTCTCTCACACTAATTTTTACTCCTTGGTCACTTTTTTTCTTTTTCTTCTTTTCCATCTTTCTTTATTTCTTCTCTCAACTGCTGCATAAATTAGGTTTATATATAAATTGGTCTTTCCACCTAATCATTCACTATTTCCTCTCTCATCTGCTGATACTAATACACTTCCACAGAACTCTCTTTTCATACTTTCTAAGATAGAACAAGTCAGTACACTCACTTCCCTCTTACTAAACATATCACCTCTGTGTCCATTACTTGAATCTATAAAAGCCCCATTAGAAGCGTACAGACTAAATTGGAAACAATATCTGGGTTAAACTAAATCTGTACATTGTGATCAAACTGAGTTTCTCTGAATAGAAAGTGTCTGATTTTAAAGTGTAAAGAAAATATAAGGGGAAGGAACTTAAGAACGAACTCAAAAATGAGATAAGGGAGCAAATACAGGTGGTAAAATATCATTTTGACAAAGAACTCCAAAAACAAATACAGGAAGCAAAAGATTACATCAATAGGGAGATAAAGGTTCTAAAGAGAAACCAAACAGAAATTCTGGAATTGAAAGAAGCAATAAACCAAACTAAATGTTCAATTGAAAGCATCACCAACAGATTAGACCACTTGGAAGAAAGGACCTCAGATAACGAAGACAAAATATATATTCTGGAGAAAAATGTAGATTACACAGCAAAAATTGTAAGAAATCAAGAACAGAACATTCAAGAAATATGGGACAACATAAAAAGACCAAATTTAAGAGTGATTGGGGTGGAGGAAGGTGCAGAGTTTCAAGCCAAAGGAATGAGTAATGTATTTAATGAAATAATACAGAAAATTTTCCAAACTTGAGGAATGAATGGGAAAACCAAGTGCAAGAGGCTTACCAAACACCAAATGTACAAAATCACAACAGATCCACACCAAGTCAGATTATAATGAAAATGCCTAATATACTGAGCAAGCAGATAATATTAAAAGCTATGAGAGAACAGAAGCAGATTACATATAGGGGAAACCGATCAGACTATGCTCAGATTTTCAACCCAGACCTAAAAGCTAGAAGATTCTGCAATAGCATGTTTCAAACTCTGAAAGAAAAGGGATGTCAACCAAAAATTTTATACCCAGAAAAACTGAGCTTCAGATTTGAAGATGAAATAAAAAACCTTCCATGACAAACAAAAGTTAAAAGATTTCACAACTCAAAAGCCAGCACTTCTGAACATTCTGGGCAAAATATTCCATGAAGAAGAAAAAAAAAATAACAATAAAAATCAACAAGGGGAGATATTAAACTAAAGTAAATACCAACAAGAGGAGAAAACGAATCGAGATAAATACCATAAACAAATAAAAAATGGATGGGAATAAGAATCACATCTCAGTAATAATCCTGAATGTTAATGGTCCTAAACTCACAATTCAAAAGACACAGATTATCCTACTGGATTAAAAAAAATGACCCAATAATTTGCTGTCTCCAAGAAAACACACCTCATAGGAAAAAGACATCAATAGACTGAAGGTGAAAGGCTGGGAAAAGTCTTATCACTCACATGGGCTGCAGAAGCAAGGAGGGTATCCATTCTCATATCAAATAAGGTAGACTTCAAGCCAAAGCTAATCAAAAGGGTCAAAGATGAATATTTCTTACTACTTAAGGGAACCATTCATCAACAAGATATAACAATTATAAATCTATATGCCCCAAATAATGGGGCACCTACATTCATCAAACAAATGCTTCTCAAGTTCAAGAGATAAATAGACAACAACACAATTATTCTAGGGGACTTCAATATACCTCTCTCACCAATGGATAGATCATCCAAACAAAAGCTAAATAAAGAAACTGTAGGACTCTTTAAAACAATTAATAACTTAGACCTAACGGACATATACAAAATATTTCATCCCTCAGTAAGAGAATACACTTTCCTCTCAGCAATACATGGCTCCTTCTCCAAAATAGACCATATATATATTATGCCACAAGGCAATTCTTAGCAAATATAAAAAAGTAGAGACACTACCATGCATTCCATCAGACCATAATGGATGAAATTGGATATCAACAACAAAACAAGAAACAAAAAAAAACTATTCTAACAACTGGAAGCTAAACAATATGCTACTGAATGAACAAGGGGTTGAAGAAGACATCAAGGAGGAGATTAAAAAATTCCTAGACAGCTGCGACCAGAGCAAGAGGTAGGCATCCACCCACCCGCCAGAAGGAGAGATCCAGCCGCCAGTTTACCTGGCCTGTAGCCCAGTGGCAGCTCCCTGCTGCTGCACGCAGGGCCAGACCTGGGGAAGGTCCTCCTCCACTCCCCGGGAGCAGTGCGACCTGCCCAGCTGCGTCCAAGCAAGAGGTAGGCATCCCCCCGCCCACGGGAAGGAGAGATCCAGCCGCAGTTTGCCTGGGAGAGTGGCAAATGCAGGGCCCATCCTGAGGATAAACCCCCTCCACTCTTCCACTGTGCCATTCTGCAAAGGGCCAAAGGTGCAGCCTTGACTCCACTAACAGGATTGCTGACTGGACATGATCCAGGTCAATTGGCTTAATCTGGAAGGGAAATAAGAAGGGCTTCCAAGGGTTTATTTGGCTTGAGACTTATTCCTGGTTTCAATGTATTTGTTTGTTTGTTTTGTTTCTTGGGGGAGGTTTGTTTGTTAGTTTCTGGGTTTTTTTGTTGTTTTGTTTTGATTGACAGTGTGTTTGTTTGCTTCTGCTCCTCTTTGATTTCTTTCCTTTCTTCCTTCTCACTTTAGTATTTTTTCTCCTTCCTTCATCTTCCCTATTTACACCCTGCCATTGCATACTCAACAAAGGCAAAAACAAGTTATATGGAGAAATTGGGATTTTTTGAACGAGTACAACTGAAATATATAGCAAAGTGGTGTTATATATAGTGTATTCTCTATTTTCGAGACTTACTCTCTCTCACACTAATTTTTACTCCTTGGTCACTTTTTTTCTTTTTCTTCTTTTCCATCTTTCTTTATTTCTTCTCTCAACTGCTGCATAAATTAGGTTTATATATAAATTGGTCTTTCCACCTAATCATTCACTATTTCCTCTCTCATCTGCTGATACTAATACACTTCCACAGAACTCTCTTTTCATACTTTCTAAGAAAGAACAAGTCAGTACACTCACTTCCCTCTTACTAAACATATCACCTCTGTGTCCATTACTTGAATCTATAAAGCCCCATTAGAAGCGTACAGACTAAATTGGAAACAATATCTGGGTTAACTAAATCTGTACATTGTGATCAAACTGAGTATCTCTGAATAGAAAGTGTCTGATTTTAAAGTGTAAAGGAAATATAAGGGGATCTGATAGCATTGTACTACAGGAGCAACATAAGGTTCTAAGGTAAAATCAAAATAGTCAAGGTCCCATAGTGCAGGAAGAATAGACGTACAAGCAAGATGAAGAAACAAGGGAGGAAAGTGACACAAACAAATCAATATACCTCCTCAGTAGATTCCATGGCATGCACATTTGGTGAAATGCCAGAGATGGAATTTAGAAATTACATTTGCCAAGTGCTTGAGGAACTTAAGAATGAACTAAAAAATGAGATGAGGGAGCAAGTACAGATGGCAAAAGATCATTTTGACAAAGAACTCCATAAACAAACACAGGAAGTAAAAGATTACTTCAATAGGGAGATAGAGGCTCTAAAGAGAAACAAAACAGAAATTCCGGAAATGAAAGAAGCAATAAACCAAAATAAAAGCTCAACCGAAAGTATCACCAACAGAGTAGATCACTTGGAAGAAAGAACCTCAGACAATGAGGACAAAATATATACCCTAGAGAAAAATCTAGATTACACAGCAAAAATGGTAAGAAACCAAGAACAGAACATCCAAGAATTATGGGACAACATAAAAAGACCAAACATAAGAGTGATTGGGGCAGAGGAGGGGGCAGAGTTTCAAGCCAAAGGAATGAATAATTTATTTAATGAAATAATTACAGAAAATTTTCCAAACTTGAGGAATAAATGGGAAAACCAAGTTCAAGAGGCTTACCGAACACCAAACATACAAAATCACAACAGATCCACACCAAGACACATTATAATGAAAATGCCTAATATACTGAGCAAGGAGAGAATAGTAAAAGCCAGAAGAGAAAGGAAGCAGATTACATATAAGGGGAAACCATTGAGACTATGTTCAGACTTTTCTACCCAGACCGTAAAAGCAAGAAGTTCCTGGAATAGCATATTTCAAGTTCTGAAAGAAAAGGGATGTCAACCAAGAATCTTATATCCAGCAAAATTGAGCTTTAGATTTGAAGATGAAATAAAAACCTTCCACGACAAGCAAAAGTTAAAAGATTTCACATCTCGAAAGCCAGCACTTCTGAACATTCTGTGAAAAATTTTTCATGAAGAAGAAGAGAAAAATAACAACGAAAATGAACAAAGGGAGATATTAAACTAAGGGAAATACCAACCAGAAGAGAAACCAAATCAAGCTAAAGATCATAATACAAATAAAAATGGATGGGAATAAAAATCACATCTCAATAATAACCCTGAATGTTAATGGCCTAAACTCGCCATTCAAAAGACACAGATTATCTGAATGGATTAAAAGAAATGACCCAACAATTTGCTGTCTCCAAAAAACACACCTCATAGAAAAAGACATCAATAGACTGAAGGTGAAAGGCTGGGAAAAGTCTTATCACTCACATTGGTTTGCGGAAGCAAGCAGGGGTTTCCATTCTCATTTCAAATAAGGTAGACTTCAAGCCAAAGCTAATCAAAAGGGACAAAGATGGATATTTCTTACTACTTAAGGGAACCATTCATCAACAGGATATAACAATCATAAATCTATATGCCCCAAATAATGGAGCACCTACATTCATCAAACAAGCTCTTCTCAAGTTCAAGAGTAAAATTGACCACAACACAGTTATTTTAGGGGATTTCAACACACCTCTCTCACCAATAGATAGATCATCGAAACAAAAGCTAAACAAAGAAAACTTAGGCATCCTTAAAATAATTATTAACTTAGACCTAACGGACATATATAGTATATTTCATTCTGCAGTAAAAGAATACACTTTTTTTCTCAGCAGCACATGGCTCCTTCTCCAAAATAGACCATATATTATGTCACAAGGCAACTCTCAGCAAATATAAAAAAATAGAGATATTACCCTGCATGCTATCGGACCATAAAGGGATGAAATTGGAAATCAATGACAAAACAAGGAATAAAAAAAACTACTCCATCAACTGGAAGCTAAACAACATGCTACTGAATGAACAAGGGGTTGAAGAAGACATCAAAGAGGAGATCAAAAAATTCCTAGAGGAAAAGGAGAACAAATGTACATCGTATAAAAATCTCTGGGACACTATTAAGGCAGTAGTAAGAGAAAAATTCATTGCACTGAGTTCATTCCTTATAAGGAAAAAAAAAAACCCAACAAATAAATGAATTAACATCACACCTCAAAAACTAGAAAAAGAAGAACAGATCAACACCAAGAGCAGCAGAAGACAGGAAATAATTAAAATCAGAGCAGAAATTAATGAAATTGAGACTAAGGAAACAATTCAAAGAATTGACAAAACTAAAAGTTGGCTCTTTGAAAAAATAAACATAATTGACAGACCCCTAGCAATGCTAACGAAAAGAAGAAGAGAAAAAACTCAAATTACTAACATTAGTGATGAAAAAGGGAATATCACAACAAACTCCTCAGATATACAGAATATAATTAGAAATTACTTTGAAAACTTGTACTCTAACAAAAAGAAAATACTAAATGCATTGACAGATTTCTAGAGTCATATGATATGCCTAAACTGGATCTGGAGGCTATACACAATTTAAACAGATCAATTACAAGTGAAGAAATAGAAGATGTCATCAAAAAGCTACCAACAAGGAAAAGTCCAGGACCTGATGGGTTTACAGCCAAGTTCTACAAGACTTTCAAAGAAGAATCAATACCAATGCTCTTCAAACTATTTCAAGAAATAGAAAAAGAGGGAGCTCTTCCAGACTCTTTCTATGAGGCCAATATTACATTAATTCCAAAAGCAGGCAAAGACGCATCCAAGAAAGAAAACTTCAGGCCAATATCTTTAATGAACATAGATGCAAAAATCCTCAACAAAATTCTGGCAAATCGGATACAAAAACATATCAAAAAAGATAGTGCACCACGATCAAGTGGGTTTTATTCCAGGGATGCAAGGCTGGTTCAATATTCGGAAATCAATAAACATAATACATCACATCAATAGACTTAAAGATAAAAATCATATGATTGTCTCAATAGATGCAGAAAAAGCATTTGACAAAATACAGCACCCCTTAATATTCAAAACACTAGAAAAACTAGGAATATCAGGAACATATCTCAGCATTATAAAAGCTATTTATGCAAGGCCCAGAGCTAACATTATCTTAAATGGAGAAAAATTGAAAGCATTTCCTCTAAAAACTGGAACAAGACAGGGATGCCCCTTTCACCACTGCTATTTAACATAGTACTGGAAACTCTGGCCAGAGCAATTAGACAGATGAAAGAAATTAAAGGGATCCAGATAGGAAAAGAAGAGCTCAAATTAGCACTATTTGCTGATGACATGATAATATATCTAGAAGACCTAAAAAACTCTACCAGAAAACTTTCACAACTAGTAAATGAATTCGGCAAAGTAGCAGGATACAAAATCAATACCCATAAGTCAAAGGCATTTTTATACATCAGTGACAAAGCCTCTGAAAGGGAAATGATGAAAACGACCCCATTTACAATAGCATAAAAAAATATATAAAATACCTGGGAATCAACTTAACAAAAGAGGTGAAAGACCTCTATAAAAAAAAATTATAGAACACTAAAGAAAGAAATCATGGAAGAACTCAGAAGATGGAAAGACCTACCTTGGTCTTGGATAGGTAGAGTCAATATTGTCAAAATGTCCAAACTACCAAAGGCATTATACAGATTTAATGCAATTCCAATCAAAATTCCAATGTCATTTTTCAAAGAAATAGAAAAAGCAATCATGAAATTCATCTGGAAAAATAAGAGACCCAGAATAGCCAAAGCAATGCTGAGCAAGAAAAATGAAGCAGGGGGCATCACCATACCGGACTTTAAATTATACTATAGAGCAATAGTAACTAAAACAGCATGGTATTGGCACCAAAACAGACAGGTAAACCAATGGTACAGAATTGAGGACACAGAGACTAATACATATAATTTCAGCTATCTTATATTAGACAATGGCACCAAAAATGTACAGTGGAGAAATGATAGCCTCTTCAATAAATAGTGCTGGGAAAACTGGAAATCCATATGCAACAAAATGAAATTAAACTTGTATTTCAAACCATGCACAAAACTCAATTCAAAGTGGATCAAGGACCTAGGAATAGACCAGAGACAATACGCCTAATAGAAAAAGTAAGCTCCAATTTCCAACATGTCGGATTAGGCCCCAAGTTCCTTAATAAGAGTCCTGTAGCACAAGAACTATTACCAAGAATTAATGAATGGGATAGATTTAAGCTAAAAAGCTTCTTCTCAGCAAAAGAAACAATCAGTGAGGTGAATCGAGAGCCAACTAATTGGGAACAAATATTTAATACATGCACATCAGATAGAGCACTAATTTCTAGAATATATAAAGAACTCAAAAACAACTCCAAAAACCAAATAACCCAATCAATAAATGGGCTAAGGAACTGAAAAGACACTTCTCAGAAGAAGATATACAATCAATCAACAAATACATGAAAAAAATGCTCAACTTCTCTGGCAATTAGAGAAATGCAAATAAAAACTACTCTAAGATTTCATTTCACTCCAGTCAGAATGGCAGCTATCAAGAACACAAACAACAATAAATGTTGGAGAGGATGTGGGGAAAAAGGCACACTCATACATTGCTGGTGGGACTGCAAAATGGTGCAACCGGTATGGAAAGCAGTATGGCGATTTCATGGGAAAATGGGAATGGAACCACCCTATGACCCAGCCATCCCACTCCTGGGTCTGTTCCCAAAAGACTTAAAAACAGCATATTACAGTGACACAGCCACTTCAATGTTTATAGCAGCACAATTCACAATAGGTAGGTTGTGGAACCAACCTAGATGTCCCTCAGTAGATGAGTGGATAAAGAAAATGTGGTATATATACAAAATGAAATTTTACTCAGCAATACAAGAGAATAAAATAATGGCATTTGCAGGTAAATGGATGAAGTTGGAGAATACAATGCTAAGTGAAATTAGTCAATCTCACTAATCCAAATACCGAATGTTTTCTCTGATATAAGGAGGTTAGTTCACAGTGTGATTGGACGGGGGTACATATAATTAGAGGAACACTAGAATGGTCAAAGGAAAGGGAGGGCAAGGGAGTGAGCAGGGGGGTGAAGGGGAAAAATGGTGGTTGAATGAGATGGATATCACTATCCTAAATGCATGATTAAAGATCTGAATGGTACTTAAAAATTTTTTTTTTGCATATATATAGTGGAGTTCTACTCAGCCATTAAAAAGAATGAAATCATGGCATTTGCTGGTAAATGGATGGAAGTGGAGAATATCATGCTGAGTGAAATCAGCCAAACTCAGAAACTGAAAGGTTGAATGTGTTCACTCCTATGTGGAAGCCAGAGTGAAATAAAGGGAAGGGGTAGGGAAGGATAAGGTTACATAAGAAACCAATTATATTCAGATTAATAGACAAGGGAATGGAAATGTAGTAGATTAGAGGAAGGAGAAAGGGAGGGGGAGGACGGGAGGGAACAGGGGGAGGGTGACCTGAAAGTGATTTCCATGCATGAGTGAGTTTGTCATGATGAACCCAACTATGTATAACCATAAAGCTCTAATTAAAAAAGAAAAGAAAAAAAATTCCTAGAGGGAAATGAAAATGCAGATACGTTGTACAGAAATCTCTGGGACACTATGAAGGCAGTAGTAAGAGGAAAATTCATTGCACTGCATTCATTCCTTAAAAGAAAAAAAGAAACACCAACAAATAAATGACTTAACATCACACCTCAAAGCATTAGAAAAAGAGGAACAAATCAACACTAAGAGTAGTAGAAGATGGGAAATAATTAAAATCAGAGCTAAAATTAATAAAATTGAGACTAAAGAAACAATTCAAAGAATTGACAAAACTAAAAGCTAGTTCTTTGAAAAAATAAATAAAATTGACAGACCTTTAGCAATGCTAACAAAAAGAAGAGAAAAAACTCAAATTACTAACATCTGTGATGAAAAAGGAAATATCACAACACCTCAGATATACAGAAGATAATTAGAAGTTATTTGAAAATTTGTACTCTAATAAAATAGAAAATACTAAATGCTTCGACAGATTTCTAGAGTCAAACAAATTGCCCAAACTAGAATGGGAGGCTATACACAATTTAAACAGATCAATTTCAATTGAGGAAATAGAATACGCCATCAAAAAGCTACCATCAAGAAAAAGTCCAGGTCCTGATGGGTTTGCAGCCAGTTCTACAAGATCCTCAAAGAAGAACTAATACCAATGCTCTTCAACTTATTTAAAGAAATCGAAAAAGAGGGAGCTCTCCCAGACTCTTTCTATGAGGCCAATATTACATTAATTCCAACGCCAGGCAAAGACACAGCCAAAAAAAAAAACATCAGGCCAATATCTTTAATGAACATGGATGCAAAAATCCTCAACAAAACAAAAACATATCAAAAAGATAGTGCACCACGATCAAGTGGGGCTTATCCCAGGGATGCAAGGTTGGTTCAACATTTGGAAATCAATAAACATAATACATCACATCAATAGACTTAAAGATAAGAACTATCTGATCATCTCAATAGACGCAGAAAAAGCATTCAACAAAATACAACACCCTTTATGTTCAAAACACTAGAAAAACTAGGAGTAACAGGAACATATCTCAACATCATAAAAGCTATTTATGCAAAGCCCCAAGCTAACATTATCTTAAATGGAGAAAAATTGAAAGCATTCCCTCTAAAATCTGGAACAAGACAGGGATGCCCCCTTTCACCACTGCTATTTAACATAGTACTTGAAACTCTGGCTCCCGCAATTTGAAAGACAAAAGAAATTAAAGGTAGGAAAAGAAGAGCTCAAACTAGCACTATTTGCTGATGACATGATAATATACCTAGAAGACTCAAAAAACTCTACCAGAAAACTTTTACAACTAGTAAATGAATTCGGCAAAGTAGTAGGATACAAAATCAATACCCATAAGTCAAAGGCATTTTTGTTCTTCAGTGACAAATCCTCTGAAAGGGAAATGATGAAAACTACCCCATTTACAATAGCATCAAATAAAATAAAATATCTGGGAATCAACTTAACGAAAGAGGTGAAGGACCTCTATAACAAAAACTATAGAACACTAAAAAAAGAAATTATAGAAGACCTCTGAAGATGGAAATACCTACCTTGTTCTTGGATAGGTAGATCGAATATTGTCAAAATGTCCATACTACCAAAAGCATTATACAGATTTAATGCAACTCCAATCAAAATCCCAATGACATTCCTCAAATAAATAGAAAAAGCAGTCATGAAATTCATCTGGAAAAATAAGAGACCCAGAATAGCCAATTCTTAGCAAGAAAAGTGAAGCAGGTGGCATCACCATACCAGACTTTAAATTATACTATAGAGCAATAGTAACAAAAACAGCATGGTATTGGCACCAAAACAGACAGGTAAACCAATGGTACAGAATTGAGGACACAGAGACTAATACATATAATTTCAGCTATATTATATTAGGCAAAGGCACCAAAAAGGTACATTGGAGAAAGGATAGCGTCTTCAACAAATGGTGCTGGGCAAATTGGAAATCCATATGCAACAAAATGAAATTAAACCTTTATTTCTCACCATGCAAAAAACTCAATTCAAAGTGGATCAAGGACCTAGGAATTAGACCAGAGACAATACACTTAATAGAAGAAAAAGTAAGCTCCAATTTCCAACATGTCGGATTAGGACCCAAGTTCCTTAATAAGAATCCTGTAGAGAGATCCTGGGAAGATGGCCAACAGGAGGGAGGTGCTCTCTGGACGCAGTTGCTGAAGGACGTGAAGTGGGAAGTTTGAGCGTGTTGCTCACGGTTCTATTGCAACTGAAAGGGAGCCGAGACATTCCTGCACCTCTGGACAGCGAAATACAAGGTTCTCCGGACCACAACAGCAGGGGCAGAGTCGCAGCGATCCACATTTCGAAGCAGCGCTGTTTGTGCTGCAGGCGCAGGGGCCAATACCATCTCAGCAAGGAGACGATCCACCCAGCGGCTTTGAAACCGATCAGCGAGGAGGGATAAAAAGAGGCCTAGAGGCATGGGCGGTGTCCACGTGGAGCTCTTTCGCATTGCTTGCCAAGCCGATCCCGCACTCTCTGGACTGACACAAGGGTCTGCGGAGCTGGTGTTGAATGGGAGGAGAACACCGCCATCTTTGAGAAGTGCACTGGCTGACCCAGACAAAGGGGAAAAGATGGAGGAGACAACAGCTGCAGACATCCAGGGAGCCCCAGCGCTCTGAAGGCAGCACACACCTGGGTGAGACTCGGGTAACCAGCAGGGGAGGGCGTGTCTGAGGCCAGCCCAGCGGCTACAAGAAGCTACAACTGTGGGTGGGCATGGGGAAAGGGTGCCTTCTGGAGGGTCCCCTTCCCGGTGCCATTCATCTGTTGACACACAACCACCCTGAGCCAATCTTCCCCCTGAGCCATTCGGCCACAGGCCTAGGGTGCAGACTTGACTCCACTGACAGGGTCGCAGACTATCTGGACGAGGTCCGATGCAGTTGGCTTAAACTGGAAAGGGAAAAGAGAGGGGGGGGCTTCCCAGGGCCCGTTTTGTTTGAGACTTGGAGTTTGATGTTTTTTTTTTTTTCCTTTTTTTTGGTTGGTTTGCTTGTTTTATTGGTTTTCGGGGTTTTTTGTTTGTTTTTCTTTTTCTTTTTTTTGGCTTTGTTTTGTTTTGCTTTTTTTTGCATTGATTGTCAGTGTGTTTGATTGTTTGCTTCTACTCCTTTTCTCATTCCTTCTTTTCTTCCTTCTCACTTTGGCATCTCTTGTTCCTCCTTCATCTTTCATATTTGCACCCTGCCAGTGCATACTAAACAGAGGCAAAAACAAGCTTTACGCAGAACTTGGGATTTCTAGAATAGGCGCAATTGAACTGGATAGCAAAGCGGTGTTATATATAGTTTACTCTCTATTTTCTTGATTCTCTCTCTCCTCTCTCTTACACCAATTTCTACTCTTTTATCACTTATTTTTCTTTTCCATCTTACGTTATATATAAATTGGTCTCTCCACCTAATTGTCTACTCCATTCTCTATCTTCTCTCTTCTACTGATACTAAACCACTTCCAGTAAACCACTTCAATACAACTCTCCTTTCATACTTTCCAAGAAAGAACAATTCAAGACACTTCCTTCTTCTTAAATATAATACCTCTGTATCCAATACTTGAAGCTATAAAACCCCATCAGAAGTGTACAGAGTAAATTGGAAATAATATCTGGGTTAACAAAATCTGTACATTGTGATCAAAATTGAATTTTCTGAATAGAAAGTGTTAGGTTTTAAAGTGTAAAGGAATTATAAGGGGATCTGATAGCATTGTACTACAGGAACAACATAAGGCATTAAGGTAAAATCGAAACAGTCAAGGTCCCACAGTGCAGGAAGAAAAGACACACAAGCATCATGAAAAAACAAGGGAAGAAAGTGACACAAACAAATCATGATTCCTCAGCAGTAGTTTCATGGCAAACACAGTTGGCCAGAGATGGAATTTAGAAATTACATATGCCAAATGTTTAGGGAACTTAAGAATGAACTAAAAAATGAGATGAGGGAGCAAGTACAGGAGGCAAAAGATCATTTTGACAAAGAACTCCAAAAACAAATACAGGAAGTAAAAGATTACTTTAATAGGGAAATAGAGGCTCTAAAGAGAAACCAAATAGAAATTCCAGAAATGAAAGAAGCAATAAACCAAAATAAAAGTTCAATTGAAAGCATCTCCAACAGAGTAGACCACTTGGAAGAAAGAACCTCAGACAATGAAGACAAAATATATGTCCTAGAGAAGAATTTAGACTATACAGCAAAACTCATTGGAAATCAAGAACATAACATCCAAGAATTATGGGACAGCATAAAAAGACAAAACTTAAGAGTGATTGGCTAGAGGAAGGGGCAGAGTTTCAAGCCAAAGGAATGAGTAATTTATTTAATGAAATAATTACAGAAAAATTTCCAAACTTGAGAAATGAATGGGAAAACCAAGTTCAACAGGCTTACCGAACACCAAACATACAAAATCACAACAGATCCACACCAAGACACATTATAATGAAAATGCCTAATATACTGAGCAAGGAGAGAATATTAAAAGCCACAAGAGAAAGGAAGCAGATCACATATAGGGGGAAACCAATCAGACTATGTTCAGATTTTTCAACCCAGACTTTAAAAGCAAGAAGATCCCGGAATAGCATATTTCAAGCTCTGAAAGAAAAGGGATGTCAACCAAGAATCTTATATCCAGCAAAATTGAGCTTTAGATTTGAAGATGAAATAAAAACCTTCCACCACAAGCAAAAGCTAAAAGATTTCACAACTCGAAAGCCAGCACTTCTGAACATCCTGGGCAACATTTTTCATGAAGAAGAAGAGAAAGATAACAATGAAAATCTACAAAGGGAGATATTAAACTAAAGGAAATACCAACCAGAAGAGAAACCAAATCAAGTTAAAGACCATAATTCAAATAAAAATGGATGAAAATAAAAATGACATCTCAATAATAACCCTGAATGTTAATGGCCTAAACTCACCAATCAAAAGACACAGATTATCAGAATGGATTAAAAGAAATGACCCAAAAAATTGCTGTCTCCAAGAAAACACCTCATAGAAAAAGACATAAACAGACTGAAAGTGAAAGGCTGGGAAAAGACTTATCACTCACATGTCCAGCAGAAACAAGCAGGGGTTTCCACCCTCATATCAAATAAGGTAGACTTCAAACCAAAACTAATCAAGAGTGACAAAGATGGATATTTCTTACTACTTAAGGGAACCATTCATCAACAGGATATAACAATCATAAATCTATATGCCCCAAATAATGGAGCACCTATCTTCATCAAACAAACTCTTCTCAAGTTCAAGAGTAAAATAGACCACAACACAGTTATTCTAGGGGACTTCAACACACCTCTCTCACCAATGGATAGATCATCCAAACAAAAGCTAAACAAAGAAAACTTAGGCATCCTTAAAACAATTAATAACTTAGACCTAAAGGACATATATAGAATATTTCATCCCTCAGTAAACGAATACACTTTTTTTCTCAGCAGCACATGGCTCCTTCTCCAAAATAGACCATATATTAGGTCATAAGGAAACTCTCAGCAAATATAAAAAAATAGAGATACTACCCTGCATTCTATCAGACCATAAAGGGATGAAATTGGAAATCAATGACAAAACAAGGATTAAGAAAAACTACTTCAACAACTGGAAGCTAAACAACATGCTATTGAATGAACAAGGGGTTGAAGAAAACATCAAAGAAGAGATTAAAAAATTCCTAGAGGTAAATGAGAACACAGATACAATGTATAGAAATCTCTGGGACACTATGAAGGCAGTAGTAAGAGGAAAAATCATTGCACTGAGTTCATTCCTTAAGAGGAAAAAAAAAAAACCAACAAATAAATGACTTAACATCACACCTCAAAGCACTAGAAAAAGAAGAACAGACCAACACCAAGAGCAGTAGAAGACAGGAAATAATTAAAATCAGAGCAGAAATTAATGAAATTGAGACTAAGGAAACCATTCAAAGAATTGACAAAACTAAAAGTTGGTTCTTTGAAAAAATAAACAAAATTGACAGATCCTTAGCAATGCTAACAAAAAGAAGAAGAGAAAAAAACTCAAATTACTAACATTCGTGATGAAAAAGGGAATACCACAACAAACACCTCAGATATACAGAAGATAATTAGAAATTACTTTGAAAGCTTATATTCTAATAAAACAGAAAATAGTGAAAGCATTGACAGATTTCTTGAGTCGTATGATATGCCTAAACTTGAAACGGAGGCTATATACAACTTAAACAGACCAATTACAAGCGAAGAGATAGAAGACGCCATCAAAAAGCTACCAACAAGGAAAAGTCCAGGACCTGATGGGTTTACAGCCAAGTTCTATAAGACTTTCAAAGAAGAACTAATACCAATGCTCTTCAAACTATTTCAAGAAATAGAAAAAGAGGGAGCTCTTCCAGACTCTTTCTATGAGGCCAATATCACATTAATTTGAAAGCCAGGCAAAGACACATCCAAAAAAGAAAACTTCAGGCCCATATCTTTAATGAACATAGATGCAAAAATCCTCAACAAAATCCTGGCAAATCGGATACAAAAACATATCAAAAAGATAGTGTACCATGATCAAGTGGGGTTTATCCCAGGGATGCAAGGCTGGTTCAACATTCGGAAATCAATAAACATAATACAGCACATCAATAGACTTAAAGACAAAAATCATATGATCATCTCAATAGATGCAGAAAAAGCATTTGACAAAATACAACACCACTGTATGTTCAAAACACTGGAAAAACTAGGAATATCAGGAACATATCTCAACATTATAAAAGCTATTTATGCAAGGCCCCGAGCTAACATTATCTTAAATGGAGAAAAATTGAAAGCATTCCCTCTAAAAACTGGAACAAGACAGGGATGCCCCCTTTCACCACTGCTATTTAACATAGTACTGGAAACTCTGGCCAGAGCAATTAGACAGATGAAAGAAATTAAAGGGATCAAGATAGGAAAAGAAGAGCTCAAATTAGCACTATTTGCTGATGACATGATAATCTACCTAGAAGACCCCCCCAAAAAAACTCTACCAGAAAACTTTTACAACTAGTAAATGAATTTGGCAAAGTTGCAGGATACAATATCAATACACTTAAGTCAAAGGCATTTTTTTACATCAGCAACAAAGACTCTGAAAGGGAAATGGTGAAAACTACCCCATTTACAATAGCATCAAAAAAAAAAAAATACCTGGGAATCAACCTAACGAAAGAGGTGAAAGACCTCTATAATGAAAATTAGAGAACACTAAAGAAAGAAATCATAGAAGAACTCAGAAGATGGAAAGACCTACCTTGCTCTTGGATAGGTAGAATTAATATTGTCAAAATGTCCATACTACCAAAAGCATTATACAGATTTAATGCAATTCCAATCAAAATCCCAATGTCATTCTTCAAAGAAATAGAAATAGCAGTCATGAAATTCATCTGGAAAAATAAGAGACCCAGAATAGCCAAAGCAATGCTGAGCAAGAAAAATGAAGCAGGGGGCATCACCATACCGGACTTTAAATTATACTATAGAGCAATA
Organism: Tamias sibiricus; assembly: GCA_025594165.1. Taxonomy (NCBI): domain Eukaryota; kingdom Metazoa; phylum Chordata; class Mammalia; order Rodentia; family Sciuridae; genus Tamias; species Tamias sibiricus. Next base: position 63,764,515 of record CM046672.1, on the reverse strand, counting down.
GTAACAAAAACAGCATGGTATTGGCACCAAAACAGACTGGTGGACCAATGGTACAGAATTGAGGACACAGAGACTAATACATATAATTTCAGCTATCTTATATTAGACAAAGGCGCAAAAAATGTACAGTGGAGAAAGCATAGCCTCTTCAACAAATGGTACTGGGAAAACTGGAAATCCATATGCAACAAACTGAAATTAAACCCTTATCTCTCACTGTGCACAAAACTCATTTCAAAGTGGATCAAGGACCTAGGAATTAGACCAGAGACAATATGCTTAATAGAAGAAAAAGTAAGCTCCAATTTCCAACATGTCGGATTAGGCCCCAAGTTCCTTAATAAAAATCCTGTAGCGCAAGAATTACTACCAAGAATTAATGAATGGGATAGATTTAAGCTAAAAAGCTTCTTCTCAGCAAAAGAAACAATCAGTGAGGTGAATCGAGAGCCAACTAATTGGGAACAAATATTTAGTACATGCACATCAGACAGAGCACTAATTTCTAGAATATATAAAGAACTCAAAAAACTTTACACCAAAAAAACAAATAACCCAATCAATAAATTGGCTAAGGAATTGAGAAGACACCTCTCAGAAGAAGATACACGATTAATTAACAAATACATGAAAAAATGTTCAACATCACTGGCAATTAGAGAAATGCAAATCAAAACTACTCTAAGATTTCACTTCACTCCAGTCAGAATGGCAGCTATCAAGAACACAAGCAACAATAAATGTTGGAGAGGATGTGGGGAAAAAGGCACACTCATACATTGCTGGTGGGACTGCAAAATGGTGCAACCGTTATGAAAAGCATTGTGGAGATTTCTTGGAAAACTGGGAATGGAACCACCCTATGACCTAGCCATCCCACTCCTGGGTCTATTCCCAAAGGACTTAAAAACAGCATATTACAGTGACACAGCTATCTCAATGTTTGTAGCTGCGCAATTCACAATAGGTAGGTTGTGGAACCAACCTAGATGTCCCTCAGTAAGTGAGTGGATTAAGAAAATGTGGCATATATGCACAATGGAATTTTACTCAGCAATAAAAGAAAATAAATTAATGGCATTTGCAGGTAAATGGATGAAGTTGGAAGACATAATGCTAAGTGAAGTTAGTCTCAAAAATCCAAGTACCAAATGTTTTCTCTGATATAAGGAGGCTAGTTCATAGTATTGTTGGATGGGGGGGTACATAGGAGGACTAGAGGAACACTAGAATGGTCAAAGGGAAGGGAGGGTAAGGGGGGAACAAGGGGGGAGGGAGGGGGAGAAAAGAAAAAAAAAAGAAAAGGTGGTTGAATGAGACGGATATCATTTTCCTAAATGCATGATTGAAGACCTGAATTGTACGAATATACTTTGTATACAAACAGTTTTATGTAAGTTGTACACATTAAAAATTATTTAAAAAAAATGGAAAAAAAAGAATCCTGTAGCATAAGAATTAATATCAAGAATCAATGAATGGGATAGATTCAAACTACAAAGCTTCTTCTCAGCAAAAGAAACAATCAGTGATGTGAATAGAGAGCCAACTATTTGGGAACAAATATTTAATACATGCACATCAGATAGAGCACTAATTTCTAGAATATATAAAGAACTCAAAAACAACTCCAAAAAACAAATAACCCAATCAATAAATGGGCTAAGGAATTGAAAAGACACTTCTCAGAAGAAGATACACAATTAATCAACAAATACATGAAAAAATGCTCAACATTGCTGGCAATTAGAGAAATGAAAATCAAAACTACTCTACAATTTCATTTTACTCCAGTCATAATGACAGCTATTAAGAACACAAACAACAATAAATGTTGGAGAGGATGTGGGGAAAAAGGCACACTCATACATTGCTGGTGCGTGTGCAAAATGGTGCAATCATTATGGAAGGCAGTATGGAGATTTCTTGGAAAACTGGGAATGGAACCACCCTACAGTCCTGTCCTTCATGTTGGTCTCTGGTGCATGCAATGTCCACAGTCTGTTGTTTCTCTCTGCAGAGACCATGGGAGTGGGTAACCAGGATCAGACCTTCAGGAAGTCTGCTGCCAGTGCCCGCTTGGGTCCAGCTCATCAGTTGGTTTCGTCTCCCTGCTCTGTAAGTTGAGGTATTCACCAGGGTTCAAGCAGGTCAGGGTCATTGGTGGAGAGAGATTTCTCTTACCTGGGCTGGTGTGTAGATCAGTGGTAGAGCATTAACCCAGTGTGCTTGATCCACAACACCATGTAGAAAGAGAAACACATACCAATCAACACAATCCAGATATAGGAATTACATGATGCCAAGGAAAAACGACATCATTTATTCTAGGAATGGTGGGGCAAAAGTAACAGAATAAACTAAAAAGTTAAAAATGATAAGAGGGTGAGATGACTGCAATAGAAAAATTACAACATTCAGACAAAAATGGGAAAGGTTGAAAGTGAAATCAATAATGTAAACAAGAAACCAGAAGAGGAAATTTGAACATTGTGAGGAGCATAGGGTTAGGAAAGAAAAATTAAAAATTATCCTTACAGCAAATGCAAAAGCAGTATTTATATGAAAATACTGACTCTGTGGTCTTTGATCATGTGGATAAGAGTGAATGTTCACTCTCTGTGCCAATCAGCTCTTTCAACATTTTAATTTCCCTGCATCTATAATGATTTAGATGTGAGGTGTCCTCCAAAAACCTGATGTGTGAGTCAATGCAAGAATGTTCAGAGGTGAGGTGACCAGATTAAATTAATCCCCTAATTTGGGTTTTCCCCTACTTTGGATTAACTGGTCAGTAGTTGTAGGCAGGTAGGGTAGGACTGGGGGAAGTAGATCATGAGAGCTGTTTCTTTGGATTGTATATTTTCTCTCTGGTGAACAGAGCTGTCTCTGCTTTCTGGTGTCATGTCCTGAGCTGCTCCCTCTATCCTGCCCTTCAGTCATGATGTTTATTCTCTCCTTGGGCTCAGAGCCATGGAGTCAGCTGTCCATAAATTGAACCTTTGAAACCATGAGTCAAAATAAAATTTTCCTCCAAGTTGTTCTCATCAGGTCTCTTGGTGACAGCAGTGCAGAGCTGACTACAATGTAAATTGGTACTGAGAATTGGGGTCATTCCTGTGAATCACCTGACCATGTTATTCAAAAGCCTTTGCAGCTGGTTTACAGGTTGAGAAATTTGGAAAATTTAGAAATACAAGTTGGAAAAGAATTAGAATGTTGTAAGCAGCTATTTAGGTGGGATTGTGGTGGGAACAGAAGGCCAGAATGCTCACAGAAACATAGACAGTGAAGTCTGGGCTGATGAGTTTCAGAGGGAGCTGTTGGAAATTGAGGCCAGTCTTGTATGTTTTGGCTCAGAAGATGTGTACATCTTCCTGTGCTCTGAGACTTGTGAAGTTGAATTTAAAGGTGATGGACTCATTGGTCTGGACAAAAATTGAAGGCAGCATAGTATTGAGGCAGTGGCATGGGTATTGCTGGCAGTTTTAAGCCAAGTGTACTCTGATAATCAGGAGCAAATGCAGAGTGTACAAATTTTATAACTTGTAATTTGGCCAGAAAATTGCAAGCCAAGCCAGTGTCCAAAAATTTGTGGTTGCTTAAGAGATTAAAGCCACGAAAAAGATGCTAAGTACTTTACCTGCAGGAGCCCTGTTTGGGGAGATAGCTAAGATTGCGGTTGACTATTGGGCCATAGACATTTTTGGGCATTTCCGCCTTCCGTAGTCTCACGGGACTTGGTCTGGGATCTCGTGGGACTTGGTCGAGGATCTCGAGAGATTTGAACGGTGACTCAGCAGATCGAGCGAGCGCCATTGCTGCTCGGGCGCATGGGAAGAGACCAGAGAGAGAAAAGACAGGGCTATCGCTATTGTATAGATATATTGTAGTTTCTTGTAAGATTAAAGAATATTTTCGTCTCCATCCTGTCTCCGGACTCCTTCCTGCGGCACTGCCGTTCCAGGCTGCAATCCCTTCCTGGCGACTACAGTTGGAATCCGGAGACAGGATGGAGACGAAAATATTCTTTAATCTTACAAGAAACTACAATATATCTATACAATAGCGATAGCCCTGTCTTTTCTCTCTCTGGTCTCTTCCCATGCGCCCGAGCAGCAATGGCGCTCGCTCGATCTGCTGAGTCACCGTTCAAATCTCTCGAGATCCTCGACCAAGTCCCACGAGATCCCAGACCAAGTCCCGTGAGACTACGGAAGGCGGAAATGCCCAAAAATGTCTATGGCCCAATAGTCAACCGCAATCTTAGCTATCTCCCCAAACAGGGCTCCTGCATTTACCCACGAGAGAGAGAGAGAGAGAGAGAGAGAGAGAGAGAGAGAATTAAATGCATCTCAGGAATTGGCAAGACAGCACCCATTTTATTTTCAAAGTTGTGAAAGTTAAAATTCCCTTGAAAAGAGAACATTGGGGTACACTGCTTGCACTGAGGGCCTAGGAATGTTTTCACCATGCTCTGCCAGGCACTCAGAGGCTGCTTCAGCCATGGCCAGGGTATAAACCCAAAACACTTTCCCTGGGTTATATTGTGCACCTGAATCTGTGACAGCTGAACAGTGGTTTTCCAAAGTGCCTGTATTTATTTAGAAACTAACTTCCCTATTCTGGTCTTGATTTCCCAGGAGGTAACAGAAAACAAGACAGAGTTCCTACTCAGGGTGCAGTGCAGCTCCTCAAAGCTGTCAGTGGTGAACAGGACCCACTGTTGGGCCATGCTCTCTGCCAAGGGGATGAAGCCATCAGGCCTTTCTCTGCAGATGAGCCTGGCCAAGCAGGATGCTGTCAGCTGCTTCAGGTCTCAGCAGCAGAAGTAGAAAATGAAAGAGAATCTGAGACTCCTGGCTCATGGACATGCAGAGTAGAGCAGTCTGGTTTCCAGCAGTTGCCAACAGCCTGCCCCAGGGCATCCTACCAGCGAAGGACTGCTATGTGCTTAGCACAAGTCACACAACACAGGAAACCATCATGGTAAAAACAGTCCTGAAATTTGTCAAAGTCCTACTGATGAGGGACTTGTACCTGGGTAAGATAAATATTCAAACAGGCAATCTGAAGTGAGCCTTAGATCTGGGAAGGAAGTTCCCCAGGAGGAGGAATGAGGGCTGAGCAGTCGTTGTTAGTCTAGATCCCCACTATCCCACTGAAGCTGGGACAAGTTTGGGCAGATCCTCTGCTGCAGGTTGCCTCACTAGCCATGGAGGGCTGCTCCTGACAGACACTTAGCACTGTTGGAGGCACCTGGGAGCCTTTATCAATGCTGCCAACCCTTCTCATGATATGATGCAACATCTGAATGGGGAGATCAGGACGGGTGGCCATTCAGGCTATTGGCTTCCTACTGGTGGTAGAAAGTATAGCAATCCAAGGGAAGCCACACACCACTCCAGACTCCAGCAGATGGAGGGAACTCCCCCTCTCCCACCTTTATCTGCCCACTCACCTTTATCTGCCTGCTCTAAAGTCTTCAGCTGTAAGATTAGGGCTCTCAGCTGGGAGTGGCTAGAGAAGTTCCTCTCCACACTCCGGACTTGAGCCTTTTTTTTTCCCGTCCGGGACGGGAAACACGGAAACCTTCTCGAAGTGGCTCATAGTTCCCCAGCATCTTGAGAAACTTCCCGTCCGGGACGGGACGCAGTTTCTCACAGTGTCCCATCTTCGTTTGACCCGGTGACGACTGGGCAAGCGGACTTGGATCTCACTCTAATACCTATTTTGAAAGGGACGCCTTTCAAAATACTGTATTAGCCCTTCCCCGTTAAATATGGGAACTTCCCTATCAACTCCAGCTGATTCTCCTCTTAATTGCCTCCTAAGAAATTGGGCACCTTTGGGCTTAAAGCCCCGAATTAAAAAAAAAAAGAGAGATTAATAAAGTTATGTACAGAAATTTGGCCTTCTTACCCGTTATCCAATCGGTGGCCAGAGTCAGGATCCCTAGATCCCCGGGTTTTACGGGAACTTTCCAGCTTTTTGCCAACAGTCAAAAAGATGGACAGATTTGCCTTACGTGGATGACTTTTCCCTTCTCCGTTCAAATCCTTCCTTGTGCACTTGGTGCAGCCCTGAGACCGTATTGTTTGCATGCAGACCTAGTGATTCCCCTCCATCTTTGATTGACCTTGATTTCGACCCAGGATTAGAGGCTCCACCTCCCCTGTACCGGCAGGCTAGAATGACCACGACCCCTCCCCCAGCTCAGGCTTTCAATTCTGAAGTTGCTGAGCTTTCGTGCTTAGACCCTTGTCTTCCTTTTGCTTCATCCTCCGCCCCCCCTTCCTTCAGTTCCGTCCGAGTCCTCCTCTGTAGAACCTACCTTTCTTTCCACGTCATTTCCTGTGCCTTCACCGCCACTATCCCCGCCCACTCAACTTCCGCCGCTTGGTTCTGTGTCATTTCCTGCCGCGGTTCCCCCGCCCTCTTCGGCCATGCGGGTGTTACCAGATGCGCCGCCCCACACTTTGGCCCCTATTCCCTCGGATTCTACAACGCGTTCTTTACCAGATGCACCACCTCGGGCTTTGGCCCCCTCCCTGATTTCTTCCCTAGCATCTCCAGCGGAGTTTCTCCCGGCCCCAGCGGCTCTTGCAGTGTCTCTACCTGACTCGCGGGATATTCTGCCACCTTCTGCGTTCAGTCCTCCCCTGACCCGTTCGAGAAAGCAGGCAATTCTTTATTCAAAACACAAAATTTCTCGGGAATTGTGTGCGTGCGTGCCCCGAGCTCCTCAGTCCATCCTTAACTCTGCGCGCTTTCCCCCTCTCCCCGCCAGCTAATGGCGACCATGTGTTCGCCATTCATCCAAGCCACAGAAACTCTCTTCTCTCCCCCCTGCTGCCACCGCTGCAGCGGCGCGCTCCCTGTTCGCGCTCCCAGCCCGCTGCCGTTACAGCAGCACGCGCTCCTTGCTTGCTTTCTCTGCTAGACATCTGACACCCGGCAACCCGTTTCGCACTTCTTCCTTTGTTTCAACATCACAACTTCTTAGCCTCGTGGTCACTTTCCGATCAACTGGTTCTGCTACTTAGCTCCCTCCCCCTTCCTCAGATCTGCCATGTTCTTCCACCCAAATCTGTCTTCACTTCCGCTCCACTTCCGCCCTTCCTTGATCCACCATCTTCTATCCCAACCCACGTGGTTCCCTCCGACTGCCTTCCAAGCACAGCCTTACCGCACGCCTTCGCTGCTGCACCCGGCGGGCCAGCCTGTGCCCTGCCTTATAGCAGCAGTGGTGGCAACCGCGGGACTCTTCCATCCCTTTTGCTTGTACTGGTGGCAGACCCTCCCTCCAGCCTTCCAGAGCCACCTGCGGACGTGGGCAGCTTCTGCTCAGTTCTCCCTAAAATCTCTTCAGGACTTATACTTCACCTTTGCCTCTTCAGCTCCTCTCTTCCTCTTCCAAAGTGCGCACAATTGTATGTTTTTTTATGTTTTTATGTCCGTACGTCTGTCCAAATTTCATGTAAATGTGATGTCACAAATAACAAACTGAGCGCTCATAAAAATTAAAATAATGGATCCAAATACCTTTAATTCATTTAAGTCAAAAATGTTCAATTCAAATTAGGTAAACAAATAAGTAAAGGTACCTTCAAACTTCAAACTTAATTCGCAAGTTTCTCCAAGACTTCTCTTCAGCAAAAAAAAAAATGACTAATACTGTTCAGCCTCATATTTTGGTATTTGACATGAGATTATTCATTTGTAACTAACTTTGTTTGTTAAACAGCTAATTAATTTACAAGGTTAAATTGCTCACTGTTAAATATGCCATCAGATATTAATTATTTTCATAAGTTGGTCTTTGTCATCAGTGAAACAGGTTAAAGTTCCAATAGGTATAAACAGGTGTGTGAAATTCCTAGAAGACTGGTGCAACAGCCTCCTGAAGACCAAATCTTCACTCCTACTGTCTCAGCAGTCTACAGCACGGTAACACATGTAACAAGACAGTTGGAACTTCACAACCCCCTATCGATGCAGCCTCGACTGATGTAGAGACCTCTCATTACCCTGTCCCCACCGATTTAGTGGACCCCAAAATCTGGGATACTCAGACTCCTTCCCTTGCTCAGTGTGACCCCATAAAAATATTTCTCCTAAATTCAAGTTATTACTTTTTCACAAAAAAGTTAAATGCTCTCAGCCTTTCTTTAATCCGTTCTAAGTGTAATATTTTGTCACCTAAACACTCTCAGCCTTTCTTTAATTTGTTCTAAATGTAATATTTTGTCAGCTAATGTTCTTAAAAGCTCAAATATGTTAACAGAGATCAACTTCAGAACTAAAACACCTGACCTAAGATTAAAAATCCTACCTTACTAGATAAGGCTCTAGTCTTACATGCCAGAATGTATGGTCTAAAGAGTGATCCTTGTTCAGAAACAGAGATTATAATATATAACTCAGTCAAAACTCAAGATGCGTTCACAAACTAAATGTGTTTTTACTCTTATTAATTTTATTTTATATTTTCTCCAGCTAAAAGAATGTAAGTTTATAAACATTAAAATTAAAGCCCAATCTGGGCGCGGTGGTGCACGCCTGTAATCCCAGCACTTTGGGAGGCTGAGTCAGGAGGATCGAAAGTTCAAAGCCAGCCTCAGCAATGGCGAGGCACTTAGCAACTCAGTGAGACCCTGTCTCTAATAAAATACAAAAAAGGGCTGGGGATGTGGCCCAGTGGTCTAGTGCCACTGAGTTCAATCCCTGGTACAAAAAAAAAAAAAAAAAAAAAAATTAAAGCCCAATGTTCTCAATTTAAGATTAGCTTACTGGATGTCTAAGATCAAAACTTTTAAATTAATCAAAAAGGGCCAAGAAGACCAGTATTTGGTTCTTGTCCCAGAGTCTGCCTGTGAGGGAAGAGGAAACATCTCTACAGAGCTTTGCATCTCTGGGTCACATGATCTCCTGATAAGAGAGATAAATGAGACCAATAGAGAAAAAGCCAATCAGTGCACTTGCTAAAAGGAGGGTCCATAAAAGGAGAGAAACATCCCTAATGCTTCTGAAAGAAGCCACAAGGTCAAGCAAGACCTGGACCTATCCTTACAGAAGGCACCGAGCAGAAAAGCTGCTCTCAAGTTTCCCCAAGATTCCCATCAGAAACAGCTGACTCTTAGCAGTAGTCAAAAAGCAAAAGTCAGTTTGACAAACTTCATCCTAAACATCCAGTAAACAGTTGAAACAGATACACAACCATTTCTAGACATTTTAGAAGTAAAGGTAACTTCAGCCCTAAGTGAAATGTTGTGTTTACATCCCTGATAACTCTATACATGTTAAAAATTTAAATTATCTCCATGATATACATTGACATGTTCCAGATGCTGCAACATTTATTCAATACTCATGTTTTTTGTGTTTGCTCATAAAAGCTCTCATCCATGTTGACTTTACAACCTTCCCCAGACTTCAAAGTAAAGCCTATCCTTCATCAGACATCAGCTACGGATGTGCCAAGATTACATCCTACCTGACCCAAGTAGACTCACTGCTTCATTTCCATTGACGCCTGGTTCTTGGGTATATTTCTCCCCTCCCCAGGACACAGGAACAATCTCCCTTGTCACAAAGTGGACAGGACCTTTTCAGGTTGTGCTGTGCACACCCACAGCTGCTAAGCTTCGTGAAACCTCAGAAAATTTGACTTCTTGGACTCATTTCCAGACTGAAACCAGCTGCTCAACCAACTGAAGATCCACAAAAGGACGACAAACAACTACCTCAATATACTTGCTCTCCCAGTCCCACTGATCCCTTGAAAATTCGTTTCTCTCGTGTCCCCAATACCATCTCAAAATAATCTTTTCTGTTTTTTCTCGTTTTGAACCTTTGACCAGTTTTTTCTCAGGGACTATCAACTGTTAAAAACCCAACGGATGACTTTCCAACCAGAGAGCCCTGCTGAGTCCTGCCCTTATGCTGCCACCCGACGCTCATTAAGATGTGCTTCGCACTCTCCATTGGCCTCTTCACCGTAAGTCCCACCTGGTGGAAAATGCAGGCCTACAGACAATAATCCATCTCACCTTCTTTCCCTTTGTTGCTTCCATAATAGTGTTACCTGAAAACTCGCAAGACCCACAATTTCTACATGCTCTCCGGCTGACTCCCTCAGTGACCTCTGCAGAAGCCTGGTTTCTACACCCTCACCGACCTATGGCTTCAAAGAAAACTTCATCCATCCCATACCTGGACAGATTCATCTTTTCCACGCCTACCTTCTGGGAATTTTTTTCACCCTCAAGCCTGACCTGCCTGCCCGCATTCCCCCCCCCAAAACTACCCCACATCGCCCCATTTCAGCTCTGAAGCAGCCAGATCAAAACACGACGCCCCTCTTCCTAAGAAAACAAAAAGGGGGGAATGTTGGATTCCAGGCAGGAGGCTGCACCTCCCAGGCAGAAGGCCACACCTCCCCAGGTGCTTTGTGAAAAACTACACTTCCCAAGATCCTCAGCATGACCAACAAACCTGACCAGCAAGTGCCCTGTCCACTACCTCTTGACCTCTGCTGGCCTATAGGGCAAGGACTCACTCTAGGGGGGGGCTTTCTGACCCCCACTCTATTTAAGCCAGCCCCGGACTGAAATCGCTCTCTGTTCCTGCCTGTCCCTATTCCCATCCATCCCTTCCCTACCCCCCTTCCCTTCCCTTCCTTTCCCTACCCTTGCCCACGTGGCACCCCAATAAACCCTTTTATTTCACTAACACGGTGTTCCCGGCTAAGTTAACTTTGTTCAGCATTTTTCTAACACATCCCCCTTTTTATTGTTATTGAGACAGAGTTTTCCCAAATTGCTGAGGCTGGCCTTGAACTCACCATTCTTTTGCTTCAGCTTCCTGAGTTGCAGGGATGACATTGTGCACCACTGTGCAAACTAATATTTACCATTTTATTTATTTATTTTTCCTTTATTCTAAGTTGTTATATATGACAGCAGAATGCATTACTTTTCATAATACACATATATATCACATTTTTACATATCTCTTGTTGTATACAAAGTATATCCACACAATTCGTGTCTTCATACATGCATTTAGGGTAATGATATCCATCTCCTTCTACCATTTTTTTTTTTTTTTTACCATTTTGCCCTCTCCCCTCCTTCCCTCCCCATTGGCCTTTCTATTATTCCTCTAGATTTTCTATTCTCTTTGTCCCAACCCCATTGTGAATTAGCCTCCTTATATCTGAGAATACCTTCAGCATTTGGATTTCTGGGATTGGCTAACTTAGAATAATATTCTCCAACTTCATTCATTTACCTGAGAGTGCCATTATTTATGCTCTTTTATTTCTGAGTAATATTTCATTGTGTATATATACCACATTTTATTTATTCATTCATCTACTGAAGGGCATCTAGTTTGGTTCCACAGTTCAGCTATTGCCTATTGTGCTGCTATAAACATTGATGTGGCTGTGTCCCTGAAGTATGCTGTTTTTAAGTCCTTTGGGTATAGACTGAGCAATGGGATAGCTGGGTCATGAGGTGGTTCCATTCCAAGTTTTCAAACAATTCTCTGTACAGCTTTCCAGATTGGCTGCACCAATTTCCAGTCCCACCAGCAATGTATGAGTGTGCCTTTTTCCCCACATACTCTCCAACATATATTGTTGGTTGTATTTGCAATACCTGCCATTCTGACTGGTGTGAGATAAAATCTTAGGGTAGTTTTGATTTACATTTCTCTAATTGCCAGAGATGTTGAACATTTTTCCATGTATTTCTTGATTGATTGCATATCTTCTTCTGAGAAGTGCCTGTTCAGTTCTTTGGCCCATTTGTTGACTGGGTTTTTTTTTTGTTGTTTTTGGTGTTAATTTTTGAGTTCTTTATTATAGAGATTAGTGCTCTATCTGATGTACATGTGGAAAAAATTTGTTCCAATTAATAGGCTCTCTATTCACCTCATTAGTTGTTTCTTTTGCTGAGAAGAAGATTTTAGTTTGAATCTATCCCATTTATTGATTCTTGATATTAATTTTTGCACTATAGGAGTCTTATTAAGGAAGTAGAAGCCTAATCCGACATGATGGAGATTAGGGCCTTCGTTTTCTTCTAATAGGCACAGTGTCTCTGGTCTAATTCCTAGGTCCTTGATCCACTTTGAGTTGAGCTTTGTGCATGGTGAGAGAGTGGGGTTAAATTTCATGTTGTTGCATATGGGTTTTCAGTTTTCCCAGGACCGTTTGTTGAAGAGGTGATTTTTCTCCACTATAAGTTTTTGTTGCCTTTGTCTAATGTGAGATAACTGTATTTATGTGGGCCAGTCTCTGTGTCCTATATTCTATACCATGGGTCTACAAGTCTCTTTTGGTGCCAATACAATGCTGTTTTTGTTACTATTAATCTGTAGTATAATTTAAGTTCTGGTATAGTGATGCCACCTGCTTCACTCTTCTTGCTAAGGATTGCTTTAGCTATTCTAGGTCTTTTGTTTTTCCAGATGAATTTCATGACTGCTTTTTCTATTTTTATGAGGATTGCTGTTGCTGCCTGCAGCTATCGCCGCTTCAGCAACAATACCGCGGGAAAGAATTCAGAAGCAGACTGGAAAATGAATAGGCTCTTTATTCTTGCGTCTTCTAACTTCTCTCTCCAGCTCCAACAACCTCTCCAACTCCAACCACCATCTCTAGCCAACCTCACCTGGTTAAATACTTTTTGCCTTAGCAAGTATACACGTGTCAAAAGCTCAAACTTACAGGTGCATTACATAGTGTTCATGGGCATAGAAAAATTCTTAGATAAATGCATGAATATCAGTTGAAAATACTGAAACATCTCTTATGGCTCTCAGCTAGCCACCATCTTAGCTATCTCCTTATTAGGGCTCTTACAGATTGCCATTGGGATTTTGATTGGAATTGCATTAAATCTCTATAGTGATTTTGGTAGTATGGTCATTTTGACAATATCAATTCTACCTATCCATGTATCTGGCTGTGTGTCCATCGGATCCTGGGGCTTTTCTTGGTTGGTAGGCTGCTGATGGCATCTTCTATTTAATTGCTTAAAATTGATCTGTTTAAATTGTGTATATCATCCTAATTCAATTTGGGCAAATCATATGACTTTAGAAATTTGTCAATGCCTTTGATATTTTGTATTTTATTGGAGTACAAGTTTTAAAAATAATTTCTAATTATGACCTGTATTTCTGTAGTGTCTGTTATGATATTTCTTTTTTCATCACAGATGTTAGTAATTTGAGTTTCCTGTCTCCTTCTCTTCATTAGTCTGGCTAAATGTCTGTCAATTTTATTTATTTTTTTCAAAGAACCAACTTTTTGTTCTGTCAATTTTTTTAATTGTTTCTTTTGTTTCAATTTCATTGATTTCAGCTCTGATTTGAATTATTTCCTGTCTTCTACTGCTTTGGTGTTGAATTGTTCTTCTTTTCCTAGAGCTTTGAAATATAATGTCAAGTCATTTATTTGTTGATTTTTTCTTCTTTTAAGGAATAAACTCCATGCAATGAACTTTCCTCTTAGAACTGCCTTCACAATGTCCCAGAGATTTTGAAATGTTGTGTCTATATTCTCATTCACCTCTAAGAATTTTTTAATCTCCTCCTTGATGTCTTCTGCAACCCATTGTTCATCCAGTAGCATATTGCTTAGTCTCCAGGTGTTGGAGTAGCTTTTATTTCTTATTTTATCATGATTTCTAATCTTATTCCATTATGGTCTGATAGAATGCAGGGTAGTTTCTCTACTTTTTATATTTGCTAAGAGTTGTTTTGTGGCATAATATATGGTCTATTTTAGAGAAGGATCCATGTACTGCTGAGAAGAAAGTGTATTTGCTCACTAAAGGATGAAATATTCTATATGAATCAGTTAAGTCTAAGTTATTGACTGTATTTTTGAGTTCTATATTTTCTTTGTTCAGCTTTTGTTTGGAAGATCTATCCAGTGGTGAAAGAGGTGTGTTAAAGTCACCAAAATTATTGTGTTGTGGTCTATTTGACTCTTGAACGTGAGAAGAGTTTGATGAATGTAGATGCTCCATTGTTTTGGGCATATGTATTTATAATTTTTAAGTCTTGTTGATGTATGGTTTCCTTGAGCAGTGTGTAGTGTCCTTCTTTATCCCTTTTGATCAACTTTAGCTTGAAGTCTACTTTATTTGATATTAGGATGAAAACCCCTGCTTGCTTCCACATTCCATGTGAGTGGTATGATTTCTCCCAACCTTTCACCATCAGCCTGTGGATGTCTTTTCCTATGAGATGAGTTTTTTGGAGGCAGCATATCGTTGGGTTTTTGTTGTTGTTTTTGTTTGTTTGTTTGTTTTTTGTTGTTTGATCCATCTGATAGTTTATGTCTTTTGATTAATGAATTTAGGCCATTAACACTCAGAGTCATTACTAGACATGATTTGCCTTCCCAGGCATTTTTGTTTATTTTTGGTATTTAACTTGATGTGGTTTCTCCTCTGATTAGTTTTTCCTTTAGTTAAATACCCCCCTTTGCTGATTTTCATCATTGTTTTTCATTTCCTTTTCATGGAATATATTGGTGAGGATGTTCTCTAGTGCTGGCTTTCTAGTTGTAAATTCTTTTAACTTTTGTTTACCATGAAAGGTTTTCATTTCATCATCAATTCTAAAGCTTAATTTTGCTGCATATAAGATTCTTGGTTGTGATTTATTTTCTTTTAGAGCTTGGTGTATGTTATTCCATGATCTCCTGGCTTTGAGGGTCTGGGTTTTAAAATCTGTAGTGATACTAATTGGTCTCCCCCTATATGTGATCTGATTCCACTCTCTTGTGGCTTTTATGATTCTATCCTTATTCTACATGCTAGGCATTTTTATTGTAATGTACCTTGTTGTAGATCTATCATAATTTTGTACACTTGGTGTCCTGTAATGCTCTTGTATTTGGTTTTCTGATTCGTTCTTCATGCTGGTTTTCCTTCAGAGTCTCTATCTCTTTTTGGAAGAAATCTTCTGCTACCTGTATTTGCTCTTTTGTCTCTTTGTTGTAGTGATCAATTTTTGCATGTATTTGTTCATTTAGATTATTCTTTAATTCACAGATCATTTTAATTATAAACTTTCTGAACTCTTTTTCTGACATTTCACCAACTTCGCTGAGCATGGTTTCTGTTATTGTAGTATCCTGGTTTGTTTGGGGCACGTTCCTCCCTTGTTTTTTTCATGTTGTCTATTTGTCGTCATTTCTTGCAGTGTGGATCTGAGGTATTATGGTTTCTACCCTATATTCTTATAGTATCTGTGCAGATACCTCACCTTAATTTTGGACTTCAGACCATGTAGGTGTCCCTCAGTGTATGCTACTGCAATTAAAGTTGGTGTCGGCTATAGTGCAGGTAACTCAAGGTAACAGTGCAGGTGCCCCAAGATAGATGGAATGTCTTCCAGAGATGGGGCTGAAAGTGTAGGCCTTACACTGTCTTTGGGTTGCCTGCTCTGAGGTGCAGCTTCTTTTAGGCCTTGTCTATTGTCAAAAGGTAGGGGTTACTGTGTTTGGAATGTTATGGCTATGTCTGCAGTGTCTCAAGATGGAAGTGGGTTAGGCTTGTGCTCCCAGGTCGGGGTGGCATGGCAGACTCTGGACCTACCCTCTGTTCAGGTCCTGTGCAGGTTTGTTTGAGAAGAATTTCCTGATTATGAGCTCATGTGGTGGTCTGCTGGTTTGACAAGGCTGTCCTATGAGGGCAGGATGGACCCAGACCCACTCTGAGCCTGGGTCCTCTGCAGTTTGGTGTGGGCAGAACTCAAGGTGTCACAGTTTCTACCCTATAATCTTATAGTGTCCCTGCAGGTTACTGATGTCTCATCTTAGTGTTGGGTTTTCTGTTCCAAACCCGTGTCCAAGATGGAAGCTGGCACAACTGAAGATGGTGATAGCAGCCACAGAGGTAGCCTGAGATGGTGGTAGAGGTGTCCCAAGATACAGGTGTCCCAAGATGGAGGCAACCACTTTCAGAGATGGTGCTGAAAGGGCAGCTTATCAAATGGTGTGGGCGACCTGTTTGGAGATGCGGCAGTGTGTCATGTGATGCTGCAGCAGGCAGCTGCCTCTAGGCCTTGTTAGATTTCAGAACGTGGGGGCTCCAAGAAGAGCAGGGCTATGGCAATGACTGCAGTGTTCCAAGATGGAGGCAGGCAGGCAGGGTGGATGACAGCCTTGGTAAATAGGGAATCTCAGGGAGGGCTCCACTGCTCCACCCAGGGGCTCTTCTGGGCTGACTGGGCTTTGCACAGGTGTCCACAGTCCTGACCTATAGCCATTCTGACCAGGGTGAGAGAGGACCTCAAAGAGGTTTTTTGAATTTAATAAAGTATTTCTGGATTTTAGTTTTTAAATTGTAAAAAAAAAAAAAAAAACAAAAAAAAAAAGACAAAAAAAAAATCCTGCTTACATTTTCTTTATCGGTTATACATAGTTTTGATTTGCCTTTCTGATGACTAGTGATATTGAACATTAATAATATATATATTTGGCCATTTGTATGCTTTTGAGAAACGTTGATTGCATCAGCCTATTTATTGCATCACTTGTTCTTTTTGTGTTATACTTTTACAGTTCTATGTGTTCTGGGAATTCATTCTGTGTTGGATGAATAACTGGAAAAAATTTACTCCTGTTCTGTTGGCTGTCTCTCCAGTCTGTGATTTGTTTACTGTGCAGAAACTTTTTCATTTGATGTAATTCCATTTGCCAGTTCTTGAGATTGCTTCCTGAGCTATTAGATGTGGGGACTCATGACTAAATCAATCCTGGTCAGTCCAAGTGAATTTGGGCTGACTAAAGAAAGACACAGACACAGAAAGTACCTTTTTCTTTGGGTTCAGTGACTGTTCCTCAGCCACAGCTCCCACAAGGGGGGGGGGGAAAGGCAGGCAAGAAAGAGGAGAAGCATGCCTCAATCCCGGGTTTTATTAATGGGGGGAGCCAATCCATGGAACATTCTATCCAAAAAATGGCAGGTTAGAATTACAATAAAGCAGGTGGTGTAATTCAACCCCATTGGGTGATGCCTACTCCCATAGCTTCACCTTTTTTATCTGAGTGGAGGTAAAGTTGAGTTGCATTGCAGGTGCAGTACCACTCCAGTACCTTTTTACTCAGGACCTAGATGTGTGTACATAGCTCCTGAACACAGCGGCCCCAGACATTAGACACTATTCAGGAAATGGTTTTTTGTATTCATATCTTGAAGTGTCTTTGGTTTTCCTCTAGTAGTTCCACAATTTCAGGATTGAAATCCATGTTGATTTGATGTTGACATAGGGTAAGAGAGAATCTGGTTTCAGTTTACAGGTAGACAACCAGTTTTTCCTGCACTGTATATTAAAGAGTCTGTCTTTTCTCCAAACTCTGCTTTCAGCTCTGTTGAGGATCAGATGGTTCTAAATCTGAGTTTATTCCTGTATTTTCTATTCCATTACATGCCAATACCATGCTGTTTTTGTTACTGTGGCACTATTTTAATTTTTTAAATCGGGAATTGAGATATCATTAGCATTTCTCTTATTGCTCAGGATTGCTTTGAGTATTTGTCTGTTATGCTTCCATATGAATTTTGCTATATTTTTTTCTTATTCTGTGAAGATCATCATTGGTATTTGATGAGGATTTCTTGAACTTGTAGACTACCTGCAGTAGTATGGCCATTTCAACATCAGTATTTCTCCCAGCCTATGAATACAAAAGGTCTTTTCACTATCTAATATCATCTTTAAATTTTCTGTTTTTATTTATATTTTTAAAATTTTCTTTGCAGAAGACTTTAACAGCATTTGTTAGATCTGGTCTTGGATATTCTATTATTTCTGGACGTGGTTGTGAAGAGGAATGTTTCCTGACTTGTGACTTCCATTATTGGTTATTGAGGTTACTAATTTTAGCATGTTGATTCTTGTAAATGCTACTTGGCTGAGTTCTATAATTTCTCAGAGACTTCTGGTGGGTTCTCTAAGGGTTTTCAGGTACAGAGTCATATATTTGTGAACAGGGGTAACTGTGCTGTTTCTTTCCTAGGCATCTCCCGTGTATGTCTGTATCTTGCCTGATTGCTTTGGCTGAAGTTTCTGATAATGTCTTTTTTTTTTTTTTTTTTTTTGTACCAGGGATTGAACTCAGGGGCAGTCGACCACTGGGCCACATCCCCAGCCCTTTTTTATATTTTATTAGAGACAGGGTCTCACTGAGTTCTTAAGTGCCTCGCTATTGCTGAGGCTGGCTTTGAACTCACGATCCTCCTGCCTCAGCCTCCCAAATGCTGAGATTACAGGCGTGCGCCACCGCACCCGGTCTGATAATGTCTTGAATGGAGTGGTGGGAGTGCACATTCTCATCTCATTCCTGTGTTTAGAGGAAATGCTACCAGTTTTTTTCAATTCAACTCTTGTTGGCTTTGGTTTTGTTGTATGATGTACTTATGGTCTTTATTGTGAAAAGATGTCAAATTTTATGAAAAGTCTTTCTCTGTATCTGTTCATGATGGTGTGACTTTTTTCCACTGAAGTTATTTTATTTGGTGTTCTTGGAATGAAACCAACTTGATCATGATGTTTAATCTTTTAAATATGTTTTTGAATTCAGTTTGAAAAAATTGTATTGAGGATTTTGCAATCTGTTTTTCAATGGGTTATAGATTTTTTTTTTGTTCCTTGTAAGCTTCAGGTTTGGGTAGCTATGTTAACAATGGCCTCATAGAACACGTTTGGAAGTTTCTTCTGTTTCTTTTTTGGAAGAGTTTGAGGAGCACTGTTACTTCTTGAAAAGTCTGGTAAAATTCATCAGTGAATGGTCTGTTCTTCGATGGGCACATTCCATTACTGATTGGATCTCATTGCTGATCATTGATCTATTTAGGTTTTTCATGCAGTATTGATTCAGTTTTCGTAGGTCACATGCCTCTAGACATTTCTCCATTTCTTTCCAATTTTCCAATTTATTTGCATAAAATTTTTCAAAGTGTGCCATGATCCTCTAGATTTCTGTGGTATGTTTTGAATGTACCCATTTTAGTCTTTGATTTTGTTTTCTTCTCCTTTTATGATTAGTTTGGCTAAGGGTTTGTCAATTTTATCTTTCTCAAATAACCAGCTCTTTGTTTCACTGATGCCTTGTATTATTCTTTTCATCTCTGTTTTTGCTCTGATTTTACTTATTGTCCCAACTTTTGGTTTGTCTTGTCATTCCAAGACCTTGAGATGCACCATGATGTTCTTTGTGATCCCCCCTTTTCTAATGTAAACTCTGGGAACTTCCTTTCTTCACCTGCTTCACAAAACCCACAGGTTCTCAGATGTTGCCTCCATTTTGATGAGATTCTCAGAATTTAAAAATTCTCTGATTTCTTCAAAGTTGTCACCTTTCCAAAGCATTTTTTCAATTTTCCAAATGTTACTATACTAAAATATCTGCCATTTCTCTTGTTGTTGATTTCTAGTTTTATTGAGTTGTTGTCTGGTAAGATACAGAAGTTATGTCAATATTTTATCGAAGTCTTGTTTTGGGCCTAAAATATGATGTTTTTGTAGAAAGTTCATGTGCAAATAGAAAAATGTGTATTCTGCAGCATTTGGAATATTTGTAGATGTAGACTAAGTCTCTTTGATCTGTAGTGCAATTAACATTTTCTTCAGTCTGGACGATCAATTTATGAATAGGGTGTTGATGTTGCACACTGTTACTGTGGTGGGACCAAGGTCTCTCTCTTTATGTCCCATAGTGCTCATTTTATGAAACTGGGTGCTTCAGTGTTCGGTGCATACATATTTACACTCATATCTTCATGCTGAATAGTTCACTTTACCAAGGTGTACTGAGCTTCTTTTTCTCTTCTGGCTGCTACTGGCCTGAATTATACATTTTGTAATGAATCCAGCTACTCCTTCTTGCCTTCAGATTTCATTCATGAGTCGAACTCATCACCCACAAGGGGTCTGGGGACCCCAACACATCAAAACACACTTCCTAGTTTACCTCCAGCCCCCAACTCATTCCTTCTCTTAGGTTCTGTATGTCATAATTAGAATAAAGATTATATTACAGGCTTCCTGGGACAAATACTGACCTCATTATTGTGGACATAAATCTATTTCTGGCCTTTTAATCCTCCATGGTAGAGTGCTCAGGGGTACAGTGGGAACACTGATGCCTCCTCTTTGAGGATGGTGTGAGGGTGATATGAAGAAGACACATGTGTATCGCATTGAAAGCATTTGTTAAAAGAATAAAAAGTCAACAAATAAATGACCTAACACTATATCTCAAAGCCCTAGAAAAAGAAGAACAAATCAACACCAAAAGCAGCAGAAGACAGCAAATAATTAAAATCAGAGCTGAAATCAATGAAATTAAAAAAAACACAATTGAAAAATTTAACAAAACAAAAAGTTAGTTTATTGAAAAAACAAGTAAAATATATAAACCTTGGCCATGCTAACAAAGAGAAAAAGAGGGAAAACTCAAATTAATAAAATACAAGATGAAGAAGGAAATATCATGACAGACATGTCTGAAATACAGAAGATAATTAGAAACTATGTTGAAAATTTATACTCTAATAAAATAGAAAATATCAAAGACATCAACAAATTTCTAGAGACATAGGACCTACCCAAACTGAATGAGGAGGTCATACATAACTTAAACAAGTCAATTTCAATTAATGAATTAGAAAATGCCATCAAAGGTCTACCAACCAAGAAAAGCCCAGGACCAGATGGATTTTCAGCTGAGTCCTACAAGACTTTCAAAGAAGAATTAACACCAAGACTCCTCAAAGTATTCCATGAAAGAGAAAAGGAGGGAACCCTTCTAAACTCATTCTATGAGGCTAATATCACCCTAATAACAAAACCAGACAAAGACACTTCAAGAAAAGAAAACTTCAGACCAATATCTCTGATGAACATAGATGCAAAAATTCTCAATAAAATTCTGGCAAACCACATACAAAACATATTAAAAAGATAGTGCAACATGACCAATTGGGTTTCATCCCAGGGATGCAGGGTCATTTCAACATACAGAAATCAATAAACATATTCATCATATTAATAGACTTAAAAACAAGAATCCTATGATCATCTCAATAGATGCAGAAAAAGCATTTGACAAAATACAGCACACCTTCATGTCCAAAACACTCGAAAAACTAGGGATAATAGGAACATACCTCAACATTGCAAAAGCTATATATGCTAAACCCAAGGCCACCATCATTCTAAATGGAGAAAAATTGAAAGCATTCCCACTAAAACCTGGAACAAAACAAGGATGTCTTCTTTCAACACTTCTATTCAACATCATCCTTGAAACTCTAGCCAGAGCAAGTAGGCAAAAGAAAGGAATTAAAGGGATACTAATAGGTAAAGAAAAACTTAAACTATCACTATTTGTTGATGAAATGATTTTATATCTAGAAGATGCAAAAAAATTTCACCAGAAAAACTCTTAGAACTAATAAATAAATTCAGCAAATTAGGATATAAAATCAACACCCATAAATCAAATGCATTCCTATATATTAGTGATAAATCCACTGAAAGAGAAATTAGGGAAACCACTCTATTCACAATAGCCTCAAAAATAAAATACCTAGGAATCAATCTAACAAAAGAGGTGAAAGGACTCTACAATGAAAATTAAAGAACACTAAAGAAAGAAATTGAAGAAAACCTCAGAAGATGGAAAGATCTCCCATGCTACTGGATAGGCAGAATTAATATTGTTAAAATGGCCATACTACCAAAAGCGTTATACAGATATAATGCAATTCTTATTAAAATCCTTGATAGATAGGCTTAAGCTGACAGGCCACCTCCTCCATGGAAAATTCCACTAAGAGCAACCTGGTTTCAATTTCCCTAGGCAGGAGCCAATCGACTTAAAGGTCACCTTGTTTACTGGAAAAAGAGCCAATGGCGTTAAAGGTTGCTCAGGCACCCCTCCTGGCCCCAGAAATCCCTACTTAAGTCCCTGCCTGCCTGGAGCTCACTACACAACAGCTCGTCCCTGCGAAGAGGAAGCAGCTGTGGAAGCAGCTGAAGCAACATCTCGTCACTGCGGAAAAGAAGCACCCAACACAACATCCCGTCCCTGCGGAGAGGAAGCAGCCAACACAACAGCCCATCCCTTCCTCTCTAGGAAGCAGCCGCTGCAGCAGCTCCAGACTCACCATCTCTAGCCTGATGGCACTGCTCCAGCTGACAGCTCCAGCCTCCAGCCCATTGGAAGCTGCCACAGCTGACAGCTCTGGAGACCGTGGCTGGTCAGACTAGGCACTGACCCTCTGTCCAGAGCTTGCACTCTTCCTCTCCCTGACTCCTCTCTCCCTGACTCCTATCTCCCCACACTTCTTCTGCCTCCGACCAGCCATAGAGGCTGGTGAATAAATCTCTTGGCTGCATGGTTGTCTCCGGTGTGATTTTTGCCCTTCATTGGTGCCAAAACCTGGGACTTTGTCTCGAGCCGAAGGGCATAATCACCCGGAACTGCCTCAGCCTTCATCCATTTTTTGATCGCCTCTTCAACGCATCCACCACCAGCCATAGGTTTGGTAAGCACCCCCGCCCATCCCCAGAACTCTTAAACCCATTGGGCCTTTACAGTGGGAACTGACCACTGATTGTCCGGCAGCCCCGCTGGTAGCCTGTATGGGGAGGACTGCACCCCACCTAGACCTTCACGGTCACAGTGGACCTCAGGAGCTCTTTTTTTTTTTTTTTCTCTCTCTCTCCCTTTCTTTGGAAGGTTTCCTCATCCCCAGGGCTCCTAATCCAGAACTCTTAAACCCATTGGGCCTTGTACAGTGGGAACTGACCGTTGATAGTCCGGCAGCCCCACTGGTGGCCTGTACAGGGAAGATTGCACCCCACCTAGACCTTTCACGGTCACAGTGGACCTCATGGAGCTCTCTCTCTCTTTCTCTCTCTCTCTCGCTTTCTCCCTCCCTCCCTCTCTCTCTTTCTTTTCTGGGAATAGTTGAAGAAAGCCCTTTTTCCGGCCTGTGACCTCTGGACTTGGGTCTCTCTTCCAGATGGGACATGGAAAATCTCTGCACAGGGTGGCCCATTGTCCTCTGGTCCCTTTGGACCCCATGTCTGTTTGACTCCAGTGACGGCTGGGTCTCATGGACTTGGATCTCATATATATGTCTTGAGGGGGAACAGAGTGACCTTTAAGCTGATTGGCTCCTGCCTGGAGAAATTGAAACCAGGTTGCTCCTAGTGGAATTTTCCATGGGGGAGGTGGCCTGTCAGCTCAAGCCTATCTATCAGGGATTTTAATAAGAATTGCATTATATCTGTATAACGCTTTTGGTAGTATGGCCATTTTAACAATATTAATTCTGCCTATCCAGTAGCATGGGAGATCTTTCCATCTTCTGAGGTTCAGAACGGGAAAATGGTGGCTTCTTCTCCTTCTCCTTCTCCTCCTCCATCATCCCTCCTGGCTGACCCACTCCTATCCCTCCTGGCTGACTCCCCTCCGATCACTCTCTTCTTTGCTCTCATCCTCACTCTCTTCTTTGGTTTTGCTATCACTCACTATTTGTCCCTCTTGTACCCACTCTAATCCCTCCCAGCCAACTCCCCTCTACAATGCTTCTTAAACAATCTAGCCACTCTTGGCCTAACTCCCAATATACAACCAACAAGACTTACCAAGTTTTGCACCCAAGATTGGCCCACATACCCCTTAGATAACCAAAACAAATGGCCTGCTTCTGGGTCCCTGGATACCTCTATACTGAGAGATCTTTTCGACTTCTGTGAGCGATCAAAAAAATGGGTAGATTCCATATGTTCAGGCTTTCTCCCTCCTCTGTTCAAATCCCTCACTCTGTACCTCAAACAATATCCTCATGGCCTGTCAACCAGCTGCTCCCCTACCATCCCTCTCCTTTCTTGATTTTGATCCCATGGACAGGCCGCCCCCATACTGTACCCTACCTGAAACCTCTCCCCCTCCCTCAACCCCTCCAGCCCCACTTCAACCCATTCCCGCCACCTCCTCCTCCCTCAGCCCACCCCTCATGTGATCTCAAACAATGTCTACTCACCCTCCTTCACATGCTCCCGCCCAAGTCCTAGCCCTACTCTGGGAAATCTCAGGGCCAGAAGGAATTGTCCGTGTCCCCATTCCCTTCTCAATGACTGAGGTAATGGAAATCAAGAAACAGTTGGGCTCTTATAGCACTGACCCCACTACATACCTCAGGGAATTTCAATGGGTCCTCCAAGCTTATAGCCTTACCTTCCATGATATATATATATATATCATATATATATATGATTCTTATAGCCTTACCTTCCATGATATATATATATAATATATATATATATATATATATATATATATCATATATATATATGATTTTGGCAAATACTCTGCTTCCTGAGGAGCATAGGTGAGTCTGGGAGCAGGCAAGGGCCTATGCTGATGAGAACCATAGAACTAACCCTAACCATCCCATTGGACCTCAGGCCATCCCCGAAAGGGACCCTAACTGGGACTATAATTCCCCAGGGGACGTGGCCTTGCAAGATCAGTTTTTCACTTGTATACTAGCTGGTCTTAAGCATGCAGCACAAAAGGCCCTTAATTTCGACAAGCTGCAGGAAATCATACAAAAAAGGGAGGAGACGCCCTCTGAATTTCTAGATCGACTGACAAAATCTCTCCAACAATACACCAGTTTAGATCCTGAATCTCCAGGGGACGTCAGGTCCTTATGACTTACTTTTTTGTCCCAATGTTACCCCGACATATGGGTTAAATTGAGAAAATTAGAGCAAGGACCTGCAACACCTCAGACCGAGATCTTGGCCACAGCCCTTAAGGTCTATTATAACAGAGATAAAGATACTGAAAGTCGTAGGTTTCAAAAAATATGAAAAGGCCGAACAAACAAAATTCCAAATGCTGGCCCAGGCCTTATGGGGCTCCGATGCTCAGGCCTCACAAACAGGGGGTCATGACCTCATGCTGAGGTGACCTCCAGGGCCCTCTTTCAAGTGCAGGAATGAAGGACACTGGGCTAGAGCTTGCCCCAACTCCAGGCCCCCTACGCGCCCATGTCCTAAATGCTCCAAGATGGGCCACTGGAGTTTCGACTGCCCCAGTTCCTATAGAGGGACTGGATTAGTTGTGAAACCCGACCTGCTGGGACTAGCTGCATAAGATTGACGGGGCCCTGGGTTTTCTCTCCCAACAGTTGATATCGTCTTACAGGAACCTAGGGTCACCCTTCTTGTTGATGGCCACCCCATAAATTTCCTACTGGATATGGGAGCTACTTTCTCGGTCTTGAGGGAGTTTTGGGGGCCCACCACCATATCGGCCCCTATTGTCGGGGTAGAGGGACACACCATTCACCCCCGCAAGACTCCCATGCTGTCTTGCTGCCTCCACCTCCATTCATTTGCCCACCAGATCCTAGTAATCCCTCAATGTCCTGTACCTTTACTGGGCCGAGATATACTAGCCAAATTTCAGGCCTCAATTGTGCTCTCTGACCCGCCTTGCTCAGTTGTGCTCCCTGACTCATCTCACTCCGTCTCCTCCTCCATCTTTCTCCTCACCGTATTAGGAGTTGATAACCCTGAAAAGACCTCTTAGTGCTCTAACAGTGCAGAGACCTCCCATTACTCTCTCCCTGCCCATCTGGTAGACCCCAAAATTTGGGACACCCAGACTCCCTCCCTTGCTCACTATGACCCTGTACAAATACACCTTAAAGATCCCCAGCATTTCCCCAACAGAGCCCAGTACCCACTTCCAGCCACTAGCCTCAGAGGTCTCCAACCTATTATCTCAGACCTTCTGCAGAAACATTTTCTCCGACCCACCCATTCCCCTTATAATACTCCTATATTGGTGGTTAAATAGTCCAATGTGTTGTACCAGCTAGTACAAGATCTTCATCTTATCAATGAGGCTGATAGGCCCATATACCCTCTGGTTCCAAATCCTTATACTATTCTCTCTCTAATTCCTTCCTTATGTACCCATTTCTTGGTCATTGATCTTAAGGATGCCTTCTTCACTGTCCCTTTAGCTCAGGAATCACAAGTCATCTTTGCCTTTACCTGGACTGATCTTGATACAAAATAGTCCCAACAACTGACCTGGACAGTCCTCCCTCAGGATTTTTGTGACAGCCCTCATATCTTTGGACAGACATTGGCTGCTGATCTCAAGGATCTTGAGTTTTCTGACTCCACTCTTCTGCAATATGTAGATGACCTTCTTCTCTGCAGCCCTTCCTTCTCCACAGCTCATATAGACTCTTACACCTTTTTTAAATTTTCTGGCTTACTTGTTCTTTCCTTCCACCGATCCCCTAAAAATTGCTTCTCTCATGTCTCCAATACCAACTCAAAATAATCCTTTCTGTCTTACTTGTTCTGAACCTTTAACTAGCTTCTCCTTAGGGACAGACCGATGGACAACAATCCCTCTTTCCTTCTTTCTCTTTGTTGTAAGATGCTGTCTTTATGTCTACTATTCCTCTCTTCAGGAGGACACCCTCACCGACCTATGGCTTCAGGGAACCTTCATCCATACCTGCAGAGATTCATCTTTTTGGCACTGGCCTCCTGAGAATTCTTTTCACCCTCGAACCTGACCTACCTGCCTTGTCATATCCCCCCATAATATCCCCATGTCACCCCATTTTAGCAGGAAGTAGCCAGACAGACACATGATGTCCCACTTCCTAAGAAAACAAAAAGGGGGGAATGATAGATAGGCTTGAGCTGACAGGCCACCTCCCCCATGGAAAATTCCACTAGGAGCAACCCAGTTTCAATTTCCCCAGGCAGGAGCCAATCAGCTAAAAGGTCACTCTGTTTCCCGGGCAGGAGCCAATTGGCTTAAAGGTCACCTTGTTTACTGGAAAAAGAGCCAATGGCTCTGACCCCAGAAATCCCTACTTAAGTCCCTGCCTGCCTGTAGCTCACTACACAATAGCTCGTCCCTGCAAAGAGGAAGCAGCTGTGGAAGCAGCTGAAGCAACATCTCGTCACTGCGGAAAAGAAGCACCCAACACAACATCCCGTCCCTGCGGAGAGGAAGCAGCCAACACAACAGCCCATCCCTTCCTCTCTAGGAAGCAGCCGCTGCAGCGGCTCCAGACTCACCATCTCTAGCCTGATGGCACTGCTCCAGCTGACAGCTCCAGCCTCCAGCCTGTTGGAAGCTGCCGCAGCCGACAGCTCCAGAGACCGCAGCTGGCCAGACTAGGCACTGACCCTCTGTCCAGAGCTTGCACTCTTCCTCTCCCCTGACTCCTCTCTCCCTGACTCCTATCTCCCCACACTTCTTCTGCCTCCGACCAGCCATAGAGGCTGGTGAATAAATCTCTTGGCTGCATGGTTGCCTCCGGTGTGACCCTTGCCCTTCAAGAAAGCCCTTTTTCCGGCCTGTGACCTCTGGACTTGGGTCTCTCTTCCAGATGGGACATGGAAAATCTCTGCACAGGGTGGCCCATTGTCCTCTGGTCCCTTTGGACCCCATGTCTGTTTGACTCCAGTGGACGGCTGGGTCTCATGGACTTGGATCTCATTTATATGTCTTGAGGGGAACAGAGTGAACCTTTAGCTGATTGGATACTGCCTGGGTGAATATTGAAACCAGGTTGCTCGAGTGGAATTTTCCATGGGGAGGTGGCCTGTCAGCGTCCAAGCCTATCTATCAGGTGATTTTAATAAGAATAGCATTTATATCTGTATAACGCTTTTGGGAGTAGGCCATTTAACAATATTAATTCTGCCTATCCAGTAGCATGGGAGATCTTTCCATTCTTTGTGGTTCAGAACGGGAAAATGGTGGCTTCTTTCCTTCTCCTTCTCCTCCTCATCAACCCTCCTGGCTGACCCCACTCTATCCCTCCTGGCTGACTCCCTCCGTTCACTTCTTCTTTGCTTCATCCTCACTTCTCTTCTTTGGTTTTGCTATCACTCACTATGTTGTCCCTCTTGTACCCACTCTAATCCCTCCCAGCCAACTCCCCTACTACAATGCTTCTGAAACACTCTAGCCACTCCTTGGCCTAACTCCCAAATATACAACCAACAAGGACTTACCAAGTTTTGCACCCAAGATTGGCCCACATCCCCCTTAGATAACCAAAACAAATGGCCTGCTTTCTGGGTCCCCTGGATACCCTCTATATTGAGAGATCTTTTCGACTTCTGTGAGCAGATCAAAAAAAATGGGTAGAATTCCATATGTTCAGAGCTTTCTCCCTCCTCTGTTTCAAATCCCTCACTCTGTCAACCTCAAACAATATCCTCGATGGCATGTACACCAGCTCTCTCCCCCCTAACCATCCCCTCATCCTTTCTTGATTGAGATTCCAATGGACAGGGCCCGCCCCCATACTGTACCCTACCTGAAACCTCTCCCCCTCCTCAACCCCTCCCAGCCCCACTTCAACACATTCCCCGCCTACCATCCTCCTCCCCTCAGCCCTCCCCACACATGTGATCTCAAAACAATGTCTACTCACCCTCATTCACAATGCTCCCAGCCCAAGTCCTAGCCCTACTCCTGGGAAATCTCAGGCCCAGAAGGAATTGTCCGTGTCCCCATTCCCCTTCTCCTGACTGAGGTAATGTAATTCAAGAAACCAGTTGGGCTCCTTATAGCACTGACCCCACTACAGATACCACAGGGAATTTCAATGGGTCCTTCACCAAGCTTATATCCATTACCTTCCATGATATATATATCTATATTCATATCATATATATGATTCTTATATCCGTGTACTTCATGATATATGTATATACTAATATATATATATATATATATAATATAGTATCAATATAAAAATATGATTTTGGCAATTACTCGGCTTTCCTGCGGCGCATAGGAGGAGTCTGAGAGCATGCAAGGGCCTATGTGATGAGAACCATAGAACTAAACCCTAACCATCCCATTGGACCACCGGCCAAACCCGAAAGGGACCCTAACTGGGAACTATAAATACCCGCCATGGGGACGTGGACTTGGCAAGATCAGTTTTCCACTTGAATACTAGCTGGTCTTAAGCATGCAGCACATAAAGGCCCTTAATTTTGACGAAGCAGCAGGAAATCATACAACAAGGGCGAGAGAGACGGCCCTCTGACTTTCCTATGATCGAACTGACAAAAATCTCTCACAACCTACACCACGTTTAGAGAATCCTGAATCACAGGGGGACGTCAGGTCCTAATGACATACTTTTTTTGTCCCAATGTTACCCACCCCGATCATTATGGGTTAAAATTTGAGAAAATTAGAAGCAAGGACCTGCAAACCTAGACCGAGATCTTGGGCATCACAGCCTTAGGTCTAGTATATCCAGAGTTAAAGATACTGAAAGTCGTAGGTATCAAAAATATGAAAAAGGCCGAACAAACCAAAAATTCCACACTGCTGGCCCAGGCCTTATGGGGTCCGATGCTCAGGCTCCATAACAGGGGGTCATGACCTCATTGCTGAGGTGACCTCCAGGGCCCTTCTTTAAAGTGCAGGACCGAAGGTACACTGGGCTTAGAGCTTGCCCCAACTCCAGGCCCCTACGCGCCCATGTCCTAAATGTTCCAAGCTGGGCCCACTGGAGTTTCGACTGCCCCAGTTCTATAGAGGGAATGGTCAGTGTGAAACCCGATCCTGCTGGGACTAGCTGCATAAAGATGACGGGGCCCTGGGTTTTCTCTCCCAACAGTTGATATCGTCTTACAGGAACCTAGGGTCACCCTTCTTGTTGATGGCCACCCCATAAATTTCCTACTGGATATGGGAGCTACTTTCTCGGTCTTCTTGAGGGAGTTTTGGGGCCCACCACCATATCGGCCCCTATTGTCGGGGTAGAGGGACACACCATTCACCCCCGCAAGACTCCCATGCTGTCTTGCTGCCTCCACCTCCATTCATTTGCCCACCAGATCCTAGTAATCCCTCAATGTCCTGTACCTTTACTGGGCCGAGATATACTAGCCAAATTTCAGGCCTCAATTGTGCTCTCTGACCCGCCTTGCTCAGTTGTGCTCCCTGACTCATCTCACTCCGTCTCCTCCTCCATCTTTCTCCTCACCGTATTAGGAGTTGATAACCCTGAAAAGACCTCTTAGTGCTCTAACAGTGCAGAGACCTCCCATTACTCTCTCCCTGCCCATCTGGTAGACCCCAAAATTTGGGACACCCAGACTCCCTCCCTTGCTCACTATGACCCTGTACAAATACACCTTAAAGATCCCCAGCATTTCCCCAACAGAGCCCAGTACCCACTTCCAGCCACTAGCCTCAGAGGTCTCCAACCTATTATCTCAGAACCTTCTGCAGAAACATTTTCTCCGACCCACCCATTCCCCTTATAATACTCCTATATTGGTGGTTAAATAGTCCAATGTGTTTGATAGATAGGCTTAAGCTGACAGGCCACCTCCTCCATGGAAAATTCCACTAAGAGCAACCTGGTTTCAATTTCCCTAGGCAGGAGCCAATCGACTTAAAGGTCACCTTGTTTACTGGAAAAAGAGCCAATGGCGTTAAAGGTTGCTCAGGCACCCCTCCTGGCCCCAGAAATCCCTACTTAAGTCCCTGCCTGCCTGGAGCTCACTACACAACAGCTCGTCCCTGCGAAGAGGAAGCAGCTGTGGAAGCAGCTGAAGCAACATCTCGTCACTGCGGAAAAGAAGCACCCAACACAACATCCCGTCCCTGCGGAGAGGAAGCAGCCAACACAACAGCCCATCCCTTCCTCTCTAGGAAGCAGCCGCTGCAGCAGCTCCAGACTCACCATCTCTAGCCTGATGGCACTGCTCCAGCTGACAGCTCCAGCCTCCAGCCCATTGGAAGCTGCCACAGCTGACAGCTCTGGAGACCGTGGCTGGTCAGACTAGGCACTGACCCTCTGTCCAGAGCTTGCACTCTTCCTCTCCCTGACTTCCTCTCTCCCTGACTCCTATCTCCCCGTACACTTCTTCTGCCTCTGACCAGCCATAGAGGCTGGTGAATAAATCTCTTGGCTGCATGGTTGTCTCTGGTGTGATTTTTGCCCTTCATTGGTGCCAAAACCTGGGACTTTGTCTCGAGCCGAAGGGCATAATCACCCGGAACTGCCTCAGCCTTCATCCATTTTTTGATCGCCTCTTCAACGCATCCACCACCAGCCATAGGTTTGGTAAGCACCCCATCCCCAGAACTCTTAAACCCATTGGGCCTTTTACAGTGGGAACTGACCATGATTGTCCGGCAGCCCCGCTGGTAGCCTGTATGGGGAGGACTGCACCCCACCTAGACCTTCACGGTCACAGTGGACCTCAGGAGCTCTTTTTTTTTTTTCTCTCTCTCTCCCTTTCTTTGGAAGGTTTCCTCATCCCCAGGGCTCCTAATCCAGAACTCTTAAACCCATTGGGCCTTGTACAGTGGGAACTGACCGTTGATAGTCCGGCAGCCCCACTGGTGGCCTGTACAGGGAAGATTGCACCCCACCTAGACCTTTCACGGTCACAGTGGACCTCATGGAGCTCTCTCTCTCTTTCTCTCTCTCTCTCGCTTTCTCCCTCCCTCCCTCTCTCTCTTTCTTTTCTGGGAATAGTTGAAGAAAGCCCTTTTTCCGGCCTGTGACCTCTGGACTTGGGTCTCTCTTCCAGATGGGACATGGAAAATCTCTGCACAGGGTGGCCCATTGTCCTCTGGTCCCTTTGGACCCCATGTCTGTTTGACTCCAGTGACGGCTGGGTCTCATGGACTTGGATCTCATATATATGTCTTGAGGGGGAACAGAGTGACCTTTAAGCTGATTGGCTCCTGCCTGGAGAAATTGAAACCAGGTTGCTCCTAGTGGAATTTTCCATGGGGGAGGTGGCCTGTCAGCTCAAGCCTATCTATCAGGGATTTTAATAAGAATTGCATTATATCTGTATAACGCTTTTGGTAGTATGGCCATTTTAACAATATTAATTCTGCCTATCCAGTAGCATGGGAGATCTTTCCATCTTCTGAGGTTCAGAACGGGAAAATGGTGGCTTCTTCTCCTTCTCCTTCTCCTCCTCCATCATCCCTCCTGGCTGACCCACTCCTATCCCTCCTGGCTGACTCCCCTCCGATCACTCTCTTCTTTGCTCTCATCCTCACTCTCTTCTTTGGTTTTGCTATCACTCACTATTTGTCCCTCTTGTACCCACTCTAATCCCTCCCAGCCAACTCCCCTCTACAATGCTTCTTAAACAATCTAGCCACTCTTGGCCTAACTCCCAATATACAACCAACAAGACTTACCAAGTTTTGCACCCAAGATTGGCCCACATACCCCTTAGATAACCAAAACAAATGGCCTGCTTCTGGGTCCCTGGATACCTCTATACTGAGAGATCTTTTCGACTTCTGTGAGCGATCAAAAAAAATGGGTAGATTCCATATGTTCAGGCTTTCTCCCTCCTCTGTTCAAATCCCTCACTCTGTACCTCAAACAATATCCTCATGGCCTGTCAACCAGCTGCTCCCCTACCATCCCTCTCCTTTCTTGATTTTGATCCCATGGACAGGCCGCCCCCATACTGTACCCTACCTGAAACCTCTCCCCCTCCCTCAACCCCTCCAGCCCCACTTCAACCCATTCCCGCCACCTCCTCCTCCCTCAGCCCACCCCTCATGTGATCTCAAACAATGTCTACTCACCCTCCTTCACATGCTCCCGCCCAAGTCCTAGCCCTACTCTGGGAAATCTCAGGGCCAGAAGGAATTGTCCGTGTCCCCATTCCCTTCTCAATGACTGAGGTAATGGAAATCAAGAAACAGTTGGGCTCTTATAGCACTGACCCCACTACATACCTCAGGGAATTTCAATGGGTCCTCCAAGCTTATAGCCTTACCTTCCATGATATATATATATATATCATATATATATATGATTCTTATAGCCTTACCTTCCATGATATATATATATATATATAATATATATATATATATATATATATATATATATGATTTTGGCAAATACTCTGCTTCCTGAGGAGCATAGGTGAGTCTGGGAGCAGGCAAGGGCCTATGCTGATGAGAACCATAGAACTAACCCTAACCATCCCATTGGACCTCAGGCCATCCCCGAAAGGGACCCTAACTGGGACTATAATTCCCCAGGGGACGTGGCCTTGCAAGATCAGTTTTCCACTTGTATACTAGCTGGTCTTAAGCATGCAGCACAAAAGGCCCTTAATTTCGACAAGCTGCAGGAAATCATACAAAAAAGGGAGGAGACGCCCTCTGAATTTCTAGATCGACTGACAAAATCTCTCCAACAATACACCAGTTTAGATCCTGAATCTCCAGGGGGACGTCAGGTCCTTATGACTTACTTTTTTGTCCCAATGTTACCCCGACATATGGGTTAAATTGAGAAAAATTAGAGCAAGGACCTGCAACACCTCAGACCGAGATCTTGGCCACAGCCCTTAAGGTCTATTATAACAGAGATAAAGATACTGAAAGTCGTAGGTTTCAAAAATATGAAAAGGCCGAACAAACAAAAAAATTCCAAATGCTGGCCCAGGCCTTATGGGGCTCCGATGCTCAGGCCTCACAAACAGGGGGTCATGACCTCATGCTGAGGTGACCTCCAGGGCCCTCTTTCAAGTGCAGGAATGAAGGACACTGGGCTAGAGCTTGCCCCAACTCCAGGCCCCCTACGCGCCCATGTCCTAAATGCTCCAAGATGGGCCACTGGAGTTTCGACTGCCCCAGTTCCTATAGAGGGACTGGATTAGTTGTGAAAACCGACCTGCTGGGACTAGCTGCATAAGATTGACGGGGCCCTGGGTTTTCTCTCCCAACAGTTGATATCGTCTTACAGGAACCTAGGGTCACCCTTCTTGTTGATGGCCACCCCATAAATTTCCTACTGGATATGGGAGCTACTTTCTCGGTCTTGAGGGAGTTTTGGGGGCCCACCACCATATCGGCCCCTATTGTCGGGGTAGAGGGACACACCATTCACCCCCGCAAGACTCCCATGCTGTCTTGCTGCCTCCACCTCCATTCATTTGCCCACCAGTTCCTAGTAATCCCTCAATGTCCTGTACCTTTACTGGGCCGAGATATACTAGCCAAATTTCAGGCCTCAATTGTGCTCTCTGACCCGCCTTGCTCAGTTGTGCTCCCTGACTCATCTCACTCCGTCTCCTCCTCCATCTTTCTCCTCACCGTATTAGGAGTTGATAACCCTGAAAAGACCTCTTAGTGCTCTAACAGTGCAGAGACCTCCCATTATTCTCTCTCCTGCCCATCTGGTAGACCCCAAAATTTGGGACACCCCAGACTCCCTCCCTTGCTCACTATGACCCTGTACAAATACACCTTAAAGATCCCCAGCATTTCCCCAACAGAGCCCAGTACCCACTTCCAGCCACTAGCCTCAGAGGTCTCCAACCTATTATCTCAGACCTTCTGCAGAAACATTTTCTCCGACCCACCCATTCCCCTTATAATACTCCTATATTGGTGGTTAAATAGTCCAATGTGTTGTACCAGCTAGTACAAGATCTTCATCTTATCAATGAGGCTGATAGGCCCATATACCCTCTGGTTCCAAATCCTTATATACTATTCTCTCTCTAATTCCTTCCTTATGTACCCATTTCTTGGTCATTGATCTTAAGGATGCCTTCTTCACTGTCCCTTTAGCTCAGGAATCACAAGTCATCTTTGCCTTTACCTGGACTGATCTTGATACAAAATAGTCCCAACAACTGACCTGGACAGTCCTCCCTCAGGATTTTTGTGACAGCCCTCATATCTTTGGACAGACATTGGCTGCTGATCTCAAGGATCTTGAGTTTTCTGACTCCACTCTTCTGCAATATGTAGATGACCTTCTTCTCTGCAGCCCTTCCTTCTCCACAGCTCATATAGACTCTTACACCTTTTTAAATTTTCTGGCTTACTTGTTCTTTCCTTCCCACCGATCCCCTAAAAAATTTGCTTCTCTCATGTCTCCAATACCAACTCAAAATAATCCTTTCTGTCTTACTTGTTCTGAACCTTTAACTAGCTTCTCCTTAGGGACAGACCGATGGACAACAATCCCTCTTTCCTTCTTTCTCTTTGTTGTAAGATGCTGTCTTTATGTCTACTATTCCTCTCTTCAGGAGGACACCCTCACCGACCTATGGCTTCAGGGAACCTTCATCCATACCTGCAGAGATTCATCTTTTTGGCACTGGCCTCCTGAGAATTTTTTTCACCCTCGAACCTGACCTACCTGCCTTGTCATATCCCCCCATAATATCCCCATGTCACCCCATTTTAGCAGGAAGTAGCCAGACAGACACATGATGTCCCACTTCCTAAGAAAACAAAAAGGGGGGGAATGATAGATAGGCTTGAGCTGACAGGCCACCTCCCCCATGGAAAATTCCACTAGGAGCAACCCAGTTTCAATTTCCCCAGGCAGGAGCCAATCAGCTAAAAGGTCACTCTGTTTCCCGGGCAGGAGCCAATTGGCTTAAAGGTCACCTTGTTTACTGGAAAAAGAGCCAATGGCTCTGACCCCAGAAATCCCTACTTAAGTCCCTGCCTGCCTGTAGCTCACTACACAATAGCTCGTCCCTGCAAAGAGGAAGCAGCTGTGGAAGCAGCTGAAGCAACATCTCGTCACTGCGGAAAAGAAGCACCCAACACAACATCCCGTCCCTGCGGAGAGGAAGCAGCCAACACAACAGCCCATCCCTTCCTCTCTAGGAAGCAGCCGCTGCAGCGGCTCCAGACTCACCATCTCTAGCCTGATGGCACTGCTCCAGCTGACAGCTCCAGCCTCCAGCCTGTTGGAAGCTGCCGCAGCCGACAGCTCCAGAGACCGCAGCTGGCCAGACTAGGCACTGACCCTCTGTCCAGAGCTTGCACTCTTCCTCTCCCTGACTCCTCTCTCCCTGACTCCTATCTCCCCACACTTCTTCTGCCTCCGACCAGCCATAGAGGCTGGTGAATAAATCTCTTGGCTGCATGGTTGCCTCCGGTGTGACCCTTGCCCTTCAATCCCAATGACATTCTTGATAGAAATAGAACAATCATGAAATTTGTTTGGAAAAATAAGAGACCCAGAATAGCTAAAGAAATTTTTAGCAAGAAAACTGAAGCAGGAGACATCGCAATACCAGACCTGCAACTATATTATAGAGCTATAGTAACAAAAATGACACAGTTCTGGCATAAAAATTGAATTGTAGACCAATGGTACAGAATAGAGGACACAGAGATAAACCTACATAAATATAGTATCTCATACTAGACAAGTGTGCCAAAAACATTCACTGGAGAAAAGACAGGCTACTCAACAAATGGTGCTGGCAAACTAGAAATCCATATGTAGCTAAATGAAATTAAACCTCTATCTCTCACCCTGCACAAAAATCAACAAAAATTGCATCAAACATGTAGTCACTGGAACAGAGACCCTCCACCTAATAGAAGAAAAATTAGGCTCAAATCTGCACCACGTCAGCCTAGGATCTGAATTCCTTTAAAAGACTCCTAAAGCACAAGAAGTAAAATCAAGAATCAATAAATGGGATGGATTCAAGTTAAAAAGCTTTTTCTCAGTGAGGAAACAATTAATAACATTAGGTGAGAGCCTAAAGATTGGGAGAGAATTCTTACTACATGCACCTCTGATAAAGTATTAATCGCTAGGATATATAAAGAACTCAAAAAACTTAACACACACACACACACACACACACACACACACACACACACACACACTAAACAAATAACCCAATCTATAAATGGGCTAAGGAACTGAAGAGACACTTCACAGAAGAAGAAATACAATTGATCAACAAATATATAAAAAAGTGTTCAGCATCTCTAGTAATTGGAGAAATACAAATCAAACCTACTCTAAGATTTCATTGCGCTCCTGTCAGAATGGCAATCATCAAGAATATAGGCAACAATAAATGTTGGTGAGGATGTGGGGGAAAAGGTATACTCATATATTGCTGGTGGCTCTGAAAATTGGTGAAAACACTATGGAAAGCAGTATGGAAATTCCTCAAAAAATTGGGAATTGGAAACACCATTTGACAAAGCTATCTCACTTCCTGGTTTATACCCAAAGGACTTAAAATCAACATACTACAGTGACCCAGCTACACCAGTGTTTATAGCAGCTCAATTCATAATAGCTAGATGATAGAACCAACCTAGGTGTCCCTCAATAGATGAATTAATAAAAGAAATGTGGAATGGAATATTAATCAGCTTTAAACAAGAGTGAAATTATGGCATTTGCCAGTTAATGGTTGAAGTTTTGAAATATCATGTTAAGTGAAATAAGCTAATCCCACAAAACCAAAGGTCAAATGTTTTCTCTAATATGCAGATGCTAATTCACAATAAGGCAGGGGGCACTAGGGAAAAATAGTGTTACCTTAGATTAGGTATAGGTAAGTGATGGGAAGGAGATGTGGAGATGGAAAGATAGTAGAATGAAACAGACATTATTACTATATGCAGATATGTGACTACATGACCAATATGATTCTACAACATGTACACATAGAAAAAGGAGAAATGATATATCACAGTGCATAAATGCATTCTACTGTCATGTATAACTAATTAAAACAAATTTTAAAAAGACTGCACTTGAAGTCCCCAATACCAGCAACCAGCAATATTGTTTGAATGGAAGTTTGATAACACATAAGGTTGGCATGTTATGTTGTTTCAGTGGAATAAGATCCCAGCTTGACACAATTTCAGTGTATGGGACTGAAATCATGACTCCCTCATCACCACCCAATGGGCTCTCTTAGCAACACTTGTAGGTGGCTTCTCAAGTCTTTCTGAGGTGGATAGACATCAAGTTCCACTGCCTGAATCTCACAGGAGCCAGGTGCCCAGTTACCATGGCTGCCTCAGAGCACAGGTGTTCACAGCATCTTTCACAGCAGCCCAGAGAGGGCACAACCCAGGTTCCCACCAGCTGGGCACAGAGGAAGACACCATGGAAAACCCAACGTTCAGGTACCAAAGCCAACCAGGGGCTGACTGTGACAACATAGATAAACCCTGATGTTTGGATATGAAGTTAACAAGGTGTGGACTTGTAATTGTTAATTTGAATTGTTAACCTGATTGTATTAGTAGATTCCCATGATTAAGAGGCTTATAGCTGTGTCAATGATGGTGTGTCTAGGAATGATTGTCATGTGTGATAGCCAACTGAAGTGGAGAACCTCCCTAAGCATGGACAGCACTGACCAATGGTATGATGACTTGGATGTAATAAAAGTTGGAAGAACCAGGAAGCATCAGTAGATGCAAGCTCAGTTCTTCTTGAAGGGGTTCTTGATTGCTGCTGAGATCCTCTGAAGATACAGGACTCTGCCTCTTCACTCTCCCAAAGCAGACTTTGCCAGTGATTCTCCAGAAGCCTTTGATTTCAGATAGGGTAGCACCTTTGGTCCCTTTTGTTCTGGGGCTTCAGCCTCTTTGTCTATGCAGCTACTGATTCTTCCAGTTCTCCAGCATGCACACAGTCATTGTGGACTCTCCAGCTCTGGTTGTGTAAGCCAACCTAATAAATCCTCTTTTTATGATCATACTTCCTGTTGATTCTCTTTCTCTGGAGAGCCCTAATATAGAACTTAGTATGGGAAGTGACTCTGGAGAAACAGAATTGTAACATGGATTTCCTTAGTTTTGGAATTCTGGAGCTGGCTGTATCAATTGGTTAGACCTAAAGTTACTAAAGTCTCTTCTCCTGCTACTATGGAGAGCACTGATGATCCATGGTGTGAACTGTTGAAAGAGATTTGTAAAGTAAATGCATTTGATGCTCCAATTTGCCACTTGTAAAAAGTGAAGCATTTAGTGACTGTATACATGATATCTTTGAGCAGTTCTGAAATACTAAGAAATATGATGATGTAGCTTTGTTGCTTCTGGCTTTCCTGGACAAAGTAATAAAGGAGAATGATGAGCTCAACAATTCAGTTTCACTGCTGCAATGGTGTGTGACTGATGGAAAACTGCTGAGTGTGTTCTGAAGGAGACTCTTCTCTCTTATAGGGCCAAGGTTACTGAAAACCAAACACAGACTCTAATCCTGCCATTGGCTGAATTAAAAATTGAACTTTCATACTCAGAAGGTGTCTGTGGCTAAAGTGAGAATGCTGCTTAGGAAAGAATGGGATTCTGCAAATTGGGAAGGTGATGTATGGGGGTACCCTGAAAGCACTGGGATCATTGAGCTCTCATATTCTTTTCTTTAAATTTCAATTTGTTATATAAGACAGCAGAATGTATTATAATTCATATTACACATATAGAGCACATTTTTTTCATATCTCTGGTTGTACACAACGTAGAGCACACCAACCTCCATGGATCCCAGGCTGAGGGTAGGCTTTGGTCCATCCTGCCACCGGCATACACCCACCAGAGTTCAGGCCTGGCCTAGATCCCTCTCTGACCACCTGCCTGGGACACAGGCCTGGGTCCATCCCATCATCAGCAAATACCTGCTGGACCATGATTCTGCACAATGTACATCTTACGTCCAGCAGACCCCCCTCCAGGGCTTGGCCCAAATCTGCCCACACTGACCTGCTTGGGACCCAGGCTCAGAGTAGGTCTGAACTCCCATATTCTGATGAGTTTATTTTACCAGAAATTGAGTCCCCACACTTAGCCACAACTAAGGCACTGCTACACATTCCATCTGTGGCACTGACTTCTCCACCTTCCCTAGAGGGAGCTAATTCTGCTTTCCTTATGGTCCCCACTTCCCTATGGATGCAGGAAGAGGGCCCACCACTGGTACAAGAACAAACAAGCACCATCTGCTCGGGGATAGTGGGGATACCACCCTGCTTAAGCCCTGCCATCATGAGACACAGTCTTGTTCAAAACAGGACTGTAGAGGGCCTGGAGCCCTTCAGTAGCAGGTGGGCT
Source organism: Tamias sibiricus (assembly GCA_025594165.1). Lineage (NCBI taxonomy): Eukaryota > Metazoa > Chordata > Mammalia > Rodentia > Sciuridae > Tamias > Tamias sibiricus. Next base: position 63,724,530 of record CM046672.1, on the reverse strand, counting down.
GGCTGCAGTGCATACCCTGCCATCAGCACAAGGGGGCTCAGTGGGGTTGGCACCCACACAGGTGCAGAAGATCAGTGCACAAAGACACCTGATTGGGGCACTGAGGGACACCTGCAGTGGGCAGCCTGTGACAACTGGCTTAGAAATCATGATAGTGGAGGCCCACAGAAGCTATCTCACCCAACAAACAGGACCACCTCATCATCGCCCCCTACAAGAGAAAACAGGTGCAGATGGACATCAGAGACCACTGATGGTCAAACCCTGGGTGTCTCAGAAGAGAGGCTAGCAGGGAGCCAGAGTGTTGGTGCCTTCCTAGGGAACACAGCAAAGCCTGACGTGGTGTAGTAGATGAAAATACGTACTTATCAGTTAGAAAGGTCACATCAGAACTGCAGGTCAAAATTCCCAAGTTTCCCTTGCTCTTGGTCCATGTGAGAAACACTTAGGTCCCTGGGCATTGGAAAACAAAACCCTCTCAACTGCTAGGTGGAGCAGCTAAGGTAGGAAGGAGGGCTGCTTGAAGATGGGCGTCAGCTCCCCTGAACACATCCATGTTCATGCTGGGAGCTTGCAGAGGTCTGAGGTGGTCTCCGCAGGGGTTGCAGAGTAGCACGATCAATCGGGGGTTGCCAAAGTCTTGGGTTGTCAGCTGAGAAGGTACTACGCAAGCTCAACACAGCACGAAGAGCAAAGGAGTCAGCCGGTGGCGGAAGAGATCTGCACTCAGACACAGGTCAAGCTGCTGGATCTTCTTCTTTTATTTTCAGTTTGTACAAGTATATAAGCAACATTTCTTGGCATTACACATTCTTTTACATCATGAAACTTAGGAAAGAGGCTGAATCATCTACTGATTACATATCAGACATACATATTGAGGCTTCGTACATATGGAGAGTTACGTGAACTGTACGTAACTATCTGCATATGTTATAATTTTTACCCCATATCTCTAACTCAGTCATTCTTTCTGCACACTGTTTAAACTTGCCTAATAAAAGTTAATTTTGTCTGACTGGAATTTCAAGGCACTTATTGTTTTTCATAACAAGAAGCAGGGAAAGGAAGAGGCAGCTTTGAAGGACTTTTATTCTAAGGAATTTATATCTATTTTAAACTGCTCTAAAAGTAAGAGAAATCTATTTTCAATCACAAAAAGATTCTTAAAGCTTATTAATAGGAAAAAGTATTTAAATACAATTTAGAAAATGTTTTTATTAGCTCAGATTCCAAAAGTTTAATTTCTAGAATTAGTCTCAATCCAAATAATTCAGATAGCGACACCTGGTGGCCATATGTATGAATAAAAAACAGAACAGCAAATAAATAGGAGAACCTATGCAGTCAAAGTCAACTCTTTCTTCAGCACTATGGTATTTTTCATGAAAAAAAAAAAAAGGTTTTATTTCACACTGTGCTCTTTTTTATTTTATTTTTAGTGACGAGAGGCTCTGCCCAGCTCTAGTCGCTTCTATTTGGCTGGGGGGATCTGCCCGGCCCTGCCTCATGAAAGATGTCACAGGAGCTGGGCACCTGCCTAGCTGAGGCCATGCCCAGGTGCAGGGCTGTTGAGACCAGCACCTAACCCAGCAGAGGGTATTAGCACCCAGGTTAGGCTCAGGGAGAGGGGCAGTTTCCAGGCAGAGCCACAGGAGAGTTGACTCAGAGCAGGGCACTTACTCCTCCCTAAGGCCTTTCAGGGGGTATTCAGGGCAGCCCGAGTAGCATTAGGTAAGCACATCAGCATGGAATGTTCCTGTGCTAGTAAAGAGCCAAAGTCCAGCCTTGGAGGGGAGCAGGTGGCTACTGGTAGAGGCTTTTTTTGCACACCTGGTCAAGGGTGTCCCACCCTTCCAGTTCATGGGAGTGGGTGCCCTTCAACCTAGAGAGCAGGGGGTGAGACCTGGCCTCAGAACCCACCAGAGACTGCAGACCCTGCTCCCTGGAGCTCACAGCCAGGAGGACCTGGGGAGCATGGAGGGCACCATTCCAGTTCCCACAGTTCCATAGGGGTGAGGGACAGTATAAGAGCAGCTGCACTACCTGCAGGCAGGCCTCCCAGAGCTCTGCCGTCCTGCTTCCCAGCTTCACTTACTCCCCCTGCCTTGAATAACGAGTAGATGCAGTGGAGACCAGGTCTGGATGCCCAGCAGCATTGTACCCCATGCCCCAGGGATGTGCCTAACCTCCTGTAGCTTACCCACTGCTGGGTCTGGGGGGGTCATATTTGCCCCAGCAATATATGGTATTTCCACCTCCCTGGGTCACAGGTTACCTGTCATTAACAGGTCAATGCCCTGCCCTCCTCTCACTTTAGGCCTCAAGCTTTGGATGGGACCCATCCAAATGTCCTAAATACAGGTCTAGAATAGGACTGTGCAGAAAACTGGGTGTCCACTCTTCTATCCATGGGGTCCACAGTCCTGGGCTCTGAGTAGCCTGGAGAAAACCAGGGCATGCTGTAGGCCACCAAATGGGCTCTCAGCAGTGATGCAGAGAGGGAGAGATGTCTGGGATCCGAGGAGAAAGCACAGACCCAGTGCCTCACTTTCTGGATCAGGGCCCACTCCCCTGCAGGTAATACTTTTCCATTATGTCTATATATATCATAAATTCTCTGTGCATTCCTCCAGGAGGGACCCTTGGGTTATGTCTGTGTCTTGGCTGTTGAGAACAGTGCTGCAGTTGAAAGGTGAAAAGTGCAAACACTTGTGTAAACATAAGTCTTTCCCAAAACTGTCCTCAGTTTTTTGAAAAAACTACCCTTCCCCTAGCAGTCAGACTGACCCAAAACTTATTCTTGTTCTCTATTTTGTCTAGCTTGCAAAACCGAGTGGCTGATCACCCTTGCCCTAGTGGTCAGGCTAACCCAAAACTCAAAAATAATGCTTTGTATGTAACTTTATGTGCTAACCAATCAAAAGAGCGCTGTAAAGCCCCCCTTTAACTTGTATGTATTTCATTATAAAAACTCTGCTAAATCTGGGCTCGGGGCCTCTTAGCATCACCGGTTACCGAGTACGCGGAGGACCAAGCCCGAGCTTGCTAATAAATGACTCTTTGTTATTTACATTGACCAAGGACTCTGGTGGTCTTCTTGGGGGTCCCATGCCGTGGTGCACAATATCTTGGGGGCTCGTCCGGGATCCCCCAAGCCCACCCAGATGCCTTATCATTGAGTCATTAACAATAGCAACATCAACGGCCGGTAAGTAAAGGCATTGCCACGTTTTTCTGTTCTGTCTGGATTGCCTGCAGGTTTTGGTTTTGGGCTGGTGGAATCCTGGCGGATGCACTAGAGGATCCCCAGCAGGATTGCGGGAGACGTCCCCCTGATCCATTTGGGTGACCTTGGTGTTACATTTGGAAAACCTCTTGAAGTCTGTTGGGCAAGCTGCCCTCAGGAATTTTTGCTTTGGTTGACAAAGTACCAACTAGGAAGTTTTGCTTTTGCGCGCTATTTTTTGTCTATGTGTTATGTAAGTGGACTTTTATTTTCGTTTTTGTCTTGTTGTTGTATCGGTCTGTCACTGTTCTCTCTCACTCCTCTAAATCTTCCCCATTTTCAATCTGGAGGAAGACAGGTCTATAAATCTCCTAACGGAGAGAAAGAAACAAGGATCTGAGGTCAAATTCATTTCATCCTTTTGGAATTATACAAGAGGCAAATTTACAACTAGTTAGACCGCCGACAGCTGTCCTTTGTTGTGATGATATCACCAACCCGCGTTGGCGCTGTTTGATTCGCCTTCTTTTTTATCAATTAACACATTCCTCCTTTTCTTGACAGTTGGATTCCTGGGCACTAAAGAGATGGGCCAGGTTCAGAGTACCCTCTTTTCTTTGCCCCCCCCCCCATTTGCTGGCCCCTATCCCTCCTCAAGACCCAGGTCAGGCAGCGGCAGAAGAGAGAGAAGCTGCAGCAGCCGGAGACGAGGAGGGAGGACTGGCTCAGGAGGCCCAGCAAGAAAAACGAGTCTAGCGGGCAGCCAGCCCCCATCAACCAGAGGCCCCAGACTCTACTATAGTGCTGCCGCTTTCCTTTAAATTGGTTAAAGAGTTAAAAACTACAATCAAAGATTTCGGCTCGACTTCCCCTTATACTTTACAAACTAATTGATTCTATTGCTGCAAAATAGATAACTTCTTTTTAATTGGCAACAAGGCTTAACCTTTTCTATGTTGATAAAAGTGAAACTTGATTTATGCCGCAGGTCCAACTCTCACTGCCAAAAAGCTGCTCTAAGATAAGCTACTAGAAAAAAAAACTTTTCCTTCTAAATTCTACCCCAGCTCATATCCAAGGCATAACAATTGCTGCTGTTTTAAAGAGCCAACCTTACTTGCTATTTTTAAGAGAGTATGATTCAGCTCCTGTTCTTGATAAGTTTCTTATTACAGTGTCTGAAAGGTATTGCTTTTCTTGCGGGTGGCAGAGAAAGTGGTGGTCAGCACCCCGTCAGCACCCTGCCCTTGCCCCGTGCCCCCGCAGGAGCCATGGCCTGCCGTGCCCTCACTTTTCTTGTGGGCAATTAGGGCATTTCAATTGTGTTTGCCAGGCTTCTACAAGATTTAAGAGAAATTAACAATACTGTTGGTTTGCAGAGCTGCTTCTTTATTGTTCCATTGTGCAAACAGGGTTGTTTCTAGAAATAAACAGATATAGGGATTAACACATAAGAGAAAGATATCAAAAAGTTATAGATATGAAAGCCATATTTGGTAAAAGAAAAAGAAAATGTTTCAAGAAAGTATTTATGTTATAAAATGGATAAAAGGTTTATGATAAAAAGTTAGACATAAAGTTTATGTTGGGAAATTAGATACAAGGTTTATGATGGGAAATTGGACATGGGGTTTATGGTGGGGAATTAAATATAAAGTTTATAGAAAAGGTTGAAAGGTTTATATGTAAAGTAAAAAAAGAAAGTCTAAGTAAATGATAAGAGGGTCTGAGTAAATGAAATAATAAGAAAGTCTATGTAAGTAAAAGATAAATTTCAAAAAGTTTGTGATTAAATTGGCAATAACTAACAAACCTCCAGTAAAATAAAAAAAAAAAAACCCTGATGTCCTTTTTTTAGAGCCAACCTTACTTGCTATTTTTAAGAGAGTATGATTCAGCTCCTGTTCTTGATAAGCTTCTTATACCCTGATCAGACATCTGATCAATGGAGGCCAGGAAACTGGTCCCTGGGGATGATGGACACCCCACTGTAAACCCTGACTTAATCAATACTTCTCTCCCTCTGTCCAGGCCTCCTCAAGATGAATGGGATTATAATACAGCTTCAGGTAGGGAGAGGCTCCGGGTCTATCACCATACTCTAATGGGGGGTCTCCGGGCAGCAGTTTGTAAGCCCACTAATTTGGCCAAGGTATACTCAGTTATGCAGGAAAGACATTAGTCACCTTCTGCTTATTTAGAAAGATTAATGGAGGCATTCAGGCAATACACCCCTATAGATCCAGAATTACCAGAGAACCAGGCAGCAGTATTGATGTCCTTTGTCAATCAGGCAGCGTCAGATATAAAGCACAAGTTGCAGAAAATGAAAGATTTAGAAGGGAAAAATATTCAAGACTTGTTGAGAATAGCTCAGAGGGTGTTTAATAATAGAGACGTACCAGAAGAAAAACAACTTAGGGCTACTAGGGAGATAACTAGGACATCGGCTATGGCAGTGCAGGGTGGAAGGTCAAAAAAAGAGAAAAGCAGGCCTCCAGATAATTGACCACCTGGAAATTCAGGGTTACATTGTTGCTGCCTGAAGCAAATGCTGCTTGGAGCAACGACGCCACAGGAGAAAATTCGGAGGCAGGATAAAAATGTAAAAGGTCTTTTATTTTTCTTCTCTCTCCAGCTTCAGCAACCTCTCGAACTCTAACCACTCTGATTCCTTTCAACCAGCAACCTTCTTCTTCTCCCACTCTCTAACCAACCTCACTCGGTTATATACATTTAGCTTTAAGAAGGACAAGTGCTTACAGCTCGAGCTTACAGGTGCATCACACAGTGTTCACGGGCATACAAAGATTCTTTGGATAATGTGTTAATATCAGGTGGAAACTTGAACATCTTTTACGGTGAAGGAGCCTATAATCAAGGAGATAGCTAAAGATTGCGGTTAGCTGAGAGCCATAAAAGATGTTCTAGTTTTCACCTAATATTAACACATTATTCAAAGAATCTTTATATGCTCGTGAACACTCTGTGACGCACCTGTAAGCTTGAGCTGTAAGCACGTGTCCTTGTTAAAGCTATATGTATATAAACTGGGTGAGGTTCATTAGAGTGTGTGGGAAGAAGAAGAAGGTGGTGGTTGGAGTTAGAGCGTTTGGAGTGATTGCTGGAGCCGGACAGAGAAGAAGAATAAAAGACCTTTTTTCATTTTCATCCTGCCTCCGAATTTTCCTGCGGCGTTCGTTGCTCCAGGCAGCTTCCGCTTCAGGCAGCAACAAGTGGTGGCCTGTACGGGGAATTCAGCGGCCAGGTAAGTAAAAAGAAAATTTAAAAATATGGGAGTGAATATAACAAAAAGTCAGTTTATAAAATCCATGAATGAAATTTTTGATATCGAGAACTCAGAGGATAGTGAGAAAAGTGAACAAGAAAGCATATCCTCTGACTCAGTTGAGACCAGCAAGGACAGTAGTAATGTAAATTCAAAAATAAGAACTGCAAAAGCCATCAGAAGCTTAATAAAATTAGCTGAGGAGTATGTACTCTCCTTAGAAGCTGAAACTCAGGATACTAGTAAAAGTGATAATAGTAACAAGGAGCCAAACCATGAGAGTATGGTCTCCTCCACTGAGCCAGTTAGGAATTATGAAGCTAGTAGTGAAGAAGAATCAAAAAGCGATTCGGGGAGCACAGTCTCCAATAAAAAGAACAAAAAGAAATTTAAAAAGAGAAAAGACCATCAAATAGAGGAACCACTAGTGCCCTCTGCTCCTTCATGGATAGAATCCCTAACAGAAACAATAAGGAGTATTGATCAGACTGTACATGCCCTTGAGGTAGAAATTGGCGGCCTTTCTGAGCGCTTATATGCTCTTGAACAACATAGAATGCAGGAGCACCTAGAACTGCCAGTATTTCAAAATGAAGAGGGACAAAGATATCACAAGTCCCTAGACTTTAAAACAATAAAGAATTTTAAAGAGGCAGTAATGACCTATGGGCCTCAAGCTCCGTTCACATTAAGTATGATAGAGTCACTTAACACCCTAATCTTAGCCCCCTCAGATTGGAAAAGTCTATGCAGAGCGGTACTAAGTGGGGGACAATACCTAATCTGGAAAACTCAATTCCAGGAACTTTGTTCAGAAATAGCAAAGAGAAATGCTGCAGCAGGTTTCCCTCAACGCAATATAGATATGCTCACAGGGGAAGGTCAGTTCAGCGAACTACAAAATCAGCTACAATACGATCCCGGTGTGTATGCCCAGATACACACAGCAGCTGTGAAAGCCTGGAAGACAATATCAGGCACAGGGGATCTGCAAGGCAGCCTATCAAAAGTTATACAAGGGCCTAACGAACCTTACACTGATTTTGTAGATAGACTCTTAAAAACAACATCTAGAGTTTTTGGCGAAGTCGAGCAAGCTATGCCTCTAGTTATCCAATTAGCGTACAAGAATGCTAATAAATATTGCCAGGATGCAATAAGGCCATGGAGAAGTAAAAAAGACTTATCAATTTATATCAGACTGTGCAAAGACATTAATGAGGCTGTTATCACAGGCAACGTAATTGCTGCAGTGATGAAAAATTCCTCCCCTCAAAATTCCCAAAGGATTCAACCTAGAACAGAATATTCCAGACAAAAGTATTATAATCAACCAAGATATGCTAAGCAATATCCCCCAAGGGTAATAAGATCCAATTCATACCACGCTCCAGGCCGATGCCCCAGGTGCAAAAAGGGTATACATTGGGCCAATCAATGCCATTCCAGATATGATATATATGGAAATGATTTATCCAGGATTTCAAAAAATGGGGCACGGGGCCCAATGCCCCAGGGCCCACAAATGTACGAGGCACTAGAGGAGGAATGCCCTCAGATCCAAATGATTCCTCGTCACAATCCCTCCTACCTATTAACTCCCTTATCAGAGGGACAAGAGGAAGTGCAGGATTAGATCTCTGTTCTACTGCCCAGATGGTCCTGACACCTGAAATGGGGGTTCAGCTGATTCCTACGGGAATCAGGGGACCTCTCCCTTCAGGAACTGTGGGACTATCCTTGGGCATAGTTCCAAGAGTTTATTAGGCTTTAATGTTATACCAGGGGATATTGATTCAGATTATAATGGAGAGATTAAAATAATGCTAAGTACACACAGGGGCATCATGTCCGTAAATCAAGGAGACAGAATCGCACAGCTGCTCCTCATTCCCAGTCTCCATAATTCTTTTAAAAGCATGCCACAAAATAGAAATAGCAGAGCATTCAGTTCCACTGGTTCAGGACCTATGGCTTTCTGGGTCCAGGACTGTTCACGGAGGCTGATGTGCAAATTAAAAATTCAAGGTATAGAGATGGAGGGGCTGATTGATACAGGAGCTGACTCTTCCATCATAAATCTACAACAATGGCCTAAGCACTGGCCTCTACAGAAAGCCTCAACCAGTTTAAGAGGCTTGGGATACAGTAATAGCCCAGCACAAAGTACTGTAATCTTCAATTGGCAAGACAATGAAGGCCATACAGGAACATTCCAACATTATGTTTTAAACAGCTTGCCAGTTACCCTATGGGGAAGAGATATCTTACATTAAATGGGGCTACACCTAGCAACCAAGCCTGCAGGTGTTAAGAATAAAAATCCTAATCATAATAAAAAAGGCAAAGGACATTTTTTCTAGGGGCCACTGAGAAAACAATTTTAAAAATACCATGGCTCTCTAATAAGCCAGTTTGGGTCCCTCAGTGGCCCCTATCCAAAGAAAAATTGCAAGCAGCCCATCAATTAATTAAAGAACAATTAGAAGCAGGACACACAGAGCCTTCCACCTCTCCCTGAAATTCTCCCATATTTGTAATTAAGAAAAAATCAGGAAAATGGAGACTATTACAAGATCTAAGACAAATTAACAAAACAATGCAAATTATGGGCCCTACTCAACCTGGAATTCCTAATCCTGTAGCTATTCCAAAAAACTATTACCTTATAACTCTTGATATAAAGGACTGTTTCTTTTCCATTCCCCTACATCCTCTGGATGCCCCCAGGTTTGCTTTTTCAATTCCTTCTATCAACAATAATGGCCCTGATAAAAGATATCAATGGAAAGTATTGCCGCAGGGAATGGCAAATAGCCCTACAATGTGCCAACTATATGTGGACAGAGCTATACAGCCCATTAAAAACAAATATCAAGACCTCATGTGTCTACACTACATGGACGATGTTTTATTAGCTCACCCTAATCAACAAATCTTATTTAATATATTTAGTGAAATAACAAAGAATTTAAAAAATATATGGCTTATATATAGCAGAAGAAAAAGTTCAAAGCAGATCACCTATACTATATTTAGGCTTTAAAATCATGAATACTTTTGTTAAACCCCCCAAAATTCTAATAAGTAAAGAACATTTGACCACCCTCAATGATTTCCAAATATTACTGGGAGACATTAATTGGCTTCACCCTACACTAAGCCTCACTACTGGACAATTAAAACCTTTATTTGACATCCTTTGCGGGAACCCTGATCCATCCTCACCACGAACATTAACTCCTGAGGCCAGGAGAGCTCTAAAATTAGTAGAACAGGACTTTGAAAAATCCCATTGTGATAGATTTGATTTTGCACAACCACTAATATTATTATTATTCCTTCACAATATACTCCAACAGGAGTAATTTGGCAACAGGGACCTATATTATGGATACATTTGCCTGTCTCTCCTAAAAGTACAATTGAGTCTTATACCTCCATGGTGGCTAAACTTATTCTTCAAGGACTTAAAACCTCTACTAAAATATTTGGAATTCATCCCGCTACTATTATTACTCCCTTATTCATCGTCACAGGTTGAATATTTGTGCTTCAATGATAATGATTGGGCTATAGCTAGATGCTCTCCTTCTGCAAATTTTGACAATCATATTCCTAAATCTCCTATACTGTCCTTTTGTATCAATCATCCTATCATATTCCCACAGGTAGTAAAAAATTAACCCATTCCTAAAGCATTTAATGTATTTACAGATGGATCCTCTAACAGTACTGCTGCAGTAGTCACTCAAAATGAAAAATGATTCATATCACTAATCAAAAATCAGTTCAATTAGTGGAACTCGATGCGATAATAATAGCTCTGAAAAATTTTAAGGAACAGCCTATGAATATTTTTTCAGACAGCCACTATATTGTACATGCTGGCCCTAAATTGGAGCTAGCAGGTCCAATAGCACCACATACTCCAGCTTTTAAATTGTTTAATCAAATCCAAAATCTCCTATGTTAATGAAAAGAACCTTTATTTATAGGTCACATAAGAGCTCACACTAATCTGCCTGGTCCTCTCCATGAAGGTAATCAAAAAGCTGATGCCCTCACTAAAACAATATTTATATTTACTACAGTACAACAAGCTACTTTATTTCATTCCCAGTTCCACGTTAATAGCACGACCTTAAGACAAAAATTTAAAATCACAAAAGAACAAGCTCGTAGAATTGTAAAAGAATGTCCATCTTGTGTAACACTTTTGCCCAATTCACATTATGGGGTTAACCCATGAGGTTTGATGCCCAATCATTTGTGGCAGATGGATGTCACACATGAGCCAAGTTTTGGAAAATTACGATTTATTCATGTCACCATAGATACATGCTCAGGCATGATTTTTGCTTTTTTACATTCCGGAGAAAAAATTAAAGATACTGCATCTCATTGTCTGCAAGCTTTTGCTGCATTGGGCATCCCCAAAATGCTTAAAACAGATAATGGCCCTGCATATACCTCCACATCCTTCAAAGAATTTTGTACAAAGTTCAATATTATCCACAAAACAGGTATTGCTTATAATCCTCAGGGACAAGGAATAATTGAAAGAGCAAATCAGACACTTAAAAATATGTTACTAAAGCAAAAAGATGGAAACTGGAAAAATCCTAAGGACAGATTGGCAGTTGCCCTGTTTACCCTAAATTTCTTAACTTTAGATTCTAATGGACATTCGGGTGGAGATAGACACTGGAACCCACACCAACAACATAAGCCTTTGGCTTACTGGAAGGATGTTCTTTCAAGTACATGGAAGGGTCCAGACCCAGTATTAATTTGGGAGAGAGGATCTGTTTGTGTTTTTCCAAAGCATGAATCCTCTCCAATATGGATACCATCTAGATTGATAAAGCAGGTACAAAGTCAAAAGGATCAAGACGAAGTTATTGAGGAGTCTAGAGTGAATGAACAAGTACAAAATCAAGAGGACCAAAATGAAGGTATGGAGTGATTCCCTTAAAAGAGTCGTCCATTAAATTTAAATTTAAATTTAAATTTAACTTAAATTTCATCTTCCCGGCTGGGACAAAAAGATCTCTCTTTTAGTGTATACACAATTGTATTTTTTTTCTTTTATATATGTCTTTATGTCTGTGCATTTTTCTAAATTTCATGTTAATGTGATGTCACAAATATATGTTTATATGTTCGTCTGTCTAGTGTGACATCACAAATAATTAAATGCTTATAAAAAATAGATAGATATAGACCCAAATAACATTAATTCATTTAAGCTTAGAATATTCTAATTAGATAATCAATATATAGATAGATAGATATTCATATAAGTTCAGAATATTCTAATTAGATAATCAATTGTAATGATAATCAATTTTGATTTATAGTTGTCTCCGGGACTTCTCTTCAGCTGTGAATATGTTTAATGTTGTATAACCTGATATTTTGGTGTTTTGACATAGGATCGTTTATTTGTTATTAACTTCATTTGTTTAATAGCTGATTAATTTGAATTATTTCAACAGGTATAGGATTGCTGTATATACAGAGACTCCAGAATTCCAGCTAACAAATTATTTTTCCAAAGCGCCTTTAGCTTTTCTTTATCTTTTTTTTTTTTTTTTTTTTTTTTTTTTTTTTTTTGTGGTACCGGGATTGAACTCAGGGGCACTCGACCACTGGGTCACATCCCCAGCCCTTTTTTGTATTTTATTTAGAGACAGGGTCTCACTGAGTTACTAAGTTTCTCACCATTGCTGAGGCTGGCTTTGAACTCACGATCCTCCTGCCTCAGCCTCCCAAAGTGCTGGGATTACAGGCATGCGCCACCATGCCCGGCTGCTTTTCTTTATCTTTAATGAAGTAAACACTCTCAGTTTCTCTTTGATTATTTCGGAATGTGATATTTTGCCAGCTTATGTTTGTGGGAGCTTAAGCAGCAATGTGTGTGAGCAGAGATCAACTTTTATTTTCTACTCTAATAATTCTATTTTTTTAGTTTGACAGCTCACCTTTTGATCTCAGTGCTAGAATAGCACTGCCTTTCCCTTAATAATGGATGCTTGAGTTTTTAGGTAGCGGGCCCTGAAGATTTGCTGGTGGAAATGTCTAGACATAAAAAAGACAGCTGCTGCTACAACTGCAGGGACCACGGTCCCTGCAAGCATCCCTGATGCTCAAGCATCCTCACCAGCAGTGTGGCCTCTGCTCTGCATGCATGGGGCCTCCTGAATCTATGTGTTATAACTTATGGACATCTTGATTTTCCATTATTTTGGGACATACGGGACAATGCCTTGCGGGTATTTGTCTAAGAGAACTCAGTGTGTTACTTGATGAAACTAAGGGCAGCTGATTCGCTTAAAGAACTTGATACGCTATGGAAGCTTGGCTCATCAGCAATAGGCTTGCTGCCTTAAAGCTGCAGTGTCTCCTAAAAATTGGACGACGGTTAGTCAACACGCAGTCAATCCTGAAGGACTCTATTGAATAGCTGGTTAGCCTATGACGGGTAAGATCCCCAGAAGGGGACAACCTAAGACACAGCAAAGTCACACGGGACAGTCTAATGTGGCTGGCATGTCAACCTAAGCCAGGAGTCAGGACAGCCTCAATTCCCATGACGGGTAAGAATGTCAGTTGCACATGGACGTCATAGAACATCCCCTCTTTTAAAACTAAAAGGGGGAAATGAAGGAGCCTATAATCAAGGAGATAGCTAAAGATTGCAGTTAGCTGAGAGCCATAAAAGATGTTCTAGTTTCCACCTGATATTAATACATTATTCAAAGAATCTTTATATGCCCATGAACACTCTGTGACGCACCTGTAAGCTTGAGCTGTAAGCACGTGTCCTTGTTAAAGCTATATGTATATAACTGGGTGAGGTTCATTAGAGTGTGTGGGAAAAAGAAGAAGGTGGTGGTTGGAGTTAGAGCGTTTGGAGTGATTGCTGGAGCCAGAGAGAGAAGAAGAATAAAAGACCTTTTTTCATTTTCATCCTGCCTCTGAATTTTCCTGTGGCGTTCGTTGCTCCAGGCGGCTTCCGCTTCAGGCAGCAACATTACGGCTCTCAGCTAACCGCAATCTTTAGCTATCTCCTTGATTAGGGCACCTTAATTTCCCCCCTTTTGTTTTAAAAGAGGGGATGTTCTAGGATGTCCATGTGCAACCAACATTCTTACCCGTCATCCGATAATCAAGGCTTTGCCCTTGACTCCTGTCTTAGGTTGATATGTCGGCCACATGAGAATGTCCAGTGCGACTATGCCTGTCTTAGGTTGTCCCTGCTCTGGAGATCTTACCTGTCATAGTCTAACCAGCCATCCAATCGAGCCCTTCAGGATCAACTGTGTGTTGACTAACAACCATCTGATTGTGAGGAAATGCTGCGGCTTTAAGGCGACAAGCCTACTGCTGATGAGCCAAGTTTCCATAGTGTATCAAGTTCTTTAAACAAATCAGTTGCCCTAAGTTTCATCAAGTAACGCACTGAGTTCACTAGACAAATACCCACAAGGCAGTGTTCTGAAATGTCCCAAACAATGAAAAATCAAAATGTCCATTAGTTATAACATGTTGATCCAGGAGGCCCCATGCATGCAGAGCAGAGGCCACACTGCTGGTGAGGCTGTTCGATGCTTGAGCAGCAGGGATGCTTGCAGTGACCGCGATCCCTGCAGTTGTAGCAGCAGCCATCTTTTTTATGTCTAGACAATGCCACTGGCAAATCTTCAGGGCCCGCTACCTAGAAACTCAAGCATCCATTATTAAGGGAAAGGCAGTGCTATTCTAGCACTGAGTCAAAAGGTGAGCTGTCAAACTAAAAAAAGAATTATTAGAGTAGAAAATTAAAGTTGATCTCTGCTCACACACATTGCTGCTTAAGCTCCCACAAACATAAGCTGGCAAAATATCACATTCAGAATAAACCAAAGAAAAACTGAGGGTGTTTACTGCATTAAAGATAGATTAAGGAAAAGCTAAAGGCACTTTGGAAAAATAATTTGTTAGCTGGAAACCTTGAGTCTCTGCATACACAGCAATTCTATATCTGTTGAAATAATTCAAATTAATCAGCTATTAAACAAATAAAGTCAATTACAAATAAGCAATACCATGTCAAATGCCAAAATATCAGGTTATACAGTATTAGTCATATTCATAGCTGAAGAGAAGTCCCGGTGACACCTATAACTGAAAATTGATTATCACTTTTAAATTGATTATATAATTAGCTATTAAACAAATAAAGTTAATTACAAATAAATAATCCCATGTCAAATACCAAAATATCAGGTTATACAGCATTAGTTAAATTCATAGCTGAAGAGAAGTCCCGGAGACACCTATAATTCAAAATTGATTATCACTTTAATTGATTATCTAATTATAATATTCTAAACTTAAATGAATTAACATTATTTGGATCCATATCTATATATCTATCTATCTATTTTTTTTATCTATCTATCTATATATATATATTAAATATATCTATCTTTTTTTTTCATAAGCTCTTTGTTATTAGTGACGTCACACTGGACAGATGCACATATAAACATATATTTGTGACATTACATTAACATGAAATTTAGACAAATGCACAGACATAAAGACATATATATAAGAGAAAAATACAATTGTGTACACACTAAAGAGTAATGCTAGTAGTACAGCTCTTACTCTCGTGTGGCTTCATCAGTTGCTTGTAGTCATAATGAAGTATAAAAGAGAATATAAGCACTGAAGATTTCACAGAAGAAATGGAGATATCAGAAACTTCGTGATCATCAAATTTAAACCATTGCTGTCTTACTGCATTTTTACAATAGGCAGTGTCAGTGGCCTCCATCCAGGCTACCGTAGTGATTTGAAACAGAAAACAAATTATATTTCTTTATATTGTTCTTTGGACCAATAACATACTGTGACAGGTCAAAATTTTCTAAAGGGAAGTCCACAGGTGTCTGTAATTTTTGCTTACACCTGCCATTATAGGAAAAACACTTCAAATGTACTATAAGAACAGGTGGTAACTTCCAAATTTCTATCTTTTTTTAGAGAATCCCGTTGAGCTCTGCAATAACTGCAATAGAATCTGTTGTTATCTGTGAGTTTTTCTGCTTTGGAAACTAATCTAAGACAATCCTGTAATGTGCATTTACTTGTGGATACTAGTGGTAGAGATAAATGCATGAAGGTCTCAAATGTCCTAGATTTTTTTTTTTTTTGAAAATGAAAAAGGGTCTTCCAGGCTTTAACAGCAGCTGTGTGTATCTGGACATACACACCGGGGTCATATGTTAGCTGATTTTGTAGTTCAGCGAACTGACCTTCACCTGTTAGCATATCTACATTACATTCTGGGAAACCTGCTGCAGCATTTCTCTTTGCTGCTTCTGACAAAGTTCCTGGAATTGAGTCTTCCAGATTAGGTATTGTCCTCCGCTTAATACTGCTTTGCATAACACCTTCCAATCTGAGGGGGCTAAGATTAGAGTATTTAGTGACTCTATCATACTTAATGTGAATGGAGTTTGAGGCCCATAGGTCATTACCACCTCTTTAAAATTCTTTATTGTCTTAAAATCTAGGGATTGGTGGTATCTTTGCCCATTTTCATTTTTGAAAACTGGCAGGTCCCAATGTTCCTGCAGTTTTTGGTGTTCGAGGGCACATAAGCACTCAGAAAGGCCATTAATCTCTGCCTCAAGGGCACACATACACCCAGAAATACTCCTCATTGTTTCTGTAAGGGATTCTACCCATGAGGGAGAAGAGGGCACTAGAGGTTCCTCTACTTGACGGTCTTTTCTCCTTTTTAATTTCTTTTTGTTCTTTTATTGGGACTGAGCTCCCAGAATCGCTTTTTGATTCCTCTTCACTACTACTTTCATAGTTTCTAACCGGCTTAGTGGAGGAGGTCATATTTTCATAGTTATTTGGCTCCTTCTTATTACTATCACTTTTTACCAGTATCCTGAATTTCATCTTTTAAGGAGAGTACATACTCTTCGGCTAATTTTAATAAGTTCTGATGGCTTTTGCAGCTCTTACTTTTGAATTTACATCACTACTCTCCTTGCTGGTCTTAACTGAGTCAGAGGCTATGCTTTCTTGTTCACTTTCCTCACTATCCACTGAGTCTGCAATGTCAAAAAATTCATCCATTGCTTTTATTATACGACCTTTTGTTATTTTTGCTCCCATTTTTAAAATTTTCTTATTTCTTATCTGCTGACCGAATTCCCCGTATGGGCCACCACTTGTTGCTGCCTGAAGCAAATGCCGCTTGGAGCAAAAACGCCGCAGGAGAAAATTCGGAGGAAGGATGAAAATGAAAAAGGTCTTTTATTCTTCTTCTCTCTCTGGCTTCAGCAACCTCTCAAACTCTAACTGCTCTGACTCCTTTCAACCAGCAACCTTCTTTTTCTCCCACTCTCTAACCAACCTCACCCAGTTATATACATTTAGCTTTAAGAAGGACAAGTGCTTACAGCTCAAGCTTACAGGTGCATCACACAGTGTTCATGGGCATACAAAGATTCTTTGAATAATCTATTAATATCAGGTGGAAACTTGAACATCTTTTATGGCTCTCAGCTAACTGCAATCTTTAGCTATCTCCTTGATTAGGGCTCCTTCATAAGTTGACAAATGCAGGATATAGCAAAAAAGAATCAGAGAACAGAGTAAGAGGGGACAGGCTGGGGGCATATTGGGAAATTGATTTCACCGAGGTAAAACCTAGAAAATATAGATATAAGTACTTACTAGTCTTTGTAGATACTTTTTCAGGTTGGGTAGAGGCGTTTCCCACCAAGTGAGAGACGGCACAAGTGGTGGCTAAAAAGATTTTTGAAGACCTCCTGCCAATGTATGGATTTCCTGTTATGATAGGGTCAGACAACGGGCCAGCATTTACTTCCCAGGTAAGTCAGGGGCTGGCTTTGATACTTGGGGCAGATTGGAAATTACATTGTGCATACCGACCCCAGAGCTCAGGACAGGTAGAAAGAATGAACAGAACCCTAAAAGAGACCTTGGCCAAATTAATCATAGAGACTGGCAGTGACTGGGTGGCCCTCCTTCCCTATGCCCTTTATAGAGTGCATAATTTCCCCTACAAGATGAAGCTTACCCCCTATGAGATCATGTTTGGGGCTCCACCCCCAATAATCCCTAACCTAACCAAACAACTCCTAAAAGAAGATGAGGCAGAGGATCTTGAACTCTTGTTTTCCCTCCAGGCCCTGCAGAGGGCCCACGAGGGGGTTTGGCTGAAGCTCAAAGACCTGTATGAGTCAGGACCAACCCCCATTCCCCACAACAGAGCAACCTAGAGCCACTGTGAAAAGAACGTACATGGTCATCTTGACTACACCCACCGCTCTCAAGGTTGACGGCATTTCCTCCTAGATTCACCATATCCATGCCAAGTCTGCTGACCCCTTTCCTGACATCGTGTTTCCTGCCCTGGATGATTCTGCGTGGCGAGTGGACAGATCCAAGGACAACCCGCTGAAGATCAAGCTTTGTTGCCACAAACTGTGACTATGTTCTTTCCCTTACCCTATTGTATAACAGACAGCTGGCTTTTTGCTAGAGGAAATCCCAATCCTCATCAACCTTACCTATTAACCTGGGAACTCACCCCAAAATGGGGCGACCCCATACCCTTGGCTACCAAAGAAGCCCCCAAAACTAGCCACTGTCGGGTGTATGGCCCAGAAGGGGCCTTAGGACTTTCACAGTAGGGGGGCTGCAACACCCTGATGAAGAGCTACTACCCAGGAAGGCAACCCTTTTATGTATGTCCCAGAGAGGGGAGATCTCGTTCAGAAGAAAAAAGTTGTGATGAGGAGGCTGATTTTTTATTGTAAATGTGAAACCACTGGACAGGTTAGCTGGGGACCTGCCTCGAGCTGGGACTTAATTACTATTACTAGAGATCCTACTGTAAAGAGAAAACTAATAATTGTAATAAAATTCTAACCAGACCATGTAAAAAGTTCCAATGTAATCCCCTGGTAATCAAGTTTACTGAGGCACGAAAAAAGTTCACTGACTGGACCCAAAGAAAAAGTTAACATTCAGCTTTGCCTCCCTCCTTTCCCTGCTTCTAGGTTTTATAAACAACTGCTATAAAAGAGAAACAATAGTGCTTTGAAATCCCAGACAGAGAAAGTTGACTTTTATCAGACAGCCTAAATGGTGTGCAGAGAAAACAGTTTCAGAAAATCCATGAGAAATAATTATGGTACAGCTGATGGTACTGAGGGCCCAATACCAGCCCGTTAACCCCAAACAACAGGAGTCAGAGCCCAGAGCCATAGAGACCCAAGATTGGCTCTCAAGGTGTTCTTGGAAAGGGGGGAATGAAAGATGAAAAATGCAAACACTTGTGTAAACATAAGTCTTTCCCAAAACTGTCCTCAGTTTTTTTTGAAAAAAACTACCCTTCCCCTAGCGGTCAGACTGACCCAAAACTTATTCTTGTTCCCTATTTTGTCTAGCTTGCAAAACCGGGTGGCTGATCATCCTTCCCCTAGTGGTCAGGCTAACCCAAAACTCAAAAATAATGCTTTGTATGTAACTTTATATGTTAACCAATCAAAAGAGTAAAGTAAAGTCCCCCTTTAACTTGTATATATTTCATTATAAAAACCCTGCTAAATCTGGGCTTGGGGCCTCTTAGTGTCACTGGTTACTGAGTGTGTGGAGGACCAAGCTCGAGCTTGCTAATAAATGACTCTTTGTTATTTACCAGTGAGCCTGGGGCTGCAGATCTCTCAGCCAAACTGATTCCATAGAGAAGGAAAGCAGGAAGGTGGTTGCCTGGGACTGAGGGGAGGGAAGGGTAGATGGCATTTAATGGTGACAGAGTTTCAGTTGTGCACTAAGAAAAAGTTCTGCAAATTGATTGCACATGAGATGAATACTCTTAGTGTTGATCCACAATGCAAGGAAAAGACTGACTCCAATTTTGAATCAAATTAAAGGAAGCTTATATTGTGTATAAAAGAAGGCTGACCAGCAGATGTCTCTCCAAAAAACAGGGCTAGAGATCAGCCCTGCCCTCTGGGAAGACAAGGTTTTTATAGCACAGAAAGTAACAAAACTAAGGGTGGGGGGTGGTGTCTTGGGAAACCTTACAGCTAACAGGGTTCTGGCAAATACTACAAGGGCAGATAGGAAATTAATGATCTACATGGCATGATATTTCAAAGTAAGGAGTAAATTCAGGTCCAACATCAGAATTTATGAGGCACTGTTGAGGTTTCAGAGAGGGTTGTTATCTGGTCAGGGGGAGCCAGCATTTATGGGGTGCCATTAAGAATTTTTAGAGAGGGTTGTTATCTGGTGAGGGAAAGCCAGGCATGGGTGAGTTCAAGGCATGGGCAGGAATTCCAAGCAAGTTTTTTTTTTTTTTAAACACACAATATATAGTTAGGCCAAATAGAATCTTAGCATTTTACAGTAAAACAGAAATGAATTTTCATAACTTTGTGATGAGCCTGGCTCCCAATCTTAAGATGGAATTATGCTGGGTTCATCACTTAACACTACTGACACAAACACTTAACAGCAGATAAGATGGTGGTATTGTGTATTTTATCACAATTAAAAAAGGATTTATGCTCATTGTAGAAGAATGTGGAGAATGCAGAAAGAAAACACTGAAAACTTCATCACCTTGACATTAACCTTTTAGCAGTATTAGACATACTTATGGCTGAATAAAACTAAAGGTATAGTCATTTGTTTCACATGAAGAATTTACAATATGCTTGGAATGGACTCTGTGTATGTATTACAAGTTGTCCTACAATAAATTGATTGCCTGTGTGTTCTCCTCAGGGTGGATTTCTAGAGGAGGGACTTCCAGGTGGGAGGACAAAAGGGACATGTATCTTCCCCCACAGGGACGTGTTATTCTGCATCCCAAGCAGCCCCTTCCTACAGTGTGTGTTTCTTCAAAGACCCACCAACAGAGTAAAAGGGCAGATGTTTTCTCCCCTACCATATAATTAAGAATGGGACATCTGTGAATTTTTAATTTGCATTTCAAGGAACCCCAGCATCTTGAAGGTAAAGGGTCATGGCACTTCTTTGCATGTTAACTTCTCTATTCCATTTCAGTGTTGCCTCAAATATTTAGAAGCTCCTTATAAATTAGGCAGAGAAATACAGTTCCCAGCATGTCAAATGTCCTTTTGTTTTGCCTAATGTATTTTTTAAAATACAAATGCTTTAAAAATTTTTTATAAGTTTTCTTTTCTCTAATTGCTTTTGAACTTTGAATCTTAGTTTTTTTCTAGGGCCTGGTTGTAGAGACACTAAGCAGTTTTCTTCTGGTGCTTCTATGGTTTATCATTCATTTATGCATTCATGTCTCTGATTCATTTGGAAATCTTTCTGAGGGGTGGTGTGAGAAACAGACCTGCAACCACAACACTTATTAAAAACCCATTCCACCACCCATCAGAGATTTCCTGGTTGTCAGACTTGCATGGGATTTAATCCCACATCTGGCTTCCTAGGCTGTCCTTTTGCTGAGTCTGTGCATCTGTCAGGACTCTGTCATAAGGATGAGGCTTGATGGTGTACCCCAGTATTTGGAGGGCTTTTACTCCTCTTTCCTCTACCTTTCCAGGATGTTCCTGGATATTCATGTTTAGTTGTCAAGTTGCATTCTGTGACGTGTGTCTCCAGCTCCACAGTTTGTGATGGACAGAAGAGACCCACCTTGGTGCTGGCCTTCCACACTAGAGCGTGCCTATATTTTCTTAAGTGTTAAGTCTGTTTTTATGTCTTGCAAGAATGTACTTCATGGTTTTTCTCATTTAAGTTTTGGTTATTTTTAAGCTTAAAAGTAGACTTTTTTTTTTCTGGGCATTGTAATTCCAGTGGCTCAGGAGCCTTAGACAGGAGGGAGGATCATGGGTATAAAGCCAGCCTCAGCAACAGCAAGGCACTAAGCAAGTCAGTGAGATTCTGTCTCTAATAAAATACAAAACTGGGCTGGGACGTGGGTCACTGGTTGATTGTCCTTGAGTTCAGTCCCCAGCACACCACACCCCAAGAAAAAGTAGGCATTTTTTTCCTTCCTTTCTTTTTTTTTTGTTGTGTGTGTATGTTGTAGAAAGGGGGTATTCTCTGCTGTTTCTACTCATTTCCACTTGCATTTTGAGGTCTGAGGATTTTCACATGCTTATGTGGTCAGCCACTGTGTTGTTACCCATTCTCTTATTGTCAGTAGTGACTTTTCTATGAAGTTTTCTGGGTTTTCCAGATCTGTAATCAAGTCATCTGTGACTGTGGTTTTTCCTGTTCCTTTCCAGTTCCCAAGCCTTTCTCTAATGGCTTTCTGATTGCCAATTTAAAGCCAATATTTAAACATGAAGTGGCTGGTGAACGTTGCTAACTTAATCTCTGTCACCTGCGCTGTGTGTGCACCAGGAGCAGGTGGAGCTGCCCTGTCTGGTTCCTGAAGCCCCATGTCTGTGATGGGCAGCTTCCTGGGGTTCTCCTGCAGAGGCGGTCACTCTAAGTGGACTCCACTATTTCAGGCCTGCATTCTTGCCCACCTCCTTTGTTGGGCTGTGTGATCTCTCTGGCAGTTGGAGAGGTGGTCATGGGCTCCCTGACCACCCTCTGCCTGCTGAGTCCTGCCAGAGTCTCCACCAGGATCAGGAGGTTGCTGCCCACCCCTCCTCCTTCTGCAGATGATTCAGCCTCCTGGGACAGGATTTCCAGAGTCCCTCCCTCCAGGGCTCTTGCACTGCTGAGCTATGGACTCCCTTGTGGCCTCCAACCCTGCTTGGCTCCATGGGACACTCTCCTGAAGTCTACAGACACCCTTTTCTTGTTCCTGCTTCTGTGTCACTTCAACCCCTCTGTGACATGCTCTGCACCAATGAGAGTTGATCCTGGCTGTCCAGCACTGTGCACTGGGGACGTGAGAGACCACCTACCTGCTGACAGGGAACTATAAGCCAATAGGGAGGGTGGTGTGGCAGCTGCTGGGCTGCACAGGCTGGGAGCACTGAGTCTCCTGGGGCAGGGGAATAGCTGCCTTCTTCACTCTCACCTGGAAGACAAAGTTTCCTTCTGAGGCTATTTAGTGCCTCACTTTTGCCTAGACTGATGTCAGAACTTACCCCTGCATTTTCTTCTAGAAGTGTCTTAGCTTTGGCCTTACATTTATGTCTTTCCTCCACATTGAGCTGATTTGTCTATACGGTGAGTTGAGGGTCTCATTTCCTTCATCGCCCCAACAGGAGCATTTCTTGAAGATGCTGCTCCCTGGGCCCCCCCCCCTTTTTTGTATTTTACTTCTCTGAAACCTGGTTGTGCACATGCCCCCCAAAGCATCTCTGGGGCCTGTCTTCTGCTTCCCTTGGTCCTCGGTCTGTTCCCTGCAGCAGCAGCTCTTGGACTACCACTGCTTTGTGGTGCCCTGAAGCCAGCTACTGGGCTGTCTCTGCTTCCGTCTTTCTGCTCAGGATGGCTTCACCTCCTCTAGTGGTGCCATGGGAAGTATGGGATTGTTTTTTCTATTTGTATGAAGAATGACATTAGAATTTGATAGGATTGCTTTCTTTTGAATAAATAAAGTATTTTGTTATTCCATTTTACTCCCTTTTATATATTTTGTTGTGCAGAGTTACTGGTTAGAGACCTAGAGGTGGAATTCCAGGAAAAACAGAAGAGCTGTGCTGGGGAAGAGAAGCCCAGGTGGCACTTGCAAGGCCACAGCTCTTCAGCTTGGCACCAGTCCCCTGGCCCCTTTACCCCAATCTTCTCATCACCAAGCGAACACTCTCGTTACCCCTTAGCAGCAGGACTTAAATATCATACAATGCCTGGTGTGTGGTGGGCACCTCTGGACACAGCTCCCATGGTGACAGTGTCATCACTCCATCCTCTTGGGATTTACTGCTGGTAGGTGGACGTTCGAAGCTCAGAAGCTCTGTGGTCAGCACTGTCCTCCTGCTTTCCCAATGACCTCCACCTGGGAAAAGGCCTGTTGGGGCAGGCATGTCACCTTGCCCCAGGGTATAACAGGCACTCCAGGAACAGTTAAGGGAGCTGGGAGAACAGGTTCCTAGTGGCTCAGCTGCTCTTATATCCTGTCACCTGTCACCCTGGGGTGGGGAAGACCTTGCTGTTCTCCACTTAAGTGGGAGATTCTCAACTTCCCAATTTTCCTTTTCTTTATCTTCAGCCCCTACTTTTTTGGTAAAATATGCAGAACATAAAATTTAGCATTTTTTTTTTTTGGTAATCAGGATTGAACCCAGAGGTGCTTTAACACTAGCTACATCCCTTTTTTTGTTATTGAGACATCTTGCCAAGTTGCTGAGCTACGGGCTTCAACTCACCATTCTTTGCCTCAGCTTCCAGAGTTGCTGGGATGACAGTTGGGCACCACTGTGCCAGCTAAAATTCACCATTTTAAAGTGCACGTCCGAGGCTCACAGGTAGACTAACAGTGAAGACAGTTTGCAGAATAATGTCCATAGCATGGTATTGGCATACATTAATGCATTAAAAGCTCAATGCTGTCACTGATGGACACACCTGAGCACAGGAATGGTGTTGGAAGGCTGTGCACCAGTCTCATGACAGGGTTGCCTGCAGGGCTTAGAGACAGGGGATGGCACAGGCTTGGTTTGCCTCTACTTGTAGTGTTAGGTAGAAGGAGTGGGTGATTCTATAAATGTATTTTAGAATGCCTTGTCAGGAGAGAGAAGAAAAGAGCCCCTTAGACCCTCATAGAGTTCTCAGAAGGGTGGTCAATCCAGGCCCAGCCTCGCTAGTGCCTCAACATGGCCTGCATCTTCCCAAGTCAACTGCAGACGTGGCCCGTGTCTTCAACCCACACTCCTGCTTGTCATTCACCAGTGGCAATTTCCATGTCAGAGTTTTCCCAAGTGTTTTACGATGATGGTTTATTGTGCATTGAAAATGTCCTTGGAGATGGGGTAGAAAATTTAGCAAGAGGGTCCTTCAGCAGCTTCTCCAAGGCCACAGAACAAATCAAAGAGTGTACCCTACACAAACACATGTGAAGGGGGAGAAAAGTCACAGGCCCCAGAGCTCGGGGCCTCACTGAGTTGACAGCTCTGGGCCAGGCCCTACTGTCCCCTGCAGGTGTCCCCAGGAGGCAGCACCACTTCAGGGCAGTCCATTGGACTGGCAGCCTCACTCCCCATGGGTGCTGTGTCAGTCCTGTACACGATGATCATGCAGGGCGGTGGGTTCTCCACTGTTAGATGTGCCCAAGGACTGTCGTGTGGTGTAGCTTTGCTCATTCTGCAAATCAGAAAGGAGCCCTGCATCAGTCACATTTTAAAGTCTCATCTTTGTCCATTAATGATTGGGAAATGACTGGGTCGTGGGAGTCTTAACCCAATCATTGAGTGAATCCAGATAGGGATTAGCTGAGTGCTAACTGGGCTGGAGGTGGGGGCCATCTGGGTTGTAACTTTGGGGTAGATATTTGCATCTGGAGAGGGGAGTCTCTCTCTGCTATCTGATCATCATATGAGCTGCTTCACTCAGCCACACTCTTCCACCATGATGTCCTGCCTCACCTCGAGTCCAGAGAATGGAGCTGGCCTTCTATGGACTGAGACCTCTCGAAACCATGAGCCCAAATAAACTTTTCCTCCTCCTACAATTGTTTCTGTCAGGTCGTTTTGTCACAGCAGTGAAAAAGCTGACTAAAACACCACAGCAGGTTGAAAACATTGTAAGACAACCATACATTTAATAGCCTAACCTTCTGACCCTCACAGCTCTACCTACCTTACCTAGGCTGGGCAAAATCATCCAGCACAAAGCTTTCTGTATAATAATGGACAGAGCATCTCACATACTATTAAACTCTGCACTGAAAGTGAGAACCCTTTGCACGGGTGCATTTTTGTACCACCATAAAGCCAAGAAACTGCAGGTCTGTCCCTGTCTACATGAATTAAGTTTTATTTATGAATCTAATGTGTATTATGATTGGTGTTTCAGTGCCAAGTGCCCATCATTGGGCACCCACCTCCACCTGCTGCTGGTAAGAGCTTGAGACTCACCCTCCTGCTCCTGCGACACCCTGGGCAGGAACATCACTTGTGTGTGAGAGCAGTGACGCTGTACCCAGAAGCTGCACAGGGGGAGCCCACACAGACCAGATGCAGCTCACCTGAGCTCCCGCAGGACTCGCCCGGGGTGTCTCATGGCCTCACACAGCTTCATCATGCCACTGTGGCCCAGGACATTGCCAGTGAGGTTAAGTTCATGCAGAGTCCGACTGCAGGCAATGACAGAAGCCAGGTCCTCACAGCAGGCTTCACTCAACTGGCACGAATTCAGCCTGCCAACAGCGAGGATGTGAGGGGTGGCCTTTGGGGTAGTTTCCAGCCAGACCACCCAGACTCGTCCCACAGCCTCTGGGCATCATTCTTCTCTGTGTTAGGGTCCCTTCCCCAGCCCTTGGACCAGGCTGTCACTAAACCTCACTTTGAATAACATGGCACCATGGAAGCAAGGTTCCAGAGTTGCTGGACCTGCACCTCAGATGCCCAGAAGTTTCTCTTTTTTTTACTGATTATTGAATGCAGGGTTGCTCTACCACTGAGCAATATCCCCGTCCCTTTCTCTTTTTGAGACACAAAGTCTCCATATTTGCTGAGGCTGGCCTTGAACTTGTGATCCTGCTGCCTCAGCCTCCCTAGTCACTGGGAGGACCCAGGTGTGACCCACCACACAGCCTGGTACACTTCTTGATCTCTTGGAACCCCCAAGACGCTGCTCAGGGCTGCAGCACTGTGTCCCCTCAAAGGGCCCATGTTGAAACCCCCAGGCCCCAGGTGTCAGTGCACTGGGAGATAGTCTTCATGGATGCACTGCAGGTAGACCCCAATGTGGTGTAACTGGTGTCCCAGTAAGAACAGGAAGTCCTGGCCCACACAGGCACAGAGGAAGACTGAAGACAGGGAGGGGACAGCACCCAGGAGCCAGGGCACAAGGCCTGGAGCTGTCCTCCCTGCGAGTGCTGAGTAGGAACCAGCCCCTCTGCACCTTGAGCCTGGACTTCCAGCCCCCACCCAGAAAATGCACTTAGGGTGTCTAGGTCTCTTGGTTGTGGCACTTTGCTATGGGAGCCTCTTGAAGAAACGCAGATGCTGTGCCAAAAGCAGGACTAAGCAATAAATGAGATGTGGGCTGTGTCACCTGTCATCCCCAGGTGACCCCCAACCTGCCTGTCTACCCCATGGTGAGACCAGCATTCCCAGCCAGGATCAGCCAGAGGGCCAGGCCGCAGTCAGTCAGTGAGCGCTCAGGCAGCCTTGGGTTGTTGGGAGGTTTATGTGCAACTCAGCCAGCTGCAGCTGCCCTGACAGTCTCCGCCCTGCCCCTCAGCCCCGCCTTGCCCCATGAGGATGACCCTGGGCTTGCCAGCACCCACCTGAGTTTGTTTAAGCCACAGTTGGGGTGTAGCAGAGCTCTGCTCAGCACCTTCACGCCATCATCTCCTATGAAGTTGTCCCCGATCTCCAGGGTTCTCAGGTTTGGGTTGCTGGCGAGGACGAAAGCCAGGGCCTCACAGCCCCTGGGAGTGATCCAGCAGCTCTCCAAACTGCACAGCAACAGCCAACACAGAGACCCGTTATCCCTGGGGCACCTCCCAGGCCCTGGTGGAGCCCAAACTGCTCAGTGTAGACGAGGCGCAGGGAGAGAAGAACCAGAAGTAACACCACAAGGATGTCCTGTGAGGACAGTGTGTGACTGTCCCCAGCTTGGGAGAGTCAGGGCAGATTCTAGGTTTGGAGGTGACTGAAGCCTGGGGTCCAGGGCACTGCTGTACTGCGCTCAGGGTTGCACTGCGACATTCCAGTGGCATCAGGACAGAGGCCAACTACTGCAGCCTGTGCCACGAGGACCTACACAGTTTGATTTAGATTTTATGAACCTCTTTTCAACCGGGTCAAGGAAGTTCCTAAATGTTCATGATTTTTTCCAAGAGTTGTAGTGAAGGGACATGTTTTGATGTAAACTTTCTCTGTATTTTTGTGGGATTTTTACTTTTACCCAGTTAATATACAGAGTTGCCCTCAGTGACCTTTTTATAAGCATCTCCTTTTGGAGCTGGGGATGGGCCAGGGCCCTGCAGGTGCTCAGCATGAGCTCTATCCCGAGCCACACCCTCGCCCTGAACTTTCTGATGCTGAAGCAGCTTCACATCTGTAGGGTAAACTCGGGTTTGATTCCTCCAACACGTCCTTGGAATTCGCTTGTGCCATGCTGCTCAGTGCTGCTGCATTTCACAGAGGGCACTAGGCTGCACTGGTCCTTTCCCACATTGTCCTGTTGGCCTCTGCTATCAAGATTACAGTGTCCTCAAAAGTCAGTGTGTGGGGGGTCTCTTCCCTTTGCAGTCTGGAAAGACTCTGTATAAGAGAACGTCTTCTGTGAGGGTCTAGTGGCCTCGCTGGTGCAGGCTTCTCAGCCAGATTTGATGGCTAATCTCATCACGTCCATGGTTTGGAACTGTTCATGATTTTCTTCTTGAGTTTTCTTCACTTATGATCTTCTAGAAGCTGACTGAGTCTGGGGACATGTCTTTCATGTTCTTTGTGCTAAGGTGCTCACAACACCCTGTGTCAGGACACCCAGAGCAGCTGTGGCATCTCTTGCCCTTGGTGTAGACCTGAGCACTGGAATGAGGCTGGTCTGGCCTGAGATGCACCAGAGTGTAAAAGAGGTAATGGGTCAGGACAGAAATATCAGGTGCCTCATTAATAATTATTTTGTGTTGATTACATATCAGAGTGATAATACTTGATATATGGTGAAATAAATTGTATTATTATTTGGTTTGGTACTGGGCACTGAACCCAGAAGTAGTTAACTGAACCCTGAGCCCTTTTTATGTACCAGGGTCCTTGCTGAATTGCTAGAAATGCTGAGGCTGTTTTGCTGTTGTTGTTGCTTAGGGCTCTTGGGCTCAGGCCTTTTGTGTGAGGGTCTCACTGAGTTTTAAGTGCCTTGTGCTGATGCTGTCTTTGAACTCCGATCCTCCTGCCTCAGCCTCCTCAAGTGCTGGGATTATAGGCATGTGCCACTGCCTGGCTCTGAGAATTTTTGACATGATCCTCCTGCCTCAGCTTCCTTAACCCACTTAGTGTGTGCCAATGTGTAATCCAGCTAGTAAATTGATTAAATTTTCTGCTCAATTTCACCTTTTTATACTGTAATTAGAACATTTCAAAAAGCATGTATGGCTGGCACCACATTCTACAGGAAAAGGAAAATATTGATACAAATTGTTTGTTACTGTTTGCAAGGAGCCACTTGTATCACTATGCACTTTTCTGCTGTTTTTGCTGTCTGTTTCATTCACTTCTGTACTTGTTCCCTGCATCTTTTCAGGTTTTGCCATTAAGACAACTTTGAGCTGGGCATGGTGGTGCATGCCTGTAATCCTAGAGGCTTGGGAGATGAAGGCAGGAAGATCCCAAGTTTAGAGGCCAGCCTCAGCTATTTAGCAAGGCACTAATCATTCAGAAAGACCCTCTTCATTAGTCAAGACAAATTTTTTATAAAAGGGGATGTAGTTCAGTGGTTAAGTGCCCCTGGGTTCAATCCCTGGTTACTTTTTGACAAGTATGCCCTGTCTTTAGTCACTTTCATTTTTTTTAATTACTTCTAACCTACTATTCAAAGCACCTATTAGGTTAATATTAATTATAATCTCTAGATGTTCCATTATCTGCTGCTTCTGTGGTTTCCTTGTACATAAGAGTTTAAATGTGCTCTTGTTTCAACAGTACAGGTAATTATTTTATAGATCAGCCTGGTTGCTTAGTCTGAGGTTGAGGTTAGGGGTCATCTCTGTTTTCTCTCATTCTTGTCAGTGTTCATTATTTCCTAGGAGCTTAGGTTTTTTTTTGTGCATGTGTGGAATTTATTGACCTTGGAAGATCAATTTAGAGCATGTCAAGGTCATGGCTCATGTCATCCATCATCCAACCCCCACAGAGGGTTGTACAATGGCATTTTACAGGGGTCTAGTTGGTACTAGTTTGGGATTATTGTTTTTTAATTCAGTCTGAAGGATTTTGGAGAAGCTCAAGGGATCTACACTTAGCCTACTACTTAGGTTTATTACTGTTCCAGCCTCAAGATGCTTTGAGGTTTTAAATATTGTACCTGACATTTTAGTGGCTTTGTTTCAGAGACTGACCAGCAGCTAACCCACCACCACAGTTAGGAAAATTCACCTTATGCTCCTGCATGACGCAATCTAATGCACCTGCAGCCAGGACTAGGTGGTCCACACTCAGATTTCCTAATGGATTAGTGACATCTTCCCTAAATCCCTCGAGCCTGGGTTTCTCAAGAGACACCTCTCATCACCTTCCCGCTTCCCTGGACTCTTTCAGAAAGCTCCCTGTCTTTATCAGCCTTAATCTCATGTGGATTTTGGGTTTGCCTTTCCACATTCCCCTGCAGAGTGGGCTCTGCTTTCCCTCCTGATGACACGTGTTCATCTTGCAGCACACATGCCAATCATCTCTGCCGATGCTCCACCCACCACATGGCCCTTCCCTCAGCCACCATCCCTCCTCCCCTGAAGGACCTGTCACAACATATGAATCTGTCATTCACAGGAACATCCCTACCAGAACCTTAGCCAAATAGCCTTCAGCCTCCCTGGAAAAGGCAC
This sequence comes from Tamias sibiricus, assembly GCA_025594165.1. NCBI lineage: Eukaryota > Metazoa > Chordata > Mammalia > Rodentia > Sciuridae > Tamias > Tamias sibiricus. The sequence goes on along the minus strand of CM046672.1, from coordinate 63,694,302 downwards.
AGACACTGTCCTTCCTAAGGCTGGTGTCTTCTCAGCCAGGACAGGGCCTGGCTACCAGGTCACCCTCCAGACCTACCACAGTGTCTGCAGGCTGCAGGTGGGCAGTCGCAGGGCCTCACAGAGCACCACCACTCCCTCGCTCCACAGGGCATTTCTGCTGAGGTCCAGATGGCTCAGGTTTGGGTTGCTCACAAGAACCTGAGCGAGGTATTGGGCAGCACTGCCCAGTGAGCTGGCAGCCGGCCATCCTGTGGGATTAAGCAGGGGAAAAGCAAAAGGCGTGAGGGCCGAGGATGCCCAGGGTGGCTCTACTGCATGCTCAGGTGGTAGTTCTGTGATCCTGTGTACAAACTCAGGTGGGACCAAACCTCCCCTCATTTCTCCTTACTCACACAAGAGAGCATGAGAAAACAAACCCAGCACAGTAATTCATAAGAAAAACCATGGGGTGGAATAGCACAGCTCAGACTCTGAGAATACATAAATGTCAGTTCTAATTCTGCATCTCACACTGTCCTTGGTCAAGACCTTTGCCTCCTGAGACTGTCCCCTAGTGGATTGGGGAAGTGCATGGGTTATTCTCAGCAATCAGATCCTCAACTTCTTCTGTTCTATTTAGAATCCTAAAAGTTTCATGGCTTCTTCAAAGAACACACTGTCACGCTGGGAAGTCCAGGAGGCACAGAACAGAACAGAGCAGAGGTTGCAACAGGAGATGAGCAAGACCAGGTGGCCCACGGGGACCCACGTTTCTGGCATCTTATGTTTAACAAATAGGAGATTGTCCACAGTTGGACATTTCAGCTTCTGTTGGATGGCACAACCTGGGACGGGGGCCCCTCAGGGCACATGGGGTGCAGCAGGCTGGGGGAAGGAGCAGCTGTTCCTGTAGGTGGGCAGCTGCCACACAGAGGGCCTCACTAAAATGCTCCAGCCCCGCAGGGGTGCTGCTCCTCCCCGTTCACAGAGGAGAAACCGAAGCTGGCAGGCAAATGGTTGCTGCAGAGAAGAGCAGCAGACCCAGGCCTGGACCTCGGGCCCCGGATCCTTCAGCTTGTGCTCTGAAGGCCTGCTGTGTCTCAGCTGGTGGACAGAGTGCAGCTCCCGAGCTCCCCAGTGCTCACAGCCCACAGTCCACTTACACCAGCCTCTGCAGGGTGCACTCTGGGTGGCACAAGGCCTGAGCACAGGGCAGGCACGCCCTCATCCTTAGGTCGTTCTCTGTCAGGTCCAGGAGCTTCAGCTTCCTGTTTTCTACCAGCATCGAGGCCAAGACCTTGCAGTCTTCAGGGGAGATGCCGGAGTCCTGCAGCCTGCAGGAGGGGGACACCACGTGGTCTGGGCTTCCCTGCCTGGACTGGCTCCTGGTGCTAGTCCTGCAAGGTCCTGTCCTCCCCAGAGCCTCCCTGGCAATCCTGCCATCATCCCACACCCCCGTCTGCACAGTGAGACACAGACTCAGTCACTCTGTGCTTAATGGCCCTAAGTCACTTCCCCTAACCCCTGGGGCAGCCACAAAACATGCTCTGTGACCTGCGAGGCCCCTCCTGCTCCCAAGCCTGTGCCTCCCACCACACCAGGCAGTCGTCCTCAAGGTCTCCACAATGCTGTCCCTAGCAGCATGTCCCCCTTCCACCTACTGCCAACTTGGGGCTTGGCTTTGCTCAGGGACAGTGGAACACTCCCTCCCCGGCATAGGTGAGGCCCCTCAGAGAGCATTCCAGCTGGAGTGCTGAGCCTGAGGTGGGGTCTCTGCCAGGACTCCCATCTCAGTGGCTGTACCTCCGGTGTGGGGCACACACACGTGCTAAGCCCCAGATGTCAGGATGAAGATATTCCCAACTGACACAGTTGTTGATAAATGCAGGTACGACTGGAAAGTCTCCTGACCACAGCCCTGAGGTTTCTCCAGGGTGATTCTGCAGCAGCTCATGGGTCTAAAGAGGTCTGTGGCTTTAAGATATTTTCAAGGACTGAAAAAATAGGATTTGGCCCATGTCATACCACACCCCAGATTAATTCAAAATGGATCACAGATTTAAATATGAAAGGCTAAAAAATAGGGCGGGGGTTTTAGCTCAGTGACAGAGCACTTGCCTGCCAGGTGTGAGGTTCTGGGTTCCAATCTCAGCACCACATAAAAATAAAAGTCCATCAAGAACTAAAACATTAGAAAAAATCCAAACAATTTAAAATATTGAAAATATAGCAGCTAGTGTTTGACCTTGGGTTAGGTGATGGTTTCTCAGATGTTACAGAAAATGCACAAGAGACCACAGAAACCAAAGGTGGTCAGTAAGACCGTTCAGAGTTGGGGGCTGTGTGCCAATCAGATGACTTGCATACCGCGAAGCCTGCATCCCCAGTGCATAGGAACCCTCTGACTCAGCAATGGAGACCACTCCAAAAGAGTCTGCTCAGGTGAGGGTGGACATCTCTCCCCAGAGACACACAGTGGCCAGGACATGCAGGAGAGCACGTGGGAGGCTGCTTCTCACCCAGGGAAGGCTACAGCAACAGGAGGACGAGCACCAACCAGGACGGGGTTTGTGGAGAAGCTGGGATGCTCTATGTTGATGGTGGGAATGAACATCTAAAGCCACCGTGGGAAAGGAGCTAAGCCTGAAGTCACTCTAGGACTCAAGTCACACCAGGGATGAGCCCCAAAGAACTGAAAAGAGGCGTGTGAACGTGACTGGTCCTAGACCACTGTTCAGAGCAGCCAAAGGTGAACGCAATAACCTCAGCACTGGCCAGGGAGCCCAGATACAGTGTGGCGGGTCCTAGGACAGGAGTGGAGCACTGACAGGGCAGGGGAAAACCCACTCCCAGCCAGGACAGGAGTTGAGAGGAGTGGAAACCTTCAACTGCACTGACAGGGCCACACCTGGGGGGAGCTGGGAAACCTTTTGCTCAGTGGAAGCCAAGCTGCCCCTGAACCATCCCAGGTGGGTGATTCAATTAAACAAGACGTGCAGAACGTGAAGACCCCTCAACACTGAAGTGCATTAGTGGATCCTGGGGGACGGACATGAGAGGATGGGGCTTGAAGTCGTGGGTAGGGTCTCTTCCTAGGTACTGCAAACCTTCCAGAATCAGATGGCTGTAATGGCTGCACATCTCTGAGCCTCTGCTGAGACCACTAGGTTCACTCCTTAAAAGCACGGGTTTTGGGGGTGTGTATTGTTTCTCAACAAAGCTGTTATCTGCAAATGGATCTGGGTCTTCATGCTCAGATGAGGAATGCCCAGAGAAACAGCAGGGAAAGAGCTGTCAGGAGTATCTGAACATACTGTAGGGTGTGATGATGACACTCCTGTAATCCCAGTGGCTCAGGAGGCTGAGGCAGGAGGACTGTCACCAACACCTGAAGAACTTCCTCTGGTTATGTTGTGCACTAGGATCTGTGACAACTGAACAGTGGTTTTCCAAAGCACCTGTATCTATTTAGAAACTAACTTCCCTATTTGATCTCAATTTTCCAGGAGGTGATGTTGCAACCAGAGACAGGAAACAGGACAGAGAAGCCCAAGTTAAAGCAGCCCAGTCCTGAGAATCCACCCCCATGGCTACAGGCATGACTCACAGCAGCTCCTGTATGTTGCACATTGGGTTGCTCAGGGCACCACAGAGCAATGTCATATCATCCATCGTGATCTCAGTGTTGTTAAGGCTCAGGTGTTGCAGGTTTGGATTATTAATGAGCACCTCAAAGAACATCTTGTTCTCACCACAGAGGAAAAAGTTACTTGTCCTGCAAAAGCAAAGGCGACTGTGGATGATTCTGATCCAACGGTGCCCAGCAGCACAGCATGAGCGCCTGGCTGAGGTCATCCCTGTGCCATAACTGACTCACTGTCCAGTTCCACAACCCAAGTACCTGGGCGGGTTTACACCCAAAAGGCAATGTCTGGAGACAACTGTGGTAGTCAGAACTAGAGGAAGCTACAAGGTCTGGAAGGTAGAGCCCAGGGTGCCCCTCGGATCCCACCCTGCATGGCACAGGCCCAACTAAAAGGAAGAGCTGCCTGGGCACCAGTGATGCTGGGCCCTAGACACTGCTCAGGAGTGCAGCCCCTGCTAATGCAGCCAGCCTCTACCCCGTGTTGGCAGGGAGGCTGAGCTGTGTCCATGCCCCAGGCCCATCTTCAGCTCACTCGAGTCTCTGCACGGGGCATGTGTGCTGCTTCAGGTGATGACACAGGATCAGCAGCGCCCACTTGCCCAGGGTGCTGTCTTCCACCCGCAGTGTCTGGAGGTGCTCACTGGAGCTGAGCACAGAGCAGATCTGGCGCCACCAGAGGAGAGCACGGCTGGACCTGTAACAGAGGACACATGAAAGGCCCTCCACAGCTGGTCACCTCAGGGCAGTACAGCCCTTGAGCACAGTGTCACCTTCTCAGACCCCAAGGTGGGAGGGCGGGGTCAGATCAGCTCCTCTTGTCATTTCTCGGCCAGGAACTTCAGCCACACTGCAGCCTTGCAGGCCTCTACCTCCCAAGTGACAGTGCTTCTGACACCAGTGGGCAGGGCCAGGGATACTTCTGAGCATACTTCACACTCGGGGAAGCCCCACAACAAGGCCATAGACTGCCCAGGTCACAGAGGTGGTGGGGTTGGAGACCCTGCCTTGTTTCTAGTACAGGCTTTTTATAGGGAAGATGAGGCAAGAGTCCAGAGCCAGCCTCCAGCATGATATTCTTGCCTTGAACTTGGCCTTTGCCCCTTCTTTGCCCTATCATCTGGGTCAGCTGATTTGGCTTGTCAGTCCCATCTCCTTCCCTGTAGCACAGTAGTAGTAGGATCCACCTTGTGGGTTGTGTGAGTCAAACTTTAAGATTTTCAGAATGAAACATCACTAGTTTGCAGCTGTGAGGTTAAGAGTCTGTAGCGGGGTCCCAGGGGAGAAATGTAGGCATGAAGTTTGCTGAGGGCCTGGAAGGGAAGGAAAGGAACCCTACAGGAAGTCTGCCCTGCACCCTCAGTACAGTCATTATTGCTGCTTTGATGAAGAAGACTGGTGCCACTAGGAAGGCCAGCCTCATGGAGGAGGACACGGACTGCTCATCAAATCCTCCTGGGAGCACACATGTGCATTGTACTGAATGAGCACATACACCTAAGTACCACTTAGTGAGAATAGACACAGGTGCTGGGGCTGGGCTCAGAGGTGGTGTGCTGATCTCACCTGTGAGGCTCAGGATTCTATCCTCAGCACCACATAAAAATAACATAAAGAAAGCTATTGTGAACATCTACAAGTAAAAATTTTTTAAATTGAAAAAAAAAGTAAAACAAAAGCTGAGTCCACAGCTTGGGCTGAGCTTGCTGGACAGAAAAGGCAGACTACGGGCCCAATCCACGTGAAATACCCTGTCACCACCACCCTGTGAGCACAATGAATGGTTCTGAGAAAGGGTGGAAAGAAAGGGATTGCAGGAACTTACATCGCTTCGGGTCCCCTCTCTTCCTGAAAGGCTTCGGGGACTGAGACACTGAGCTGCCTCAGGCTGGAGCAGTATTTTAGGCAGTAGGCAGCGACCGCCAAGTCTGGCGTCTCACGAATGCAGAAGTGGGCCTCGCGGAGGCCACTCATCAGCTGCCTGGCCAAGGCCTCACTCCGCATCTCAAACAGGCTGTAGAACAGCAGCAGGAATTCCACGTGGTCCTTCAGATCCTCGCGCTCCACCAGGCTCCTCAGACAGCCCAGGAGCTGCGGCTCCACCTCCCGGGACTCTGGATCCCAAGGAGGGCATCCAGCCTCTGCCGCTCACTTTCACCTACAAGGCCCAACAGGAAGCAGCCCACGAACAACCAGGTGGCTCTCTCTTTCCTCAAGAAGGTGAGCAGCAGCGCCTCCGTGGGCCCCACAGCCGGGCAGGGGTGGGGGCAGGGGCTGTCCAGCAGGTAGAACATGGCCGCACAGAACTCCTGCAGGCACATGTGCGTGAAGGAGTAAAAGCTCCCCGACTCGCTGTACTTTGGAAGAGCTTGAGGTCCAGCAAGGTGGGGATCGCATCCTGCGCTACCCCATTCCTCCTGAGTTCCTCTTCACCAAACACCCACGTGTCTGTCCACATGCCCTCCACAGCCAGGGAACACAGCGCCTTCAGCTGGCCTTGGCCCTGCTGGCTAGGATGACTAGCGCCCCTGGGTGTGAACTGGTGAAAGATGAAAGAGAGGAACACAGAGGTGGCCCTCCTGCAGGTGGCTGCCAGGTCCCTGCCGCTCTCCATCTCCTGCTTCAGAGAGGTGCACACCATCCAGCAGAGGAGGGGGACCTGGCACATGGAAAAGAGCTGCTCATTGTTTCTCACCAAGCTGAAGGCTGCCATGGCTCGGCCCCTGTCTTCAAATGAGCTGCAGAAGTACTGCTTCCTCTGGCTCTCGTGGAAGCCCATGAGCACTTGCATGTTTGGGTGCTCCAGTTTGCTTTCCAGAGCTGTTGGGTGCTCAGGCATGGTAGCAAGGAGCAGAGTTGACTCCGGGAGAATCTTCCTCCTCAGCAGGCTGCCCAGGACCTCCTTGACTGGCCACGTCTCCCTCCAGTCCCTGCACAGCTCTGACTCGGGCTCACTCAGGGTGCAGTGCAGCTCCTCAAAGCTGTCAATGATGAACAGGAGCCTCTCTGGTTGGGCCACAATATCTCTCCAAGGGGACAGAGTCATCGGGCCTTTCTCTGCAGATGAGCTCTGCCAAGCTGGTCACTCTCAGCTGCTTCAGTTCTCGGCAGCAGAAGTAAAAAATGAAAAGAGAATCTGTCCCGATAGAGGGTGCCGTCTGACCAGGCCAGTATCAGCTTCATTAGGAACCTGGTTTTCCCAATTCTTGGTATTTCCATGGAGGACGACTGTGTCAGGCCTCCTGGTTACATTGGAAGTGAAATATTTCTTCTAAAATCTCACTCTCTTCCTGTGTGAATGTCTGGTCAAAAGAGCCAGGGATCTCAGTGAAGGAGTCCCTGGACCACATGCTGCTGAACTTCCTCTGTATGTGAGCTCGATAGGCATGTTCTGGTCAGCAAGGGCAAGAGAGGAAAACACAGCAGGTCAGAGTTCAGCCCCCCCACACACATGCTTCAACCTGAGTCTCTCATCTTGGGAAACAATGTTCTCAGGGCTATAGGCTGTGGCCACAGGCCCCAGATGGCCAGCAGCCACTTCTGTAGGTTGCGTGTCACTAGAGTTGGACACACTTTCACAGTTGGTTGGGAGCTGTGCCCTGGTTCTGCAGTCAGAGGTGAGTAGTGGTGACCACGTGGCCTACAGCCTATACCACCAACCAGCCTGTCCCAGAGGGCAAAGGCCAGGTAGACATGCACATGCGTGTACACATGGCCAGGTAGACATGCACATGCATGCATGCGTGTGCACGCACACACACACACACACACACACACACACACACACACACTCATCTCTGCTAGGAGAGCAAAGAACTGGAAAAGTCCTGTGTTGCTTCCAACAGAGGAGAGTGA